>QEPC01003937.1:1744906-1784413 GCA_003113815.1 Sphenodon punctatus
AGAACGGCGGCGCTGGTGATTTGGGAAACCGGCCGAGTGCTTAGCGTGTGCCTGAGTGACTTGAATTACCCCAAGGCGATTGCGGAGTGAGTGTGGAGCCCCGACGTCTGTGTAACCCTTCCTTGACCTTCCTGCAGTAAGTGTGATTCGTGTGAAAGCTGAGAGTAAGGAGTGTGAGCGTCTGCTGCCCCCTTCCTCCCCCTTTTGAGATTTCTGACTTTGGGACCCTAGCTTCTGTGTGCGTGCCCTGTTACCCTTCTCCTGTGGGGCCCCCGGCACCTACCCCCACGGGGGAGTACCCTCCCCTACTTCCTAGCCCCTGTGCCCAGGACAACTGCATTCGTGTGTGTGTGTGCGGGGGCTGGCTCTGGAAACCCCACTCAGTGGCGCCCTATGATGATAGAGGCCTGTTCTCCCTAATCGGAGGTAACGGCTACCACTCTAACCTGACGGGCTGTAGTCCACGAGTGTTCCTGACCCTGTGTGTGGTGTCCGTGAGCCGAGTGCCAGGGAGAACCAGCCGAGGGACCCCCTCCGGTGACAGGTTGGGGGTGGTTTGATTTGATTATTTTTACATCCCCCATTATGGTTATGTTTGTTTTATATATGTGCTATATTTTTTATATTTATAGTGTTTAAAACTTTTTATTGTAAGCTGCCCTGAGCTGCCTTGGGTAGGAGGGGCAGGGTAGAAGTTATTAAAATAAATAAATGCTCCATGGCCCCCCTTTCTTTCCCTCCCTTTCCCTGCACCCACACTTCTCACCCTCTTTCCTTCCAACCCCCCAAAGCATTTTAATATTGGATTCATTTGTTTAAACACCTGTTTTATCTTTAATAAAAATAATTTTTATTATAAAATGTAGGCAGGTGCAGATCCTGGGCGCTTGATGCTGAGGGATTGGTGCACGCCCATTGCAGCAGCAGTTCTGCAGCAAGGCAACATGGAAAGTCTTATGACCCTCCCACCTTCCCACTCTGGGGTTTCAGCTCCCACCCGCTTTTCCCACCCTATCTAATGGCTACCTTTCCTGGTCAAGCGGGAAAGGTGCCTCTCCCCAGCCCACTGTCCCGCCATGGTGCCTCTCTTCACCCTCCGCACTTACTGTTTGCATCCATTGCTGCTGTGTCCCATTGTCCAGTATCCTGCTGCTCCCCCACACTCTCCTGGACACCTGTGAACACAGTAAAGAAAAAAGCTCACATAGTTAGACAGCAAGAAATGGAAGCCTTTATCATGGAGGATTGCAGGTCCCTCCCCTGGTGCACTAACTTACTGTTCTCCTCTGTGAATATTGGTGGGGATAGGCACGAAGGGATCTCTTCCATCTGTCATGACTTCTGTGCCGGGAGCAGGAGCAGTTGGAGCTGAAGGAGAGGTGGCAGGGGGGTAGTCCTAGCAGCCCTGGCCCAGGCAGGGATCAGCTGGGCTCATGGCTAGGAGAGAACAGTGCCCAGGCAGAGGGAAGGAGGACACTGAGCACTGGGGTGGCCTATTCTGTCCCTTTACCCCCTGTCTGTGCCACCATCTGGTTTGAATTTGGCACATGTTGTGCTTTTAAGGCGGCAGTGACAATGAGAGTGGAGAGAGGGACAGGAACCGGTTGCTGCTTGCAGCACTCTAGGCTTTTTGCCTGCAACTCTTTGGTGCTGGTGGACTTAAGTGCGCGTGCTGCTGCGTGCATCCTAATTGACAGGCCATGGACACGTGGGCACACATTACCCCAGGTTCACCAGCATTCACCCACATGGCAGGCAAAACATTTCCAAGTCCCCACTGTGAGTGGGGGCTGGGTGTCCGGTGAGTGGGTGTTGCAGGCAAACCTCTGGTGAACAGAAAATAAATGGCCAGGTGGACACCCACCTGGCTAATGCAGGCTAACATTTCATTTGTTTTTACCCAAAGCTGAATCCCAGGCAATGAGCCTGGGGGTGAGGCTGGGTGGTGACACCATCAATGGGAATAGATAGTGAAGAGGGAGAGAGAGGATGGTTTAGGTGTGGAAGTTGAGAAGCTCAGTCTTGAATGTGTTTAGCCTGAGTTGCCAGTGAGACATTCAGGTGGAGATGTCAGAAAGACAGTGAACTGAGACTGGATGAAAGAGGAGAAACAGAGTTTTATTTATTTATTTATTTTATAGATTTTTATCCCGCCCCCTCCTGCAATGCAGCTCGGGGTGGCTGACAACAATAGTAAAAACAATTAAAACAGTTAAAATATAAATATAAAAAGCATCAGTAAAACAGGGCTAAAAGACAGTAATAAATAAATACATGGGCGGGGGATTAAAATCACCCCCCCCACCCTCCCTCCCAAAGGCCTGGGCAAACAGCCAGGTCTTACAGTTCCGCCGAAATGTCAAAAGGCTTGGGGCCAGGCGAGCTTCCTCCGGAAGGGAGTTCCACAGCCGCGGCCCTACCACCGAGAATGCTCGCTCCATCGTGGCCCCCCGCTTAACACGGGGGACCTCCAGGAGGGCACCCCCGGCAGACCGCAGGAGCCGTTCCGGGGCGCGAAGGGCGAGGCGGTCCCTAAGGTAAGAGGGGCCAAGGCCGTATAGGGCTTTATAGATCATCACTAGGACCTTGAACTTGGCCCGGCACACTATCGGCAGCCAGTGCAGCGCTCGGAGCACCGGTGTAATGTGCTCCCGGCGACCCGTCCCCGTAAGAAGACGAGCCGCCGCATTCTGCACCAGCTGCAGCCTCCGGGCCAAGAACAAGGGAAGCCCCACGTAGAGCGCGTTGCAGTAGTCGAGCCGCGAGGTGACGAAGGCATGGATGAGGGAGGCCAGGTCCGGGCCAGAGACATACGGACGCAGCCTACGTACCAGATAAAGCTGGCGGAAGGCAGCCTTAGCGACTGCCTCCACCTGCCGCTCCAGCCGCAGGTCTGCGTCCAATATGACCCCCAGACTCCGGACCTGCTGAGCTACAGGGGGGCAAACCCCCCCAATCAGGGGGGCCACCACCCCCTTCGCCCTCCCCACCACCATCACCTCCGTCTTATCTGGGTTGAGCTTCAGTCTGCTCCGCCGCATCCAATCCGCCACGGCCTCCAAACATTGGGATAGCACCGAGACAGCAGGGTCTGGGTCAGTAGAAAACGAGAGGTACAGCTGAGTATCATCAGCATACTGGTGACATCGCACCCCGAACCCTCTCACGACCTCCCCCAAGGGCTGCATATAGATGTTAAATAATAATGGAGACAAGATCGATCCCTGCGGAACGCCACACGGTAAGGCGCGGGGGCTCGATGTTTCCTCCCCCAACACCACCCGCTGGCTCCTCCCCGAGAGGAATGAACGGAACCATTCAAGAACAGTCCCGTCCAGACCCCCCCGGTCACGCAGTCGTCTCAACAGCAGCCCATGGTCCACGGTGTCAAAAGCGGCCGAGAGATCGAGCAGGATGAGAAATGTCGAACATCCCGCATCCATCTCCCGGCGGAGGTCGTCCACCAAGGCCACCAACGCCGTCTCGGTGCCATAGCCGGGGCGGAACCCAGATTGAAAAGGGTCAAGGAGCCCGATATTATCTAGATGACCCTGGAGCTGGAGCGCCACTGCCCGCTCAATAACCTTCCCTAAAAAGGGAAGGTTAGAGACAGGTCGGTAGCTGGCGAGCGCGTCTACGTCCAACGATGGTTTTTTCAGCAGGGGGCGCACCACAGCCTCTTTTAAGCAAGGCGACAACCTCCCCTGCCGAAGGGACGCATTCACCACCCTCGCCAGCACCGTCCCCAACGTCTCCCCGGAAGCTTTTATTAACCAGGACGGGCACGGATCTAGTTGACAACACGTGGCCCTCACAGACCCCAGGACATCCACCACATCGGCCGGCGTCACTTCCTGAAACTCACCCCATAAAGATGGACCAGACGGACCCTCCGCCCCCCCGCGCTCTTCCCCTACTGCTATCAACCCAGCGTCGAAATCGGCCTGAATCCGAGCGATCTTGTCTGCGAAGTAGATGACAAACTCCTCACAGCGGGCCCGGGACAAGTCCCCATCCAGGCGGAGGGAGGCCGGACTAACCAGCCCCCGCACCACCCGAAACAGCTCCGCTGGACGCGACTTCGCAGACGCTATGAGGACGGCGAGGAATTCCTTCCTCGCCGTCCTCACAGCCTCCACATAGGACCGCAAATGGGCCCTATGGAGAAGACGATCGGAGACAGACCGAGTCCGACGCCAGCGTCGCTCTAGCCTCCTGCCCACACGCTTCATACACCGCAGCCCCTCAGTAAACCAAGGGGTCCTGCGGTGACGAGACCGAGGCAGAAGGCGCCTCGGAGCCACCCTGTCAATGGCCTCCTCCAGCAAGATGTTCCAATGCCGGACCAGCTCATCCACAGAGTGACCGTCCACATCCAGGGTAAGCTCCCTCAGGACCTCCTGGAACCGCTGGGGTTCCATCAGCCTCCGAGGGCGGACCATCCTAACTGGTCCCTTCCCCTTCTGGAGGGGGCGCGCTAAAAGACCGGCCTGAAGGAGGTAATGGTCCGTCCACGACAAGGGCACCGCTGTCACCTCCCCCACAACCGGACCCCCCGCCTCAAGGCCAGAGCCGAAGATCAGGTCGAGGGTATGTCCCCCCACGTGGGTCAGGCAGATCACTTCCTGGGACAAGTTCATAGTTGCCATGGCGGCCATGAACTCTCGCTCCGCCCCAACAAGGCCGGCATCAGCGTGAACGTTGAAGTCCCCCAGAACCAAAGTCCTGGTTATAGACAAACGCCAGAATTGCAGCACAGTGGCTAAACTTTGGAGACCCCAGAGTCCACCACGGTGAGCTGCCACTGAACTCGACCAATACAGGTTTGTGTATATTATTATCCCATGACAACGCCAGAGATTCTAACACCTGGAGATTCCAATACATAAATCAAGATTCTGAGTGGGGGAAGGTGCAGAGAATCTTATGATGCCATAGTCTTGGTCAGTTTCATCAGGTCAAAGGGTGGAGACACAAGATCTAAGGTTGTGATCCTACCTAGCTCTACCCCTGTTCCCTACCACCTCTTTAAACCAGAACCACTGGCACCTTGGCTAATCTTCTGTCCCCTAAAAACTGGCTCCATGGGCCTGTATAATGACTAGTCTAGCTTTGCTTGCATTAGTTCCTGACACTGTGTTGGTTATCATTACTTTATCTAGCTTTAGCATGCACCGCCCCTAGGCCTGTAGAGTACTGTACAGAGGGCGACATGGCTCTCATGCATGTGGTCCTAGCACTGGGGCAGGCTGAGCTCCACTCTAAGGCCGCTTTTAGATGAGCAATCCCGCAAGACGGGATCAGACGAGACGCTGCTGTGAGTCACGCTCACAGGGCGGGGAAGCGCATTCTTTTCGAGCCGCGAATGACCTACCTCGATCAGAGTCCCGGTCAGTTCGCGGCTTGAAAAGAATGCGCTTCCCCATCCCGTGTGCTTGACTCGCAGCAGCGTCTCGTCTGATCCCGTCTCGCGGGATTTTGGAAAACACGCGCGAGTGCACCGCGCTCGTCTAAAAGTGACCTAAGCGAATGAGAACAGAAGCCCTGCCTTGGAGAGGCTCCCTCCAGCCAGTGCTTTGCTCCTGTTTCCCCAGCTCATCCACAAAGCCACGCTGCAGGACTCAGCATGTACAATGTGTAGGTGGGCACGCTGACTCTCACCCCCTTGCTTTGTTTCCAGTGAAGCCCAGGCGCAGCTAGAGCACAGGGTCAGAAGCATCTTCCTTCCCCCTGTTCCCCCCTCTGCCCTTCTCTCAAGGCCTTTTATGATACCCAGCTGTTGCAGGGCTGTGAAGCAATCCCACCTACGTAAGGAAGGAGCAGTTTATTTATTTATTTACATTTTTATCCTGCCCTTCCCTAAGGTAGGGTCAGGGTGGCTAACAACATATATGAAAACATATGCAAATCAATAAAACCAGTTTAAATACAAAACAATCCCAAAACCCCCTACCCTCCCACAACCCCCACCCAATGCTGCCTCCCCAGTTCCCACATCCAACCCCCTCTCACAATCCTACCCCATACCCACCCACCAAACCCCCATCCTCTCCACAACCCCACCAAAAACACCCCTTTTCTCCCCCCCCTTATCCTAGTTACACTTAATACAATACAGTCGATAGTTCTGAACTGCCCTTTTTGTATGAACTAACCTGAATTAAATTGTTCAGGGCCTAGCAGAAAGACCAAGAAGGCAGCAGACTGCTCCTTTTCAGCGCAACTCCTCTCCCTTCAAATCTGCTTTGTATAGGCCTAATTGCTCCTAATGACAGCATTTTAAAAATGGCTGCCTGTAACCCTTCACATTAGCATTCCAGAAGACACTAGAACATTCCAAAACTGCTACTTACTGAGCATGTACAACATCCTGGCTTGAATCACAACTGCCCCACCCTTGTCTGGAATTAGCTTGTTCTCTTAAAGGGACACTCTCAAAGCACATGGGTTACATGTGCACACTCCTGAGTGCTGCTGAATGCAATGGCCTTGCCTACTAGACAGCCCCAGCACTTGGATCAATATTGTCCCTGAGTCTTGCAGTGGCAACCCCAGACTCCCTTGGGTCTAGAGCAGGGGTGGGAAACCTTTTCCCTCCACATTGAAAATTAGTACAAACTCTGAGAGCTGCACAGAAGTTGGGAATGGGGAGCTTAAGGGCTGCACTTAGAAGAAGAGGGTCCATATCAAGGATTTGTGCCATGAATCTATCCCCATGTCTTGTGTGCATGTCCTCATCTCTTATTCTTATTTGTTCCTATTCTTGTGTGAATGCCCTTGCCCTGAGCTCATTCTTTCCATGCTTGGGGTAAGAGAACTAGATCCAAGAACCAAATCTGGGAATTGGAAAGGAGACAAATAAAAACTAGCTGTGGTGTGGGCTGCATTTGACTTTGACCTCCTGGCCGGAGGTCCCTCCCCACCCATGGATCCTGCAGTAACCTTTTCATGAGGAGTCTCACATCTGCTGCCCCCACCCTGTCTGCATGCAGCCATGGGGGTGGTCAGTTCAGGGGGACAGGCCTATTTAGTTACTGGGCCAGAATTGGCAGAGTGCTGAGGGGTGGTACAGAAGAGTTGGCAGATTGCTGAGCTAGGCAGCAGCAGCAGCAGCAGCAGCAGCAGCAGCAGCAGCAGGCCCCGTGGAATCCACGATGGGCGTTTATAGACGATCCCGCTTACAAGTGGGATCGTTAAATGCCGGCATTCCCCCGCCGCTTTTCTCTGTATGCCGTGTCTGCTGTCCAGACACGGCGCAGAGTCTCTGTGCGCATGCGCACAAGCCCAGGGAACCCGGAAGTGCGGCGTGAAGCCGGCACTTCGGGGATCCACGTCTGAGGGGGCAGGATCGCCTGCCCCCTCAGACGCGGGGTAAGATCCTGCCTCGATCTTTAGACAAGCGCAAAGAAAGGCGGCTGATTAAAGGATCAGCCGCCTTTTTTGTCTCGTCTATAAGCGCCCTATGCCTGCTCTGTACTGAGGTATCTAACATTTCCTGGCACATCTAGTGTCCCTGGGCAGTGACTTAGGCCTCAGCATCCAGATGGTGTCTAGATTGGGTACTTTCAGACATGACGCTCACCACCCTTTAACCGCCCTTGGTGGTTATTTATGCATGTTGCAGGGCTGCATAGGGCACCAATACAGCCCTGCAACATGCATAAATAACCACCAAGGGTGGTTAAAGGGTGGTTAGCGTCATGTCTGAAAGTACCCATTGTTCCACCTGCAGCAGCAGAAGGGAGGCTGCATCCCACCTGCTGCAGGCCGGGTTTAGTTCCATCCATCAAGACTGAGGAAATTGATCATGTAGGATCACTCCTCAGTGGTTCTGTGGGCTCTTGGAAGGGGATGTTTCCAACCCAGAAGCAGAACTAGGGGGAGCTCCACACCCATCCTACTTCCTACATGGTAGCGATGCAAGGAGCTGTCAGAGCTGAAAATCCGCTCTGGGGAGCCCAAAGGAAATGCCTTTGAGTGAGGTGAATGGAGTGAACCGCGCAGAGGCAAGGAGGCCAGAGAGAAGCCCCCAAACCAGAAAGCTGCAGCTCAAACAAGGATCAAAGGGCAGCTAGTAGCCTAATGAATTATACAGGAGCCACAAAAGAGAAGCACGGAGGAGAGATCTCATTGTCTTAAACAGGTCTTTACATTTGGTTAGTCAAAAAATCCAGCTCCACTGAGGAAGCACTCATTCCAGATGGTTCAGACCATAAGGACCTGCCAGGAAATACTATAAATAAGTGGCAACTTATATGATTCAACAGGCCAAGAATCCTCTTTGCAGGGTCCAAGGTTCTAGCATCTGAAAAATGAAGAGTAGCATCGGACAAGGAATTTAATCTGATCTTACACAGAATGGGAATTTTAATTTTTTTAAACATAAATCTTTGCTTCTTGAGTGAGATTAACAAGTGCAGGAAACTCAGAGCAGAAGGCAGTAGCTTGGCCAAAAGTGTATTAGTATCTCCAGCACAATGGGCCTGAAGTCTTATTGTACAAAAACGTTGAAACAGACCAAGCCTTGATGATGCTGTACAAAGGTGTTAATCTGCCTGGGCCCTTTTCCCTCTAGCTAGAGGGCTGGACTGCTAACCTGTCAGCAGATCATTCTCATTCTGTCCTCCCAAAGGGACTAAGCCCCAGCCCTGTCATTAGGGTCTGACAGCGATGCCTGTGGAAAATCGCAAGCAGCCAATCCAAGTAGCAGAGGAAATGGCTGTATTGACATACCGAAAGCCACTCTGCGCCTCCCTCTAATAAAATGTGGGGCAACAGCAGCAGCATGGCAGGAACTCCATGATCTCTTGAACAAACTGGGCTCCTTGCAATGTCTTCCTGGCGTTTTACTACTTAGCAATCGTTAGACTAGACCTGGGAATTGAGTTACAGTTACTGAGTTACAGTTTTCCTCCTTTAAATATTGCAGCGAGCTGCTATTTCCTGCTCCTATTGTTTGACTATTTCAAAGAAGTGAGACGAGAGATTTCTTTAAAGCTTATTCTGCCTGCTTGATTGAACCTTGTATCCCATCAAGAACAGGAGCTTTCTTCAGCTCCTTTTGGCAGGAACGAATGACCACCAAATGGAGGCTGCCAAGTGATGCTTGAGTTCAGGGCTCTTCCCAGCTGCCTTTGAACTAAGAAAGTCCCCTAGGGCTGAAAGATTTCCCTCTGTATATCTGGGGATAGTATCTTAAATTTTGGGACGATGTGCAGAGACCCAACATATTGGCTCCTTTTCCCCCCACAGTGGATCTCCACACATCTGTTGTCGGCTGGTGCGTCTTCCCCACCACTGGCATGGTACCATCTTCTACATGCGCAATAACCAAAGTAGTTTTTGCTCATGGGCAAAATTTGCAAATGTATTTTGTCTCTTTGCGTGCACGCAAATGTATTTTTGTTATTGTAGCGATGCTTGGGATGGGTGAACTGGAGCAGCCTAAACGGAGCTCCAATCGAATGTGGACTGGATCATGTTTGGCTTAGCCCGGGCTGTAACTTGAGGATGGTTCTGAGTCACAGCCTGGGCTAACACCACCATCAACCGGATAACAGCCCACGCTAACATCTATCAGGCGCATTCAAGCGTGATGGTTGGCCATGGTCCCACTTGTGGTAAAACATGCCGAACCATGGTACTGCGGCTTACTGTCACATCCGAAAATACCCCATGTCTCTCGGTCTCAGTTCCCCATCTGTAAAATGGGAATGTATGTACCTCTCCCATGTTCCCCTCCCCCTTCTCTCCTCTTCCTTGCCCATCCTACATTGTAAGTTTTAGCCATCTGGAAGACTACACAAGGATGCCACATAAAGGGTGAGCACTTGCTCAAGGTAGCCCCATGACATACGCTGGATGTTCACATCATGGGGGTGGTTCTTGGGTAAAACTGGCTCTACACCATGGGACAGAGTGCCCCTGACAGACTGAAGGCAGGGCAAGGCTCGTTCACACGGAACAATCTTCTACCCGCGTGCGTGTGAACTCATCAGGGCCATGAGTAGTCTCACGGCTTTGCTCCAGGCGCAGCAGGATCATGTGCTCCTCCACCCCACCCCCCAGAACAGGCGGTGATGTCACTACAGGTGCTTTTCTAAGAGGCGGAGCCTCGACAATCCCGGTAGGCGGGTGCTGAGAACGCGCATGCGCCTGACGGCAACAGCAGGAACCGTTGGGATATAGGGGAGAGGCGGTGCGCCGGCTGCATTTGCCGCTCGCGCTCCGCCTGTATCGGAGGAAAAGAGGTTATGAGCCTGTCAGTCTCCGACACTCTCCGTTGCTCTACCCATCGCCATGTCAGTCACTGTCACCACAGAGCAGGAGTTTCAGGAGATCGATGCGGCGAATGCCTGGCAGCCTCGCTACCTGGTGAGTGAATGGGGGAGCCCCTTACGGAAAATGGGGGGATGGGGGTGGCTCCTGTCGAAAGCGGAAGTTCTTGAGCCACGGTTCGTTTTCAGGTACGTGCATTAAGTCTCCGGGAAGCACTGCGCATGCACCAAGGACAGGACGGGGGGGTGGGGATGGAGAGAGAGATAATCGGGTTGCATGCTGGGAAACCGCGCATGCGCCATGGTGCAAGGTGTGAGAAGGGGCTTGATAGTGTCTGCAATGCGCATGCTCCCGAGTTCTGAGGTTGGAGTTCAGTGCAGTGCGAGGAGAGAAGGAGGCGGGGGTTCAGTTGCGCAAACAGCCGCCGTCCCCTCGGCCCGGGCTCCCTAGGGTAGAATGTGTTGTTCTCTACGTGCTTGTTTCGCTGAGTTCCCCTGCGCGCTCCTCGCAGTTTCAGTTTGCAGTTCCGAGTAAAATCCCCTGTTGGTGCGGTGGTTGCTGGTAACATGCCTGCGGCAGCCTCTGCCGTCACTCGTGGCTAACCAGGCACTGAATTCAGCATGGGCAGGATTTCGCACACTGGGCTGCTCGTTCTGCTTCCTTACATTAGGCTGCGGTCCCACTATTATGCCAGTAATGATTCTAGCAGTGAGTTTTCTCTGTGTGCCTGGCTGCTTTAGGTGGAAACATGATAGTGACGCCTTATACTGGAAGATGGAGGGGTTTTGTGGGGCCTGAAAGCTTGCATGGCTTTCTCCAGTAGTACTCAGTCCAGCAGAAGATACCCTCTAAACTACTTTGGCTCCATCCCTTACCTTTTGAGTCCCTCTTTTGCTGACTAGAATAAACTCTGTAAGCTAGGCACAGACTCCCATTTGCTATATTTAATCAGTGCCACTTTATAAGAATACAGTGTCAAAGGTCTCCTTCAGGGACAACATCACTGAGGCGTTTCCACTGACAAATAAGCTGGACAGGGGTTTATCTTGGCTGGTTTTTTTATTTTATTTTTTGTCATCTATGTAAAGATTAATCTTGGCAATGATAAATACTATACTCCAAAAATGAGAAGGCAGTCTTCTACTGCTACTCTATACCGATGACGTGGTTATTATGTCTGTTACTGCTATTGGGCTGAAGATAGCCCTAAGCAACCTTGAGACTTATGCTTAGACAGACTCTCTCACTATCAGTCCCCAAAAAAACAAAGTAATATCTTGTGGAAGGAATATATCAATACATTTATAGTTGGAAATTAGATAGTAAAGATATTGGAACAAGTTAATTTCTTTTCCTACAAATGATCATTCAGTTTCCTGCTTGTACTTCCTGGGGCAGTCCTGTTACTTGCATTGTAACTAAAACCAAGTAGACTGTCTAGAATTTTGTGATTCTACAAGCATGGTAGGGCAGGTAACAGGTTCCTCCTTCCCTAAAAATCTTTAAAGCAAAGATTCCATCTTAAAGTACGTATGGTGCTGAACTCTGGAGTATCCGGTTAGGAAACAAACTTGAGGTAATGCAAAACCATTTTATGGAATCCCTATTCCAGATGGAACTGAAGTCGCTCAAATTATACTTTGTATTGGACCAACTTCTGTTGGTGAGAATATGCGAGCTTTCAGACCACACAGGGCCCTTTGTCGGGCATGTAGCACAGCAGTCAGAAGTTTCCAATAAAAGATATCATTTGAACTACTTCGTAGGGCTGGATCAGAACAGAAATGTCTGTTTTTGTGGACATTTATGTAAAAATAAACAGTTGTTAGTAATTGTGGCCAGAATTTCGATTGCAGTTTCTTCCAATTGGAATCCCAGTTGAAATTAAAAAAATAAAATCAGCCTTTTGCATATGTGCAAAATGGCACTGCCCATAACCCAAATGGCAGTGCTGGCACTGTTATGGGCAGTGCCATTTTTGCACGTGTGCAAAATGACCTGGCCGGCATGCCTATATCTATCTGCCCACGAAGTTTTTAAATCCAACTTTGAATCTGAGCCTTTTTTTGTCTCCTTCCTTGAGAACTGCATTTATTAAACTAAGGCTCTCCTTATTTTATTCAAATATTTTATTAGGTAGATACAGTGGTGTCCCTTATGAGGATTGACTATGTCTGTGATGTTCTAGACTCTTAGAATCGCTCCCCCATTATCTTCTGTCATGTCCTTTATATTCTAACTTATGAGCTCTTTGGGTTGCGTCTCTGTATCCAAGACATGAGTTTTTGTATATTGGCCAGAAACTGAACAGAAATTTCCTTTAGGTAACTAATCTAAATATGTCATTTACTCAGTTGCCATGTTTGCCTTGAATGCAAACAAGACAAGAATATGACTATGGAAGAGGTTCTAGAGTAAATTGACAAACGAAATAGTAACAAATTGCCAGAACCAGATGGTATTCACCCTAGAGTTGTGAAGGGAACTCAAGTATGAAATTGCAGATGAGCTTCTGGTAATTGTAACCTGTCATTAAAAACTACCACTGTACCTGAGGATTGGAGGGTAATGTAACACCAATATTTTAAAAGCGCTCCAGAGGCAATCCTGGAAACTACAGATTGGTGAGCCTGATGTCAATGCCAGGAAAAATGGCTAAGAACAGAATTACTGGACATTGATAAGCACAGCATAATGGGGAAGAGTCAGCATAGATTTAGCAAAGGGAATTCGTGCCTCACTAATCTATTGGAATTTTTTATGTGTGTAAAGCATGTGGATAAGGGTGAGCTGGTCGACATAGTGTATCTGGCATTTTATAAGGTCTGTCACGAGTGACTCCTAAGGAAATTAAATAGCCATGGGATAGGAGATAATGTTCTGTTGTGGATTGTTAACTGATTAAATGAAAGGAAGCAAAGAGTAGGAGTAAATGATCAGTTTTTGCAATGGAGAGAAGTAACTAGTGGAGTGCCCCAGGGATCTGTACTAGGATCGCTGTTGTCTAAGCTGGAAAAGGGAGTAAAAAGTGAGGTGATCAAGTGAGGCAGGATGGGTGCAAGGTATAAATGGGCAAAATAAATACAAATTTTGCATATAACAAAGTTATTCAAGGTAGTTAAAGCCCACATGGACTGTGAAGAATTGCAGGATTTTGAGAAACTGGGCATGTAAATGGCAAATTTTAATGCTGACAAGTGCAAAGTGATGCACATAGGAAAAAATAATCCAAACTTTATGTATACAATGCTGGGTTCTAAATTAGGGGTTACCACGCAGGAAAAAGATCTTGGAGTTATTGTGGACAATACACTTAAATCCTCAGCTCAGTGTGTGGCAGCAGCCAAAAAAGCAAACAGGATGTTGTGAATAGAGAATGAAAGTGTATATACACACACATCTTTTTTAGATGAGGCACCCAGAACCACACACTTTCATTCTCTATTCACAACATCCTGTTTGCTTTTTTGGCTGCTGCCACACACTGAGCTGAGGATTTCAGTGTATTGTCCACAATGACTCCAAGATCTTTTTCCTGAGTGGTAACCCCTAATTTATATATAGTAGAACTAGAAAAAGGTACAGAGGAGGGCAACAAAAATAAGGGGTATGTAACAGCTCCCATATGAGGAGAGGCTGGATAGGGTGGGGCTCTTAAGCTTGGAGAAGAGACAACTGAGAGGAGCTATGATAGAAAGTTTTAAAATCATGAGTATTGTGGATTGAGTAAATAAATAGGGAATGGTTATTTACCCTCTCAAATAGTACTAGAACTAGGGGACACTGTGGAACTAAGTGGTAGCAAGTTTAAAATGAGAGAATATATTTAACTCTATGCACAATTAACATGTGGCATTTGTTGCCAGAGGATGTGGATAAGGCCAGTAGTAGCTGGCTTTTAGCTGGGGTTAAAAAAAAAAAAAAAAAGATTTGGATAAGTTCTTGGTGACTAGGTCCCTTAACAGCTATTAGCCAAGTAGGCTTAGGGGATGTAACTATTTACTGTCAGCAGCTGGGAGTGAAAAACGGAATGGATTGCCCATTGGTACTGATTGGATACTTCTCCCAAGCAACCGAGATTGGCCACTGTTGGAGACAGGATGCTGGGCTTGATGGACCATTGGTCTGATCCTGTATGGCACTACTTGCATTCTTATGCTTCCAGCAGTCCGGGGTAGTGTTCCTGACCATATTCAGGTCACACCTAAACTTTTCTAGACACTGCAAAAAAATCTGACAGTCTTCTGCGTATTTAACTTTTGCTATCTATTGTTAACCTAGTCCTGCATTACTGCTGTGTACCATTTTCTTCCTGCATGAGCCATTACTGAATTTTATAAATCCATATCCATATCTATTTCTGTAACCTTCTTTTGCATTCTCCCTTCGCTTTATACCAAACCCCTCTCCAGTCTCACTTTTCTCCCTCCTTTTGTTGTCATTGTCTAGGCCTCCATCATTAGATCCCACCCCCATGTGCTTTGCTTATCTTCAGCTCTACTTGCATCTTGTTCCTAGTGCTTATTCAATCACTACCTTCCTGAATTGTCTAATGTACTCACGCTCCCTTCGCACTCTTTCTGTTTGTATTGCTTACCTCCCCCCTATTCTCACCTTCTGTAACTATGGTTCCTATATCACTCTTCTCTCCCCACACTACCTCCTCTGTTACATGATATACAGCCACTGTACTTTGCTCAGATCTTCAGTTCTGACTCCTGCTTGCCTGAGGAAGGACCCTGTGAGGTCTGAAAGCTTGCACATTTCCACCAACAGTAGTTGGTCCAGTAAAACTATAAAGCTCTTCACAACTTTGCTCCCCCCTACCTCTCTGCACTCATCGCCCTCCATACTCCAGCCCGTGCACTTCACTCCTCCTCTGTCCCTTCTCTCACCCTTCCACGCCTTCCCTGCTCCCCTAAGCGCCTTCGTCCCTTCTCACTTGCTGCCCCCCATGCCTGGAATTCCCTTCCCTGTTCACATCCGCCTTGCACCCTCCCTTCATACCTTCAAATCTCTCCTTAAAACTCACCTCTTTCGCTCTGCTCTGTCTGACTCTTTATCCTGCTGAGCCACTATTCCTATACCTACGATCGGTTTACCCTTATCCTTGCAACATGGACCTGCCTGCTGTCATTCTCATCGTAACCAAGCCAAGTACGTGCACTTGAGACCTCGCATCTTCATGAATGTTAGACCCCTTGTCTCTCCCTCTGTTCCCCTTCCTAAGTCTCTCCCCCAGCTCCTGTCTCTCAGATTGTAAGCCCTAGGGGCAGGGACCTTGTCTATTTTATTACTTTGTAAAGTGCCAGGTACACTGCTGGCGCTATATAAATGTTTGTTAATAATAATAATAATAATAAAACATACCGTTCAAACTACTGTCTCCACCTCTAACCATATTGGCTAATAGTCATTTTTCGAATCACTTTTTAAAAACCCAGTTATACTGTGGTCTCATGGCAATGAGGTTCATATGATAAGGTGCTTCTTTTTGATTGGTGCCTGATAACTTAACTTTTTGGCATCCTAATTTCTAATATGAGAAGGGACACTTAACACATTTACTTTCTCCACACCATCATTTTATAAGCCTCCATCATAATGCCATTCAGCAGTCTTTTGTCTAAATTGAACAGCCCTAACCTTTTTAACTTCTGCAGTTTTATGGAAAATGTTCCATACCTGTGATGGTCTTCATTGCCCTTATCTGTACCTGATTCAAAAAAACAACATACTATGGTATAAATACATGAGAACTGCACATAATGACACCCCATCCCAACCCCCCACCCCTTTGGTGCTATCTGACTTGGCAAAACATTTTGTCTACTACTGTAAACACTGACCTTGAGGACAAATTGAGGAAGAAGAGGGTTATTTTATCAGTAGTCAAGGTCAATCAAATATCCTCTCTCCCTCCACACTGTCACATAGTAGTTAGTATTTTATTATTTATCAGAAAACTCTGGAACTGTAGATGTGTTAGGTGCTTTTGAAGTCTTCTGTCTTAGAAAAGGCATTATTGAGAGAAGTAGCAGTCCTTTGAGGGAATAGTTTTCATTGCTCCTTCTTCATCAGGGAGCCTTTTTGAATAGTACCATGGTTTCTCTGCATCTGTGAAGCCATGAGTTAACTCAGAAGGGTTGTTGAATGCATGGGCTCCCCAAAGTATGATGAATTTTAGCAGCTTCAGAAGCACATTGAAAAGAAAGCATTAGAGACGCTGGGGAACCAGGCACCCCACCTTACGGGGGTTGTGGGAAGCAACAAAGCACTACTTGCCTGTGTGGCACTCGTGGGGCCCCCTGGTGGTAAAGCACTTCGTCTTCTTTCCTGTGTGAATTGGCTGGGCGTTGGAGAGTTCCCATTTCTGGAGCATGAGACCCCTGCACTGAAAGTGCTCGGGTGTCTGGGCCAGCCCTGCAAAAAAGCTTGCAATGAGTGGGGTGGCTCAGCACCTTCTGGTGCCCACAAGTGGCTGTTAAGGGGAGCAGGTGCCTAGCCAGTGCCCACTCCCTTATTCCCATCTTCCTTTGTTAGGCGGCTGGTGGGGAAAAGGAGTGGGCTGGCCAGTCTGATAGAGCTTCTCCATGACCCCTCTTCCAGTGAGTCCCCTGCTCCTATTTTACAAAACCTCTGTTTGTGCCCGTGGTTACTTGTATGCTAATACTAGTTCTCTTTTATATCGTTCCTGAGAGTAGGATGCATCTTTAAGAGCCTCATTTTGTTGTTTGGAATGCTAGTTAATGAATGAACTAAAACATTTAATAACTGTTTGTACTTCCATTCAAGGAAATTCGACATCAGTCCAATGACTCTCCTCATAGAATTGCAAAGTATCCAGAAAACAGAAACAGAAACAGATACAGAGATGTGAGCCCATGTGAGTATTCTTTTGCTTGGTGTGGCCTGTAATCAAATGTATAGTTTGGTGTGTCTACATTTTTTTAAACATCTCTCTCTCCACCCCCAAGCAAACATAATCTTGGTGGTTTTATCTATAGAGATTTTTGTTCTATGAACCTGTTTACGTGTCCATCAGGTGCCCATGGGGACGGCAGTTGCTGAAAGGTGCAGGATCTTTCACCCCTTGGGGCTACCTTCCTCCCCTTGCTTTATAAGGACTCCAGCCTCTGTAGCGGAAGGAAGGCAATTGCTGGAAGGGACAGAACCTTTCAGCATGGCGCTGCCAGCTTTATCATTAATAATAATAATAATATAATATAATCATACTGTTGCATAGCCAAAAAGGCCATTGTATACAACCTACATATAACCCCAATACATATAAAAAGTAATCTATAAAATGACAGCTTTATAATAACCCCAGTCCCTGTAGGCAGCTACCAAAGGCCATTTGGCAGCTGTTCAGCAGCTGGAGAACTTGGGTCTGGCTTGGTCTAGAAGAGGATTGGGGTGGGAGGCAGAGACATGGCTCCCTGATGAGGAGAGTGGGCCTGGGCGGTTGGGTGTGTGTGTGACATGACCCTCTGGTGAGGAGGGGGTGTGGGGGGGGAGGGGGTAAGAAGGGTTTTGTTATGAACCCCTGATAAGAAGGGAGTATGGATATGGGGGTGAGGGTGGTGCCTTGACCCCCCACTCTCCCAAGGAGGGGTGTGTGGGTGGGGTGGAGAAGGGCTAAGGAGGAAGGTTGTGCCATGGCCCTCTGGTGAGAGGAGTGTACAGGCATTGGGAGTGTGTGTGTGTGTATCTTGGTCTTTTGGGGAGTTATGGTGGTGTTCCCTGGCTGCCTCCTTGGCTAAATATCTTCCAGGGATGTTAGATGCAGGAGATGATTTCTGGCTCCATTTGGCGCTGGGGGAGTGGGGGGTCTCCTTCGGGAGGCGACACTGGGGAAGCTGCTGAACAAATGGGGTCATGCTGGGCATAGGGAGGTTTGGGGTGGGGGAGAAAAAGTCATCTTGAATTCAGGGGCAGACACTTGGTTTCTGTTCCCCTGTCCTCCTCCTCCCTCTGTATCAAGGTATTTGGGGGCCGAGGTCAGTGGAGCTTCATGACATGTCACCGATGCTGCTTAATGCGAGGTCAGTGACTAATAAAACTACCGTCCATTATCTTATTCAGGATGAGGCTGCTGACCTCGTATGCATTACCAAGACCTGGTTGGACAAGGCCTCTGGGCCTGTGTGGCCCAGATGGTTCCAGCCGGATACTTGATGCAGTATCAGCCTAGGATGGGGGGTTGGGGCAGAGTGGCAGTGACCTGTAAAGACAATATGGTCTATCCAAAGTATGTAGTGTTTGACTTACCCACCATAGAGTATGTCCACCTTGGGTTTGATGCCTTGGATAGGCTGGGGCTTCTACTGGTGTACCGACCACTCCTCTGCTCAGCAAACTTCTGGCTGCTCCAGCTGAGCTGGTCTTGGGAGTGGTGTTGAGATCACCCAGACTTATTGTCTTTTTATTTTTATTATTATTAGCAAGCATTTATATAGCGCCAGCAATATACCGTGTGCTTTACAAAGTAATGGAATAGATACAGTCCCTGCCCTAGGGCTTACAATCTGAGAGATGAGGTGGGGGAGGGGGATACGAAGGAAGGGGAACAGAGGGAGAGACGAGGAGTGTAACATTCACAAAGATGCGAGGTCCCAGGTGCACGCACTTAGCTTGGTTACATCGAGACATTGTCCTGGTTGATTTCAGCGTACTTGATGAGGCCGGCTTTTCAGGGACTGAAGAGAATTTCATGGCCGCCATGACAATCCTGGATCTATCCCAGATTATAGGAGTGGGAGTTTGGGTTTTTAACCAAAACAGCTCGAAAATGGCTGTTTCGGTTTAAAACCGAAGGGTCTGAAAATCAGACTGGCTTGGATCTGTATCTTCCCTTTAATGTCAACGGGAAATCTTCCCATTAGCGTCAATGGGAAGGGGAACTGGGGTCCAACTTCTCCCATTCCCCAGTGCCCACTTCTGGCCTCAGAGGGTGGGGGTCATCGTCTACGTTCCTAACACCTCCATGACCCACTTTTATCCTCGCCCCTGGGGCCCTGCGCTTACCGGTCAGAACTAGGCCTCTGAGGATGGGGGTGAAGTGCCACCACCTCCTCTGTCCAGGCCTCCTCTGCCGCCGGGCAGCCCAGCAGTGAAGATGGCAGCTCCGCACACCCATCCTCGGAGACCAGCTCAGTAAATGCACGACGCCAGTGGGTGGGGGTAAAGATGCCCCCTGGGTGGGGGCATTAGGGACGTGGATCCCTACCCTCCGAGACTGGCAGTGGGCATTGGGGAATGGGGGTTGTGGGGGTTAGGGATGGGTTGTTTTGTGTTTTTTTTTTTCCTGTCCCGGACCCCTGTTCTCTTTTGGTTCTCTTTCCTATTGACTTCAATGGGAAGGGAAGATTTCCCATTTACTTCAGTTGGAAAGAGAACTGAACCCGAAACACCTGCTGAAAACCAGGGATCTGAAACCAAAACAAAACTGAAACTAGGCTCTGTGTCCCACCTCTACCAGATAATATCTGGTCCAACGCATGAGGCTGGACATACATTGGATCTCTTAGTCTGCACTGACCTGGAAACGGGGGTTTGGCTTTTGGGGGATGTCATAATACCACCATAGTCATGGTCAGACCATTTTCTTCTGAGGGTCTGGATCCCTGTCCTCTTGCCCCTGCTGGGGTGGAGGACCAGTTAGGATGGTCTGCCCCCAGAGACTAACTAATCCAATAGGATTCCAGAACTCTCTGGGGGATTTACCCACTGACCTTGATGACCTCATGTCGATGGCCTGGTTGATTTGTGGTATACTGTATTGACGTGAGCTGTCAACACGATGGCATGCAGGTGTCTGTTTCTTCCACTCCAGCAGCACAGGTCTCCCTGGTTTACAGAGGATCTGAGGATGCTAAAGCGAGAGCGTAGGTTATTAGAGCACAGGTGGTGCTCAAATTGCACCAAAACCAACTGACTGCAGCACAGATCATTTTTTGAAGGACTATCCTGTGGCAGTGGTGAACAAAGATGCTATGGCAGAAGAGAAGAAATCTAAGTGCCATCCAGTAGAGCTCTTCTAGGTAGTGAATAGCTTATTAAATCCTAGCTGTCTCCATCTGGAACTGGACAGGTGGAGACAGCTAGGATTAACTGTCCTCTGTGATGAGTTTATCTAATTTGAAGATATCTAATTTTGAAGATAAAGTCACTTGTATGTGGCCTAACTTGAGAACTGCCAGTTTGGGTGTAGAGCCAGAGGCTCTGGTTGGGTTGACCTCTGAGTCCGAGGCTGGGAAGGCTTGCTCTCGTCTGGTTTGCTTGGATCACCTTCAGTTAGTGTGCTTGGAGTTCTGCGGGCAACCAATTGTGAATTAGATCCATGCCTATCGTGGCTGGTGAAAGCTAGCTGGGAAACATTGGAGCCATTAGCTGGCTTGGGTTGTCACTGCCTCCCTTGGTGAGGGTAGGGTCCCTGACACACTCAAAACTGTAG
Organism: Sphenodon punctatus; assembly: GCA_003113815.1. Lineage (NCBI taxonomy): Eukaryota > Metazoa > Chordata > Lepidosauria > Sphenodontia > Sphenodontidae > Sphenodon > Sphenodon punctatus. The sequence continues at coordinate 1,765,644 of QEPC01003937.1, forward strand.
TTGTCTGACCCCTGCTCAGGAAACCATCTCTTGATGATGATGACTCTCTTGCCAGCTATCGCCCCGTCTCTAATCTTCCAATTGTAGGGAAGGTTATTGAATGGGTGGTTGCCTTGCAGCTTGAGGCGCAGCTTGATGTTGTTGGATTCCTGGACCCTTGTCAGCCAGGATTTCATCCTTAATGGTGGCACTGAGACTGCACGTATGGCGTTGGTTGACAATTTCCACTTGGAAATCAGCAATGGTAATTGTACCCTGTTTTTGTTAGATTTTTCGTCTGCCTTTGATACAGTTGATCATGGGGTGTTGTTGACAAGGCAGTGTGACCTGGCAGGGGTTTTCAGGACTGCTTCTTGAGTTGTTCCACTCATTCCTGGCTTGGAGAACCCAGAGGTTGGTGATAAGCAGTGGCTCATCTTCCCCTCAGGAGTTCCCTTGTGGGTCCTGCAGGGTTCCATCTTGTCCCCACTCCTGTTCAATGCATATCTGAGGCCCCTGGGCAAGATTGTAGGGCGATTTGGAGCGAAGTGCCATCCGTATGCTGATGACACCCATCGCTCTCGCTTTCATCTGGTCTCTGTGCTTACCCAGTGCCTGGCTGCCATTGGGGACTGAATGTGGGCGAGCCAATTGAAACTGAATCCAGACAAGATTGAGGTGGTGGTGATTTGCTGGCCTTGTGACCTGGGGTATTTAGGAACCTCGGTGACTTATGTGGTCTGCCCTCCTTTGGTCACTCAGGTTCGCAGCCTTGGACTGCTCTTGGACCCACAGCTGCACCTGGGTTGCCAAGAGCAATGGCCAGGAGCACTTTTGACCAACTTCATATGGTGAGAAGGCTGCAGCCTTTTTTATTCTTATTCAGATTCAGATTTGGCCACTGTCATCCATGCCTTTGTAACCTCAGGACTAGACTACTGTAATGCGCTCTACGTGGGGCTGCCCTTGAATGTTTGGAAGCTGCAGCTGGTGCAGAATGCAGTGACTCGCCTTCTGTCAGGGGTGGGTTGTTGGGATCACATTACAGGAGTCTGCTTTGGCTATCAGTAGCTTTTTTGGGCACTGTTCAGGGTGCTGGTTCTGACCTATAAAGCCCTAGACAGCTTGGACCTCTGGCATCTGAAAGACTGCCTCTTCCCTTATGTTCTGTCACGGCCTCTCAGGTAGGCTGGAGCACCCCCTTCTAGGTACCATCTGCCCATGCAGTTTTCACAACAAGAGCACACAGAGAGGCATTCTCAGTGGCTGCCCCACAATTATGGAACTCTCTTCCCTTGGAGATCTGTCAAAGCCCAAGCCTGCTTGTCGTCCGGAAGAGATGTGTTTGGCAGGCAGGGATAGGGTTGGGTGAAGGAGTTAGGGGAAAGGTTGGTGGGTGGGAGGGTTAGGGTATCTTTTTAATGCTATACTATGTTTTTATATTTTATAAGCCATCCTGAGCCTATTTGGGAATTTCAGAGTAAAAAATGGAATAAATAAAAAGTTATGGGATGTAATTACGGTAGTGTTTGCGTATATATGCTTTTTAATGGTTTTATGGGTTCTATCTTTGCATTTTATACCTATATTTATGGTTTTTAGCTGCCTATGTTTCTTCAGGGAAGAGGGGAATAAAAATCTAAATAAATGTCTTAACATGTCCCAATGGGGAAAATTAGCCATTAACACATGAGAGCACTGGTTCAAATGGTGAATTATAATGTAGGCAAGCAATGCAAAAGGGAAGTGCTAACTTTATGGATAGTCGAAGGGAATAACAACATAACATATTTTGCTTTGAGTTAGTGGTGCTGAATCTTTACTCTCGATGATGTTTTTATCTGTTGCCTCCTGCCAACAGTTCAAAGACCAAGGTTATGGGGCCCAGTGCTGCAGGCATGGATCTCCTGCTCCCTTTCTGTAATGGATATGGACAATTGTCTTCTCCCATTGCAGCCCTGAGACTCAGCCCCAGCACTGGGATTTCAGTGATACAGGTGAGCTTCCTGTTGAGCATCTGATCAGAGGAATAGGAGGGCCTTCTCCCAGCTGCACCCTCAGGCTCTGGCTCAATGCTGCAGATGGCCTGCAGGGAGTACAAGAGCCCTATCCTACCTGAACTCGGAGTCCTATGGCTGATATTCAGAGCTGCACATTGTAAAAACCTGCTCCCAAAATTTATTTGATTCTTGCAAGTGTGTTTTTACAGACCTGGCAATTCCCAATTGCAGCCAAAACTCATAACAAACTCAACTTCTAATGAACTCTTGTTTATATAATAGTCCCAACTTCAAGAACCACTTCTGTCAATTGCATATTGACAATTCCTGTTATCGTGGATACTGATGTAACAAACATCAGATGGAATTACGAGTGTCCAGCACTTTTGAAATGAATCAAACCAAAGGTGTGATGGACTGGTGGCTACCCAAGTCACTGACCAGTATTGACTACAGGCTTGCCACATTTTTCTTTTGTCTTGTCTTGTACTTATGTTGTAGGTTTTGGGTGCAGGACCTAGCTCTTGATTTTAGAACAGTGGATAGAACAATAATGTGCTGCTTCATGGTTGGCACACGTGCGAGAATGTAAACTGTCTCTAAAGCTTGGCAGACTGATATTTGAATGACTTTTGATCTGCTGTTTTATACTAGAGTTTTCAGAATGCAAATAAGGGTTTGTTTCCATGAAATGTTGACCATGGGGTGGTTCTTTCTTTGCTGCCATGGTTATTTGGGTGTATTCTTATAAAGGAGTGGTTAGACGGATGTATGGTATGGGTTAGAACAGCGGGACGTAGTTCTTGTGACTGCTCTGAGAATAGGCCATTTCAGCAATGTCTGCACTCGATGAGTCTTAAGCCTGTTCTTTTGAACATCTTACGTAAATAGCAGGTGCCTATTTTTAAATATAGTATTGTCAGACCATACTTGCAGTTGTGTGGTAGGAAAATCATTTGAAGATAAAACTTCATTATGGTACTCAGAAACATCAGCAGGAAGGTGAAGAACTCTATGGAATAGCAGGACAAAAATTAAGTAAGACATTACCAGAGGAGGAGCCTTTGTTTCAATCTCTATTAACATAACCTTCTAAGCTTTAGATTTTTGGGGAATCCATTAGCATGAGATTTTTTTCCGATTTATTTTGGATTTTTTTGAAACTTCATGCCATAGACATCCCAGTAGAATCTTAATCAGTGTTTTTTTATTCTAATTCTTTGAAAAGCATATTAACTTATAATAAACATGGGTGTTAAAAGAAAAATCTAAAGAGGGATTGCTAAATCTATTATTCTGCCACGCCTACACAGCATCCTACTTTCTTTTGTGTGACTTATCTGAAATTAACTACAATTCTTAGAGACATACCAAAGAATTGCAGGATGGGAACATAATCCAGGATGCAAGTCTGTGGCAGTGTAGGAGTGGCTAATACTTCTGGAGGGGGGGAGGGTGCTTGCTCATGGAAGGAATGGCTACCCCTTGGGGAGCGTTTTTCATGCCAACAAGCCCTAAGAGACCCTGAAAGTACATTAGTCTGATTGGAGGTTGTCTGAGAATCCAGGAACTTATTCTGTATTGCCTCTGATTTACTGTAAATGACTTGCACTAATGCTTTCATGACTGGACACTAATTATGGGTGCCCAACATAAGACTTCTTGGATCGAACATTTCTCCCCTATTTTCAGAATTGCTGACCCCTTGAGAATTGCAAGTGCTCAGCACCTCTCAAAGTCAACCTCAAGATATCTCTGATGAAGTCACTCCAATATCAGTAGCCATACTGAGAAACTTTTCATGTGATTTCTGGGCATGATGATCTAGATGTGAAAACCTCATCTGACACTCTTTAGTGGAAGATTCTTCTGGGTTCTGATTTCTTGATGCATTGTTTTCTGATCTGTTTCCACTTTGTTTTGTCATGGTCCGATCATGATCTTCTGAAGACCCAGGTTCCTGCTCTCCTGCCACGTTGGGGTTAAAGACCGCTTAGGTACATCTGCCCCCAGAGACTCATGGATCCAATAGGATTTCAGAGCTCTCTGGGAGATTTACCCACTGACCTTGACAGCTGCTTTGTTGATGGCCTGATCGATTTGTGGAATAGCTTGTTGACTCAGGCCATCATCAGGGTGGCACCCAGGTGTCCACTTCCACTGTGGCAGCAGCACAGGTTCCTGTGGTATACAGAAGACCTAGGTCTGTTAAAGTAAGAGGGTAAGTGGCTAGAACATAAGTAGTGGTAGATGTGCACTGAAGTCAGCTGACCGGCTGTGGTGTAGATCTTTGGTAAAAGGATATGCCATTGCTGTGGCAGAAGTAAAGAAAGCTTTCTTCTTTTCTTTCATAGCAGTAGAGGGCATGCCAACTGAAGCTGAATTGAGACCAGAATGAACTAATGATGATTGGCTAGTCCTGCAGCCTGGGGGGGCATAGGGATGCCTGTCATTGATGGGGTCAAGCCTCTTTTGGTCACTCCAGGTTTGCACCTAAGAGTGCTCCTGGACCCCATTGCTGCACCTGGAGTACCAGGTTGTGGAAGCGATCAGGAGTGCTTTTCAGCAGTCCTATCTGGTGAGAACACTGTGACCCTTTCAATCCGATTCAAACTTGGCCACTGTCATCCATTCCTTCGTAATCCTGAGGCTAGACTGCTGCAGTGCACTTGATGTGGGACTGCCCTTGATTACCTGGAAGCCACAACTGGTGCAGAATGTGGCATCCTGTCATCTGTTAGGGATGGGTCATAGGGAGCACATTACAGCACTGCTCCAGAGTCTGCATTGACTCCAAATAGTGTTCCAGGCTCAACCTATGAAGTTCTAAACAGCCTGGGCCCCACATATCTAAAAGATTGCCTCCTCTCTGATGTTCCATGGAGTGCCCTCTTGTGCATATCCTCTCCCCGTCAAGTTTACATAGCAAGGGCGCACAGAGAGGCATTTTCAGTAGCTGAGGCCCTCGTACCTCAGGGACTGCCTCGTCCTCCGTGCCCCAGAGCATCTCCTTCGGTCTGCCGGGGGTGCCCTCTTGGAGGTCCCCCACGTTAAGCAGGGGGTCACAATGGAGCGGGCATTCTCGGTCACCACGCCTTTGGAACTCCCTCCCGGAGGAAGCTTGCCTGGCCCCAAGCCTTCTGACATTCCGGCGAAGTTGTAAAACCTGGCTGTTCGCCCAGGCCTTGGGGGAGGGGGGGTTAGAGGGTTTTGTCTCCCCTACCCTATTTATTGTGGTGGTTGAGTTCCTGGGCCCTGTTTTATATTTTGTATTGCATTTTGATATGTGTTAACTGTTTTTAGATGTATTTTACATGTGATTGTTTTTGTTGTTGTAAGCCGCCCCGAGCTGTTTTAGGAGGGGCAGGGTAAAAATTTAATTAAATAAAAATAATCATGGAACTCTCTCTTCTGGAGGTTCATTTGAGTCTGCTCATCTTCTGGAGGCATTGAAAGCCTTTTATTTTTATTTGGCTAGTCATTTGGCGATCGAGGCTTGGGGAGGTTTGGGATGAGGATTTAACTATTTGTGATTGTGTGTGGTAACTTGCTCTGAGCTCTTGGGGATAGGGTGGTATAATACATTTAAATAAAGACTAGACTATAACATGAGAGGGTTTTACTGCTAAATTCAGTGTCAGATGAAGTTTCCAAATCTGAACTATAATCAGAAAATACAGGCAATGTGAGCCCAGGTGGCTGCTACTTAATCTTGAAGCTTAGATGCCATTGAAATATATACCAGTAAAGTAGCAACAGCTCTTGTGGGAAAGATCATGAAAATCACCACAGACTGTCCATAAAGCCCATAAGTCAGTCAGACTTGACATTGATTTCAGTGGGCTTTTAACCTGTTACGACACTTGTCTCTCTTCTAGTTCTGGACTAGAACAAAGGAGACCCCATTAATCCAAATGAAACCCCCTTAACCCAGAAACACCTGAACAAAACTAAATCCATGTGAGCCTTTAGTTACAGCTTATAACTAATACATAAATATTTACTGAAACAGCTTTTGTTTCTTTCTTGGCCTGTTTATTTTGATTAGTTTGTATCTGATAGTGATGGTAAAAATTTATAGAGATATCATCCCTTTTGTCTGGAAAGATGGATTACCTATCAAAGTGCAACACATAAAGAAAAAGGACAACTTGAACATGTAGCCGTATCAAAATAGGAAGCTACTGTGAAATGTCAGCTGTGTTCAGTATGAGAACTAGTCATTTCCTGATGGATGAAACAATTTCTCAGAAAATTCATTGGTTAAGGGGAAAACTTATTTAGGCTATCACTAATTGTAGCAAACCTGCTTTTCCCCCTCTTCTCTTTATTTAAAATATCTTTAACTGGAGGCTTCCTTCATAATTCTTTTCCCAGTGACATATCTGCTATTTGACAGCTACTGTAGAATTTTCCCCCCCTACTTTTCAGATTCACTTTTAATGAGCAAGATTAAACATCGTGAGATAGAAAGAAAATGTTGTGCCAGAATAGTAACGTTGTACGTCTTCTGTGCCATCAGTATTTTTAGAAACTCACAGATGTTGTCTTCGTGGGCATGTTCTTAACTATGTAAATAATAGAGAGCTGTTTTTTAACCTTTAATTTTTACAGTTTATCATGATTGATATTCTAGAAGACAGCAAATGGTACATTAAGGCAAACAAATTAAAACACTGCATGCAAAACCAGACTGAAGATTGTGACCTGATCACCTCAAAATGCCAATAAAGCCCATGGGAGTTGCATGTGTTCAACATCCTGTAAAATTAGACTTGGAAGTTATACTAATAAGAGAGTTTATTTTTATTTATTTATTTATTGCATGGCCTTAGCAAATATAAAGAGACAAATCAAATACATAATACTTAATACAAAACTACAAAGACAATAAAAAATAAAACACATACATAAAATGCAAAGTAAGAATGCTAAAAACAATCCAATAACAAATAGACCTGAGCACTTGAAGCATGGTCCAGAGTTTAATCATGGATCAAAGTATTCATAGCATTGTCAACATATTGGGCCAGCCAATCATTGAGTATCCTAATTGCCTGGGCCAGGAACCTGGCCACCGCAGCTGTGCTAGATTTATTCTTATCCTGGAGAAGAATTTGAACATAATAATTGGTAGATCTACCTGGGAAAACCCTTATTTTAGGCATATCAATTTGCAACACACCTCTCCATACAGACTACGGAACAATAGAATGTGGTGAATTGTTTCAACCTTCCTGGAGCCACAAGGACATAACCGTTCCGCAAATGGAATAGAGTTATAACAACCCTCCAGAACTACAGAGGACTACAAGTTCATACGAGCACCAAAAAACAATTTCCTTTTTTAAATACAGAAAGGTTATCAGGGTAAATAGCATAGGAGCCCTTTCCAGGAATCAAGAGGCAATAATGAGAAATGAAGGGAGTCCGGTTCAGTTTTGCCAGATCTTTCTGACGGTCCGCCAGCAGCCTCAGAGGAAGCTCAGTTTTGGCCCTGGAATATCCCTGGGCTAAAACATGAGCTACTGAAAAACCCATATAATTCAACTTTTGCTGGACTGTCCTTATCCAGTAATTAGGACTGGTATCGCTTTATTTATTTATTTTACTTATACATTTTTTTACCCCGCCCCTCCTGCCACAGGCAGCTTGGGGCGGCTTACAGTTCATAAAACACTAATCATATAAAACATTTAAAATAAAACAAAGGAGGAGAATAAAGATCATAGTATTAATTATAATAAATAATAAATTTATTTATTGCGAGACCAAGGTCATTGCAAAAAAACAGAAAATGAAACAACCACAGATAAATAGACAAATATACAAACATTACAAATCCGAAAATAATTCAAACTAATATTGACAAAAGATAACTACAGAATAATAATTATAATTGCCAATATCAGGCAAGGATTCGGAGTACTCACGCCCAGGGCTTGTGGAAACACACAAACTCCCCCAGTCCCGCATCAAGAGTAAGCAAATCAAACAATAATATAAAAATTAAAATCTCGTAACCGAAGCCATAAAGTTTTGCACAAAGCCAGCCTCAGGGCTACCAATACCTTAAAATTTGGGCCCGAGGACCAAAACAAACAGAAAGAATAACATGGAAAAGCAGTCACTCTGGAGCATCACCCAAGGCCTCATCGCAGAAGACCTCAGCTCTTCCTTGCTTGATTTTAACAGCTAGGCTCAGGAAATGGGAGACTTGCTGCATAACCTGGGTAGAGCAGTCTCCAAGCATGTAAATTAAGGAAAATTCCTCTGTGCACCCTGGGGGAAGGGCCAGGAGTGGGGTTAAAAGCCTCTCCCATGAGGTGGCATAGTGTGGACAGTACAGCAGGATATGGGCCATAGTCCACTGCTTTCAAGGAGCAAGAGCAAGCACTCTACCAGGGGTATATGATTATACCTCCCAAGAGTGAGTGCAAGTGGAAAACCGTTACACCTAGCTAGTAAAAGCAGTCTTCTGGAATGTAAAGAGAGCCCACAGTCCAGAAAGGGCATGGGGGAGTTCAGCCCAGATCTCCTGCCACTTACAGTCCACTAATCTATCAAAGATTAGTTTCCTAGCCCCTTTATATAGTATTAATTATAGTAATTAATCCAGGAGGCTTAAAAAAAAATTAAACCAATATTTCATAGTTGCACACCAAACAGCTGTAGATAATGATGTTTGACCCGATTCAAGCCACAGGGCCACACTAGGTATGCCCTTAGGAGCTGCCAGAGTGTCTTAAACCCTATTTAATCTTCCCTAAGGATAGCTGGCTTGTGCTCCTGGAGTGGAAATGGTTTGATAGTGTCAGGGGGAAAATGTGAACTGCAGTTAGTTTACTTATAGAAGAGCAAATATTTCCTGCTTTCCTCTTGGCTTCTGTATTCTTAAAAAGGAATATAGACTGCTTAGGAATAAAAAATTGGCCTATTCTAAAGGGATCTGGACTAATTTGGTCTCTGCTGCCCACAATATGAATTGTGCAGGGTTCTGGTGCATTTGTTAATGGTTCCCTTAGACATGAGTTGTTTTACCTCATTTATTTTGTATATTGCAGTTGCATTGGGAATGCTATTTTGAGACACTTTATGCTAGTGAACCTATGGCACGACATCTTGGAATTTCTGAGATCTATTTGGCCAGTTGTGACCCCTCTTGAAATATCTAGTTTGATAGACCAACCTAATTCCAGGAAAGCCCCTGGTGTAGATTTGGTGCCCCCTGAACTTTTAAAACTCCATAAGGACTGGTGGGGTTCCATTCTGGCTATAATGTTTACCTGGACTGACAGGACAGGTTGTTATCCTGCTGAATGCAATACAGCTGTAGTAATTCCTGTTTAAGAGGAAATTTATGCTTGCTTGTCTACTAATTTTGGGGTGTCTTTGTCTGCTAATTACAGGCCAGCATGTTTGTAGGATTAGATTTTTGTTTTTGTAATGAGAACTTGTGACCAGGTTAAACTCTGTATCAGACCTATTCAGGGATGTGGATAAATGGCTTACTCAATATGTAATCCCTTATTTACCTCAGCAGTTAAGTGTGTGTAAATAGAAGTGTGTGTGTGTGTTTATATATATATATATATAATTATTTTTTTTAAAAACAAAAAACCTTTTTATTTTTCCAACTTTGTTAACAAATACAGAAATGAACAGAGTAACCATAACTAGGCTACACAGATGTGTAATGTTCATTTAATAAATTAAGATGGATCTGTCCAAACTTTATATAGTAAAAAAAAAAATACTGATTTCCAAAAACAGAAACCATATACCAAGACCTCTTTGATCCTGCTGTAAGATCTGTCCCTTTTCCCTGTTCTTGTGACTATCTATATTTTGTTTTTCTTTACCACTAATATTGGGGGAAATATGCTCCCTATAAAAAAATAACACCACCCAAATAAAACCAAACTCGATTTGTTAGAGCATACTCTTTATTTCTTGGTTTCAGAAACCTGAGTATATTGTACAATACAGCATATTCTCATTGCAGGATTTAACAGCTGGGAAAACCCGGGTTTGGAATTCGGTATGGAGAAAGGACCTGCTACTGGAGAATTTCAGACTATGTGGTTAGATCAGGGGGTGTTTAAGTCATGTTTTTGTGGTTAGTCATCTTGTGGAAAAGGGAGTCCCGGTAGATATGATCTACCTGCATTTCCAGAAAGCATTTGAAAAGGTCCCACATAAAAGATGCTTGAGAAAATTTAAAAGTCATGGGATAGGAGGTAGTGTCTTACTATGGATCAGTAACTGGTTCAAGGATAGGAAGCAAAGAATAGGACTGAATGGTTCATTTTCACATTGGAGAGTTGTAAAAAGTGGTGTGCCCAAGGAATCTGTATTGGGACTATTTTTGTTTAATGTATTCATTAATGATTTGGAAAAGGGTATTAAGAGTGAGGTGATCAAATTTGCAGATGACACCAAAGTATTCAAGATAGTTAAAACACGAGCAGACTGTGAAGAACTGCAACAGGATCTTACAAGACCAGGTGCCTGGGCATCTAAATGGCAGATGGTATTTAATGGGGACAAGTGCAAAGTGATGCACATAGGGGAAAATAACCCAAACTGCATACACAATGCTGGGTACTAAGCTAGGAGTTACCACTCAGGAAAAGGATCTGGGAGTGATTGTGGACAATACACTGAAACCCTCAGCTCAGTGTGCAGCAGCAGTCAAAGTGAACAGAATGTTAGGAGTTATTCACAAAGGGATAAAGAATAAATCAGAGCATGTCCTAATGCGTCTATACAAATCGATGGTGCAGCCGTACCTGGGATTTTGTGTGCAGTTCTGGTTGCCCCATTTCAAAGAAGGCACAGCTGAACTAGAAAAGGTACAGAGAAGGGCAAGGAGAACGATAACCGGTATGGAACGGCTTCCGTACAAAGAAAGGCTTGACAAGCTGGGTCTCTTTAGCTTAGAGAAGACGGAGAGGGGACTTGCTAGAGGTTTATAAAATCTTGAGTGGTGTGGAATGAGTATATAGGGAACCGTTATTTACCCTCTCAAATAGTACTAGAACTAGGGGACACTCCATGAAACTAGCTGCCAGCAGATTTAAAACCAATAAAAGGAAGTACTACTTCACTCAACGCATAATTAAGTAACCTATGGAATTTGTTGCCAGAGGATGTTGTCAGGGCCAGTAGTAAGTATAGCTGGGTTTTAAAAAGGACTGGATACATTCTTAGAGTAGGTCCATTAATGGCTATTAACCAAGTAGCTTACGGGATGAACTTCTTACTGTCAGGAACTGGGAGTGAACACCGGGGAATGGGTTGCCCATTGTGACGGTTGGTTCTTCTTCCATGTGATCGAGATTGGCCACCGCTGGAGGACAGGATGCTGGGCTTGATGGACCATTGGTCTGACTCAGTATGGCACTACTTACGTTCTTATGTTTAATCCAAAAATGAACAATTAATTCTTGTTGAGAGTACCATATTTGGAAAGCAGAAATGCTGGCTGAAGTTCAAAGTTAAACTTAAATCGGTGGTCCATGTGTTTGTTTTTCTTCTAAATTCAGAATGAGAAGTATGTTGCCACTTCTTGTCTAGTTGGCAAATGCTGATGAAATGAGAGAATTAGTTTTACACTGTTTTTATTTTTGAGATGAACATGTGGTTAAAAAAAATCTGTTCAAGTAGGAATTGTTAAAGTGGAGTCTGGTTTTAAAAGGTCAGTTAAAAGTGCTGAATTTATACTAACTGGAAACTTGTTTACAAACTGGAGTTAGGGAAGTTAGCACTGACTCTGTTGCAAAACTGGCTTGTGCTGCTGACTTCAATAGAGGAAGATGGGAGAATGAAGATTCTGGGTCATAGTGCCCTACAGGACACTGCTGGAACAAGGGAAGTTACAAGCCAGCATGCTGATAAAATGGCTCTAAGACATGGGGAAAGTGAAACTGCTTTGTGTCTGCATCGTTTTAAACAGAGGAACCTCACTAATCTGAAAAGGTTTGCATTTTCATGTGAAATGTGATTGGCTGAATGGTATTGTTACTTGTTTCCTATATGAAATACAGCAGTTAAAAGGTGATTAAACAGTTAACAGTTCTTGCTGACATCATTCCGAGAACACTAATGCAAGTATGTGAGATTTACTATAACAAGAGCTTAAGTTTTTCCTGTTGGCAAAACAACATGTAATATTTACAAAGGTCTTCGCTTTTGCTCAGCAGAAACAGTTTGGATAATATAACTTGATAAGTGTTTAAGAAGTTTTCGTTTCCAAGTAAGTTGATGCAATGCAATTTGCATTTTTAAAATGAAGTGAAAGCATTTTGTGTTTAATCTACTTAAGACCCTTTGCTACATGCTAGAAATATTAAAAGAATCAACATTTAAACCCAACAATTTGATCAAAGCCAACAGAGAAAATTAAGATCTGCCAGCTAACAAGGTGTTTGTTTTTTTCCTCCAGGCATGGAAAACAAGATGAGCACTGCAATTTGTCAGGGATGGGCAAAGTTCCCAAAGCCCAAGAGACCTATACCAAAATTGCCACATTGTCAAGAGCCACAAGACACTTTAGAGTGACACACGTCTGTAATTGACAAATTTTAATAAAATATTTTACAAGGTTATATATGTTACAATATAGTAGTATTTTTTTAAACATTTATTTTTAAAGAACTTTCAAAAATGGAATTCGTCCTTTGAAAAACTCATGAACTTGAGTTGCATAAATAAAAAGCAGTAAACCTGAAATAGGCTGGAGAGTTGAAAAATAATGGGCAAGGGGTCTCTCGCTCTGAGTCACATACCCGTACTATGATGATCCAGTTCTTCCCAAGGAAACTGCAAGTTCTGCTGGAACAGAAACCACATTTGTGGGATTTCACTTCTGCAACTACCTTCCGTTGCAGGACTCAGGACACCAGGGAGGAGGTGCTGACTTGCTGCAGACTAGGGACTTTCCAGGCCAGGGCTAGTGAAGTCTGGCTTCCCTCGATTCCAAAGTTGGGGCTTGTGGCATGTTTCAATGGTCTCCAGGAAGTTCTGGCAGCTGTGGTAGTGTAAATCTTTTAAAGGTCAAGAAATTTGGACTACAATTTGTCCAGAGGCATGGGAGAATACGTTGAATGTTTGGCTTCTTCGTGGAAAGTATTCTTGTTGGCAGTTTCGTCTTGCTTTTCATTTGAAAAGCAAAGCTTGAAGGTGTTAAAGTTAAGAGGCAAATGTCCTGGCACAGCCTCAACTCTGTCTCTCTCTCTATTTTAGAGAGTCCATAGCCCCTAAGAATTCATGTTGGAACCATGTTTTCACATTAAGCCCTATTTCAGTTCCCTGAAAACTGGCTTGGCTTGGAAATTACCTTGGTTCTGAAAGCAAAGGAAAATGTTAAATATGAAAAATTAATCAAATTGTATTTGATTAGAAAAATCACCTGTCCACAGTTTTACTTCAGTCTGATGTTTGTCTTACTAGCTTAAGAATTTTTGTTTCATAATTTCTATATTTGCATCTCTCTTGAGGAAAATAGATTGCCTGTGGGGCCTTTAGAGAAGGGTGGGATATAAATTTGTATAAATAAAATACATGTACTTTTTCCCTATTGTTCACAGAATAGGAAAATACATTGCACAATATTGTGCAATTGAAATGAGACCTTTTTGTATACAGGTGGAGTTAGAGCTTTCATCTTGAAACATCTTCACCTTGTTTGAGAATCTAGACTTTAACCTTAATATGCATCAATATAACTTGTTGGGTTTTTTTGTTAAATGTTGGAGGCCACAATCCTACTCTAAAGTAGTTCCCATTGAAGCCTGGAGGCTTGTTGATTGCAGCCAGAGTAGCCTTGTATTATTCTTTCAGGAATGTTGAATGGTGCAGAAACCTTGGACCTGTATGTAAATTTCACAATTTGGGCTAAAGGGAACCTTCTTCAACAGCTCAGAGGATTAGAATTTTGGAAGTATTCCAAATGGTGAATATCTGGGTGCATATGGTAGCTTTGTTCATTAAAACTAAATGACCCATTTTTTCATGCTTCCATAATTTAACATTTGGAAACTGTAAACTATGGAGGAAGCATGTATATACTCCTGATGGCCACCATCAAATGTTCCTCAAGGGGGGAAAAATCAAAACACATATTGAGAGTATTAACTTTTTTCTTTTTAAAGATGATCATAGTCGTGTAAAACTGCAAAACACAGACAATGACTATATCAATGCCAGCTTAGTGGTCAACGAAGAGGCTCAAAGAAACTATATCTTAACACAGGTAAGTAGTATCTGATATAAAAGTTCTTTAAATATGGGAAATCTATTAAAATCTTACATGAATGAATTCTTAACAACTATTTGATCAAATAATGCATCGTACATCTTCTCTTATTAAATATGGATATTATGGCTCTGTTTTCAGTTGGTTTGCCTATGTTTCTGACTGTTCCTTCAATGTGTGTCTTGCTGGTACGTCCTCTGTCCTAGCATTCTGTCCTGGGCCCTCTTCTCATTGTACATACTACCAGTCAGCAAACTCGTTGAATCTCATGGCTTCCAGTACCATTTGTACACCAATGACATTCAGCTTTATCTTTTCATTCCTACTATCTCCCACTGAATTCAGATTCCTGTCTCTCTAACGTATCTACTTTGATGTTTCATTATTAACTCAAGGTTAACATGTCCAAGAATGAGTTCCTCCTCATACCCCCTAAACAATCCTCTTCCTTCTCTCTCTCCATGGAAGGTGTTGCCATTCACCTTGTCCCTCGGGCATGAAACGCAAGATTCTTTGACTTGTCCCTCTCCTTTACATGTCAATCAGTCTGTTGCCAAGGCCTGTCATTTCTCCCTACGTAACATTTTTAAAATTTGGCCCTTACTTATTGTTCCCACTACTGTAACTCCAGTCTCTGCTCTTGTCATTTCTTGCCTTGAATACTGTAACCTCCTACCTAGTGGCCTTTCACACTTACCATGACCCTCTTACGTCTGCCCCACACTCTGCTGCCAAGATCATCTGCCTAGCCGCCTGCTTTGATCGTGTTCAACTCCTCCTCTGTCTCCCTTTCCCTCTTTGCAGCCAGCACAAACTTCTTGTCTTCACCTTCAAGGCCCTACATAGGCTTGTTCAGTTTGTCAGCTATTCACACTCTTGGGTATGCTAGGGGATGTAATACTACAGTAAGCAACTGAAGTCTGGAATTTTAGAAGCTATTGACAAAACATGGATGCAGTTAATTAAGTTTTTTGTGCAAATATTGCTTGAAATAGTTTAGTCTCATGTGTCCAGCCTGCCTACAAAATGCTGCTTCAGCAACTGTGTTTGAAGAGGACTCTAACGTATCTCAGTCAGGCGCTAACTTTTTTATGCTGTTTGTTGTGAATCTCCTCCTAAGGTGTGTGTTTAGTAGGCTAGCATTTGTATTCTGAAGTTTAAAACTACTTAATATTGATATTTTGCATTTCTGCATTAAACTGTAAAAGTAATATTTATACTATTTCCTCCCTTATTACTTTCAAGATTCTATCTTGGATATACATTGGATTAGGTTTCTTCACTGTGAATGCTTTCCCTTTTCCTCTTTATTATGCAGGGTCCACTTCCCAATACTTGTTGTCATTTTTGGCTAATGGTGTGGCAACAAAAGACCAGAGCAGTTGTCATGTTAAATAGAATTGTTGAAAAAGAATCGGTAAGTAGTATTTGCTAATTAATTGACTTGGCAGTCAAAATGTACTTTATCTAGCTGCACCTTAATTGGAAGTTACAGTTGGCCCTTAACTGTTTGGGCCAGTGTTTGGAATGTCGTGATAAGCAGAGGGCAACACATTCTTGCCCCTACCAGCTAGTGATTTAAACATGGTATAAGGACACTGATCTTGTAGCCTTTTTCATCACATGTGAATGATGAATACTTTAGTTTTGAATACTTTGAGGTATTGTAGAAATTCCTAAATGTAGGACAAGAAATGACAGCCTTACTATAGAATAGTTTGAGTACTATTAACTAGAACAGTTTTGTGTGCAGGTAACTAAAATCTTGCATCTTGTTCTGGTAATCTGTGTTCAGTGCAATATGGCTGCTTGTTGCTGCACCATAAACTCTCATCTACCTACATTCTTTATAGTTAGACCTTGAGAAAACGTAGTATAATGGTTCTCAAGTATTTGCTGCAGGTTATGCTTGTGTTTGTGAAGCACCTAAGTATTTTCAGAGTGTGACCCTTCATGGAGTCATTAACCCAACCATTTCCCTGGGTGAAAGCCGACAGGCACTGTGGAGTGCCCAGTTTGGACTGTGGCATCTATGCAGGATGATAATTTAGGGAATTTAGAGTTGCTTAAGACTGAAGAAGGGATAAAAATTAAGGGACTTCAGGTGAAATTCGCTGGAAAACAGATAAATAACAGTTCCAGGATGCCTGATACAGACCCCTACAATGTGCACAGTAAGAAGAATAAAAAGAATACACACAAATGTCTATATGTAAATGCTAGAAGCTTAAAAAGTAAGATGGGAGAATTGGAATGTATGGTGCTAAATGAAGATCTAGACAAAGTGGAATGAGGATAACCAATGGCACAGTGTAATACCAGGCTACAAAATATATCGGAATGACAGAGTAGATAGAGTTGGTGGTGGGGTGGCTCTGTATGTAAAAGACAACATTGAGTCAAGTACAACTAAAATTTTAAAGGATGCAAACTGTTCCCTAGAATCTCTATGGATAGAAATTCCAGGTATAAAGGGGAAGAGTATTGTAGTAGGGCTATACTATCGTCCCCTGGACCAGGACTGAGAGACTGATAAAGCAATGCTAAAAGAGATTAGGCAGGCTACTAAAGTCGACAACATAATAATAATGGGTGACTTCAGTTACCCTAATATTGGTTGGGGGAATGTTTCCTCGGGGCAGGACGTGGAGGTCAATTTTCTGGATACCCTAAATGACTAGATGACTGCTTCCTAGAACAGCTGGTTCTGGAATCAACAAGAGGAGAAGCTATTCTAGATCTAGTCCTGAATGGCACACAGGACCTGGTGCAAGGAGTAACTGTGGCAGAGCCACTAGGTATTAGCAATCATAATATGATCACATTTGATGTAATTTCTGTAGGGAGAAAGAAAAAGAAAAGTACAGCAGTAGCATTTAACTTTTAAAAAGGGAGACTATGACAAAATGAGGAAATTAGTTAAAAAGAAACTAAAAAGCCCCACTGCAAGGGCTACACATTTGCAAGAGGCGTCGAGGCTGTTTAAAAGCACCCTTCTGGAAGCTCAGATTAAATGCATCCCACAAGTTAAAAAGGAAGCAGGAAGACCAAACGTCTTCCACTGTGGTTAAATGGGGAGGTGAAGGAGGCTGTTAGAGTCAAAAAGGCATCCTTTAAGAAATAGGTTAGTCCCAATGAAAATAATATGAAAGAGCATAAACACGGGCGACGTGAGTGTAAAACGTTAATAAGGCAGGCCAATAGAGATTTTGAATGGAGGCTTGCTAAAGAGGCAAAAACAAGCAACAAAAACTTTTTCAAATACATAAGCAAGAAGCCTGCTAGGGAGTCAGTTGGGCGATTAGATGACCAGGGGCACTCAGGAAGGATAAGGACATTGC
The DNA here is from genome assembly GCA_003113815.1 of Sphenodon punctatus. Classification (NCBI taxonomy): domain Eukaryota; kingdom Metazoa; phylum Chordata; class Lepidosauria; order Sphenodontia; family Sphenodontidae; genus Sphenodon; species Sphenodon punctatus. The sequence continues at coordinate 1,783,223 of QEPC01003937.1, forward strand.
AGAGAAGCTGAATAAGATCTTTGTGTCAGTCTTCACTGCAGGGATTTTGGGGAGGTACCCACACTGGAGCCTTGCTTTGCGGGTGAGGAATTGGAAGAGCTGTTACAAATCAATGTGACGTTGGAGGCTGTTCTAGGGCAAATTGGCAAATTGAATACTAACAAGTCACCAGGGCCAGATGGCATTCACCCCAGAGTTCTGAAGGAACTCAAATATGAAATCGCAGACCTACTGCTAGTAATTTGTAACCTGCCACTAAAATCTGCCACTGTACCCGAGGACTGGAGGGTGGCAAATGTAACCCCGATATTTGAAAAGGGATCCAGAGGCGATCCTGGAAACTACAGACCAGTAAGCTTGACGTCTGTGCCGGGTAAAATGGTGGAAACGGTCATTAAGGACAGAATTACAGGGCATGTTGACAAACATGACTTAATGGGGAAGAGTCAACATGGATTTAGTAAAGGTAAGTCATGTCTCACCAACATGTTGGGATTCTTCTTTATTATTATTATAAACACTTATATAGCGCCGGTCATGTACCTGGCACTGTACAGAACATAGGAATAGACACGGTCCCTGCCTGTGGCTTACAATCTAAAAGACAAGGACGGGGAGACAGGGAGAGCGGACAGTGGGAGGAACAGGGGAGGAGACAAACAAACATTCAAGCGGATGCGAAGTCTCAGGTGCGTGTGCTTGGCTTGGTTACAATCAGGTTGGTTGCAGCAGTCGGCAGAGGAGGGCAAACAGTAAGTATATGGGGAACGACTAGCAGGCATTGCGAAAGGCGGCGAGGGAAAAAGTGGGTCTTGAGGGATTTGAAGGAGCGGAGGGAGGGGGCAAGGCGGATGTGGGCAGGGAGGGAGTTCCAGGCATGGGGGGCAGCGAGGGAGAAGGGTCAAAGGCGGTTAGGTGAGCAGGAGAAACGAGGGAGAGTGAGAGAGGGAACAGAGGAGGAGCGGAGAGCACGTGCAGGAGTGCGTAGGGAAATTAGGTCCGAGAGGTAAGGGGGAGTTTGGTTGTAGAGTGTTTTGAACATGAATACCAGGAGTTTAAACAGAATACGTTCAGGAAGGGGGAGCCAGTGAAGAGAGAAGAGGAGAGGCTGCACATGGTCAAAGCGACGGGCAGAGTGAATGACCTTGGCAGTGGAGTTTTGGATTGCGATAAGGGGGGACAGGTGAGAGC
>QEPC01003937.1:1793489-1811327 GCA_003113815.1 Sphenodon punctatus
GCCCCTTACCTTTTCAAGAATGGATCTGTCGAATATGGTACTTATTTACAATGGACAAGATGATGGTAAACCTGCAGGACAAGAAGCTAGAAGAAGAGGAGAAAAATGAAAAAGCAAGGGAAAAGAAAAAAAATAACTATGAGGCAAAGTGGCTTAATATATTAGGAGCCATTGAAGGAAATGAACTACCAAAGAGTGACTGGATGCTGTTGTTTGACCGATACAGTTGAGCTGGCAAGCTCGGGTACCACCTTGTATGGGTAATAGAACAAACTGTTATTGTAAAGTTGACGAAAATACTATGTACAATGCCACTGAATATAAATAAAAGAGTTTATTATGGAAAAAAAAAAAAAAAAGACATAGCTGAACTAGAAAAGGTGCAGAGAAGGGCAACAAATATGATCAAGGGCATGGAAGGGCTCCTGTATGAGGAAAGGCTTGGTAGGTTGGGGTTCTTCAGTTTGGGGAAGAGACGACTGAGAGGAGATATGATAGAGGTCTATAAAATCATAAGTGGTGTGGAACTAATAAACAAGGAGCAGTTATTTACTTTTTCAGCTAGTACTAGAACTAGGGGACACTCCATGAAACTCATGGGTGGCAAGTTTAAAACAAATAAGAGAATATTTTTTCACTCGGCATATAATTGAGTTGTGGAATCTACTGCCAGAGGTTGTGGTAAGGGCCAGTACTATAGCTGAGTTTAAAAGAGGTTTGGACAAGTTTCTGGAAGACAGATCCATTAGCAGCTATTAGCCAGAGAGGATCGGGGAAAACAACAGGGAATGGATCCCCCATTGTGATGTGTTGGGTGCTTCTCCCAAGCCACCATGACCCTGTATGGCTCTTCTGGTTAATAAGCTTAGCTGGTGCAGAAAATCTACTAGATTTACAAGTTCCCAAACAAGTGTGGTCACAATCCTGAATGATATGCTTTGCATATTTGTGATCATAGAAATATATATAAGTCTCAAAATGGAGTTATGCTGGCAAGATGGGAAATAAAATCCTTATCTGGAATTTGGAAGAGATAAGTGAGGAGGCTGTTTCAGACAGGGAGAAAAGAGTATAATTTAAGGGTCCTTGGTCAGGGGGTGGTGAAATTCAGAGGGGCCTATCCTTGCACCAAAGGAAGTAAGACTAGGGAGCTGCAAGTGAGAAGCTGTTCTTCAGAATGTGTGGCTAGAGCAGGCCAAGGCCAAAACTCAACCCTGTGACGGAGCTCCCAGCAGAGAGGGAGACCAGTGGGCTTCTAGAACCTAGGGTAATGTTTACATTATATATTGCAAGTAAAACATGAAGGTAATCGGAAGACTTTGTAGTTTGTGGAACTGCTAGGGCACTGGTGTCGGAAGGGCTTAGTGACTTATGGCAGGGGTTACAGCATCTGAGTTATGGTACAGGCAGTGAGTGCAATGTTACACATTAGTATGTGTAAAATATTGCAAAACTTGGGCATTTTTCAGACCCTAACAATCAGATCAAAATTTGTGTGGTGTAGAAAAAAAAATTGCTTACATATACATACCATGGGCTTATAATATGCATATGTATCCTGTTACGCATACCCCTCCCCCATGTTATGACACAGAATGGGTTGTAAAGCACTTTGAACACTGAAAGTGCTACATAAAAAAACTTAAGACCATATAGATCAAATTGATGAGACTATTTTGTTTATTGTATATATTCTGTAGACTCTACTGCTGCAGGAGATGATTAAGGCCATCATTCTAGCCACACTTAAGCCCCATTGATTTCATTGGCACTTAATTCATGAGTGTATAACATTGCAGCCTGTAACTGTATTATAGATGGAAATTTTTATAAGAAATATTTTTTACCATTAATGCTTGGGTTCTTATTATGCAATGCATTGACTTTTCTCATGAATGGGAAAAGAATGTTCTTAATAGTTTATCTGATGGCAAAGCATTGCCTCGCTGTGGATAGTCACTTTGAGACATCTGTATTGGCCACAGTAAAGAACAGGGAAATGGATGTGGCAGAGGGTGATCTGCCATTAAATACTACATCAATGAATTTATCCAGTGAAGCAACGTGAAGTTGTATAATTTGCTCAGCAGATAGAGAGTTGGATTGTTCCAAAGTTGTGGATTTGAACTTTTATATTTGTGTATCTTGTGTAGTCATTTACTTCTGTGCAAAGTATAAAATGTTAAGTCTCCATGGCAGCAGGTTCTGCCGCTTTGTCCAAATGAGAGAGTACACAAAAGATGCAAGAGTAGTAGGGAATGGAACTCTAAATGCACTTTGACACTTGCATCCTATATTTGAATTTAAAAATTTTTTTTTTTACCATAACTGTTACAACTAAAATAATCTTTTGCAGCATATCTCAATAGTGATAAAACCTTACATATGACAAACCTGTCACGTATAATGCTGAGTAGGCTGCCTTCATTAAGAATCTTCAAGCTAAGATTGAAGGTCTTTTCTCCTTTTGTGTAGAAAAGCAAAATTGTCAAACTTCCATCCTCGGGATATTTGTGGGTTAGTCGATTTCCTTTTGGCACTTAGCTTTGTGGATAAATGTTCTTATTTTCTAACAGGTAAAATGTGCACAGTACTGGCCAACAAAAGATGAGGAAATCATGATTTTCAAAGAAACAGAATTTTGTGTGAGACTACTATCTGAAGATATTAAATCCTATTATACAGTGCGTCTACTTCAATTAGAAAACGTCAAGGTAAGTTGTTTAAAAATGTGCCTTTTTAATGCAAATGTATATTGGCTAATATTTTTGAATGAAAGACAATTATTATTTTGTTAATATATGATCAGGTTTCACAAGTGTGCAAGGAAATATGTGCACTTTGAGTTTGAGCTAACCGTGCACAAACGTAATTATGCCTGTACCTTTGTTTTAGTGGTTGGTCTAATTTAGCCAGTCTTGTTGGGTGAGAAAAGCTAGGATGCTCATATTGTGCTGTTTCTCCCTGCACCCCACACCCCTCCCAGAAGTTTACTCCTTTATTTAATACTGATAACTGATAACAGGATAGTGGGAGTGTTAATTTAAAGTGTCCATTCTTTAGCGTCTGGCTTTCTAAAACTTGTAATACTCTTCCCTGTATCATCAAATAATACTGCAAGGGCAGGGCATGTCTGGCCTGGGACCAAATGTGGCCTGGCTAGTTATGGGGCCCCTTTCCAGTTCTCATATCTGGCCCCTGGATCCAGTTCCTACCCCTAAGCACCAAAACAAACGAGTTTAGGTTAAGGGAACAGAGATGAGGCCATGCACACAAGGTAGGGAATGTATACATTGTACAGGTTCATGATCTGAACCCGCCTCTTCCTGAACACACCCCTTAAGGACTCCCTACCCCCCAACTTGTGTGGTACTTGGAGCTTGTGCTAATTTTCAAAGTTTCTCCACCCCTGTAATAATGAGATAGGGAAGTATTTCCGAGTTCTGTTCTGATGAATTGGCGTCTCCCTGTTGGAACTATTACTTCATTTGATGTCAACAGAGGAGTAGAAAAGGGGGGTTTCTGAAGGAGCATGGGCGGGAGAGGGGGAAGGAAATCCGGCCTCTACAACTTTGGGGCAGCAACCTTGTAGAGTCCTACACAACTCGTTTAGGTTTTTCTTGTTGACTTGGTTGAGGCCTTGGAAATCTCTACAAACTGAAAGGTTAGTGCACACTGTAAGGCTACAGATAACATCCATAAACTACATGGACCTGGGTAGGATTATGATATCCTATGATTCAGGTGGTGTAGAATAAAGAAAACTGAAATCTTCTTATACAGAGATGCTTTATGCATTAATTCAGTTTTACAAGAATGACCGGAACCTTTCAAACTAATACTGGGCCATTAAAGTGCCAAATATAAAACTATAAATTATGAATAACACTTCAGTAAGTTTTGTTTACATTTCTTTTTTTGCAAGATAATCTGAGTTTCAAGAAATTACATAATTGTTTGTTTTACTTGCAGGCTTATATGTCAAGCATCCAGGACATTACTTAATTCAAAGTGCATTTGCATAGCCTAAGTAGTGAAACATTTGTGACTTGCTAAGAATATAACATTTACCTACTTATGCAAGCTATGTTGTTGATTACTTGCTAGTGTAAGTACCTCATAAGAAATGTATACAGTTCAGATGTGAACAAGTAATCTAAGAACAAATTGTTAGTCTGAAATCCAAGTATGTTTGGACACTGACCATGGCGGCATCCCCACTGGGTGGATTCCCAGAACAGAGCCTGCTTGCTGCCTGGGACCAGGGCAGGAGTGGGGAGATCAGAGGCTTCACGAGGGAGAGTGCAAAGTCTTTAATCCGGTGCAAAACAGGCGTAGTTGCTCTGGGGAGGGCAGATTGCATGGGACGCAAGTCCCATGTGGAGAGAGCAGGTTGCAGATGGTGCAAAGGGGGAAGAGGATGACTTCATAAACCTTTTATGACTAAGATGGCAGACTGCACGGAAGAGAGTGCAAAGCAGGGAAGATGGCACAGGAGAAATTTACACTGGGAAGGTTATAGGTTGCATGCTAGGGATGATGAAGAGGGGAAGAAGATTTCAGGAAAAATTATTGAAGAAAATCAGCTGCACAGCAGGAAGCTTTGGGAAGGCTTTGTAGTGTCACGCAAAGCAGATTCTCACATTTCCTACCCTGCTAGTACTGAGCATGCTCAGTTGCTGTGAGCATGCTTATTAGTAGGCATAGGACTCGGGGCAAAATTTCGGTCAGTTTCGGTTTCAGTTCCCATGTATTTCAGTTCTTTCGGTTTCGGTACTATCTGAACTTTTGCATTGATTTTTGTACTGGATTTTTAACATTGCGTCTCTTCAATGGGGGACAAACTGCAATGTTAAAAATCCAGTATCCATGCAAAAGATCAGATAGTACTGAAAAAGAACTGAAATTTTGGATTAATCTGAGATGTCCATTTTGGGGTACTTTCGGTTTTATCCAAAACTGAAATTCCCATCCCTACTTACTAGCAACAACGGATGTCAACTACCCTCCTTTATTTTGTCCTCTTTTCCATGTAGAGTTGTTTCTCTGACTAAAACTATGAGCAGGAGGTTCCTATTTTAGGAAAGGAGGGGCAGAGATTGTGCAGGAGGGCTAAGCTAGGTACAACTAGATCAGGCTAAGCATGGGTGGGAAAGAGTGAGTGCATGTTTTATTGAGGAAAAGCAGCCGCACAGCAGCCCTCCTCAACGTGTTTCCCGGGCAAATGCCACCCCCCTTCCCTTCCAACCTGCAGCCCTTAAAGCAGCTTATCACTATGCCGTTCCACCACTGTCCCCACTCTTCCAAACCTCCCACCTTTCCTAGAATAAACATGGAAGCCATTGTTTATATAAACTTGAACTCCCCAGTGCCCGTACTCGTGGGTCACAAGGGGATTAATGCTCCGTTCCTGAAGGGGAACAGCACTAGATGCTCAGCCCCAGCGGGACTCCCCAGGGTGTCCCTACTGCTGTGGCTGGGGCCTATGGGGCTTGATCCTCGACTTCCTGGCTCATTCAAGAGAGGCGGCAGCACCTAAGGGAAGCTTAGGGGAGGCAGATGGAGCTCCAGCAGTGGAAGCGAAGAGACCTCCTCCCTGTTTCCCACCCCCTTGTTCTCTGGGAAAAGTGGACTCAGTGTCCTCAGCTCCATCACTCACCTTCAGTCACTTCCAGCACCTTCACTTCCTCCACTACCAGCCCACTATTGTGCCTTCCCCTCACTCCCCCTGCTGCGTCCTGGGGAATACCCTGTTGCTCCCCTGTGCTCTCCCGGCCACCTGTAAACACAGTAAAGAAAACCTCTGCCATACAACTATATAGCAATGAACACAGCAATAATGCAGCCCCCCTTCTTCCCGGTGCATTGATTTACCATTAACTGTGGAAGTCGCTCCAAAGAAGGCAAACATGAACAAGCTGGGACAATGCAGATTTGAAATTGGTGCACACTGTGTTTAAGACACCAGTGAGAGTGAGGGTGGAGAGAGGAGCAGGATGAAGTCGCTACTCAGGGATCTCTAGTCGTTTGGTTCATGACTCTATGGAGTTGGACCTATATGCGAGGAGGCTGCACACAACCTAACAGACAGGAGGCAGATGCATCGGGCTGCACGGGGGGGGGTGCAGGCTAACATCTGGCAAACACCCAATAGATGGGCAGGCAAACAGCCACCTGGTGAGGGCTAAAGTAGGCTATTGTCTTGTTTTATTTTCGCCCTTTGAGGGGTGGGAGGGGGCAGCTTCTGGAAATAGTCACTTTGTTGAAGAAGAATTGCCACCAAGATTTTTTTTTTATTTTATTTTTTAAAGAAAATCTAGATCATAGTATTTTTTATTTATTTTATTTATTTTTCAGATTTTTATCCGCCCCCTCCCGCAACGCAGCTCGGGTTGTGCTTGTGTGTGTAGTAGGGTTGTGCTTGTGTGTGTGTGTGTGTGTGTGTGTGTGTGTGTGTGTGCGTTCTATTGCCCTGTCTTGGGCCGACATTCTGGACACTGGGGAGCGATCTCCAGCTTGTCCACAAGGAGGCAGCATCTGACAATTTTTCCTCCTTGCGCATGCATCTGCGGCTTGCGACCCCCACAATTTCAGTTGGGTCTCTGCCTCTGTCCAGGGAGCAGCATCTAGTGTGCGGTGACACAACAGATAGGAAAATTTTGCTATTGATATTTTATTAACTTTTCTGTTTCATAGTGTGCTTAGATTTAATCTTAGTTGTGGGTATAGATATCTATTTTAACATATAAAAATATTTTAAAGAGCTGCTAAACTTCTGGCGCCTCCCATAATTCAGATTTTCAACTTGGAACCTGAATCTTGTACTCAAGGCTTTGACTGGTTCTCCATTTGAGCTTCTGGGGGACATATCTAACTACTATATGTCAATTAAGCTAACTTTTTTAATTGCAGTCACTTTGGCAAGGAGAATTTCAGAGTTGGGTGCTTTATCAGTAGATTCAAATGTATGTATTTTTAAAAAAGAAACAGTAGTTTTAAGGTTAGATCCTTCCTTTCTACCAAAATGTAATTTTTTATTTCCTAGACAGCAGGAAATTGTTTTGCCTCTGTTCTGTCCAAAACCAATACGTCACCAGGAGCGCATATGGCATTGTTTGGATGTTTGTAGGGTTTGAAATATATAGAGCGTACAAAGAACTTCAGGAGAACATCAGCCTGGTTTGTCTGTTATAGATCACATTAGATGGATAATAGGGCATCAAAAACTGCTGTAGCCCAGTGGATAACTTAACTGTATCAAAGAAGCATATGTGGCCTCAGAACGATCTCCATCTTCTGGAATAGTGGCCCATTCCACAAGGGGAGTGGCCACCTCGAGAGCATATGCAGCTAGAGTATCTTAGGAGGAGATTTGTAGGGCTGCTACATGGTCATGTTTTTATAGTGCCTGGTGAAAGTATGTAATGAGTGTCTGAGAATCAGCAGATGCCACATTTGGAAGGCGGGTACTGCAAAAGGTGGTGGATTTAAGTCCCACCCAGGATGGAAGAACACACTGCTTTGGGAATTCCCCAGTGTCCACATTGTCAGCCCAGGAACAGGGCAATAGAGCAGTTGAGCCACTCACCTCTTGTGAACTGCTTTTCTATTGTTCCTGGACTGGCATTCATCCCACCCATAGATGTATATTCATAGAATTCAATACCCGAAATATTTAATTACTTAACTGAAGTTATATAAACTTTGTTGCTCTTTGTAGTTTACTAAGGTTTTCTTACTTGGTGTGCAAATATTAGTCATTTATAGGTATGAGTTTGTCATAAGAATGTTTAGTTCATGTTAGGAATTTACATAGCTGAGATCCATTGAAATTGTGGGATCACAAGCCCCAGACGCATGTGCAAAAAGGAAAGATTGTCAGATGCTACCTCCTTGTGGACAAGCTGGAGATCACTCCCCAGTGTCCAGAATGCCAGCCCAGGACTGGAACAATAGAGCAATTGGGCCACTCATCTCTGTGAATTGCTTTTTTGTGGTGGTCAACTATTTATAGGTGCCTTTTGTGTAAGTTTTTGTTGGTATGAGAGTTTAGAGATCAGAATGTTTATTGGAATATCTGTAAATGGACTTTTGAAATAGTAGTAAGTGGTATTGGGTAACTTCCTCATTCCTCGCTCTACTAATGCTGATTTATTTATTTTTTTTATTCAGATTTTTAAATTCCTTGTTTCTAATCTTAATTTCCTGTTTGTTCATTGGGGAAATTGTATTGATGACGTGGAAGCAGCTCAGCTACTAAGCTCATGTAGCCCAGGACTTTGGAGTAGCCCATTGAAAGGGAAAACTCCCTGGGCATGTTCTCCTTGGGGGTTTGTGAAAGCTCCTTGTGAAGGAAAGCAATCTGCTTTGGACCGCCATGACCTGCCGAACTGTTGGAAATAGTGCCAACCAAGGTGCTGGGCCAATGCAAGCAAGTCGCTGGAGATGGTCTGTGTACTCAAATAGTGTTGCCAGAGTTGCCCTTCATTATGAAGCCTCCAGGAATCTCTGGAGTGCCGATATTGGAGAGCACCAGACTAGCTAGTGTCCAGGGAGTCCCTTTGACCCAGCCCCTGATTGAAATCACTTGCTGGGTCAGGAAGTGGGCTTCCATGGTCTCCACAAAGCAGCAGGCATGGGAGGACCGGACCTGGTAAGCCACTCTGACCCAGCTCCTTGCTGAACGCGCTTGCTGGATCAGTATGCAGGCTCTTCTGAAGACTGCACCAAGGAGCTGCAGCAGCCTGTGAGGAACAGTGTCCCTGGATCAGGTTGAGGCAAAGAAGGCCGAGGCGTGCCTGAGGAGACTGGTGACGGAGAGCAGCAGCAGCCTGCGTGGGACTATCAAGGGTCTGTGAACTGAACATCCTCCAAAGAACCATGAGTGGGGAGAAGGGATCTGGGAACATAGAACTGTGACTCTTTGCTGTGACACCAGACTCTCGCTCTGGGGGTGGGACTTACGTCTGGGAAATTCATCAGTACCATATCCTCCTTTGTGTTAATACTTTAATTCTTTTAATAAAGCTCCTTTGTTCACAACCTAGCTGGCGTGCTTGCCAGTGGGGAAAAGTAACAGGCTGCCCAGTAAAAATTTAGTGTCCCAGATCTCTGGATGGGGGCTCGAGCCAGTGTGTTTAGTTGCACCAAGGGTGACCTTTTGAAGAGGTTGAGAAGTAAACATACTGGCTTGAGCCCCCACCCAGAGATCTGGGACACTAAATTTCAGTTTTCTTCTACACCACCTGGTTGTCCCATGCAGGCAGCCGCTGCTCTCCATCGCCAGCGTCCTCAGGCACGCCTCAGCAGTCTTCCCCTCAACCTGGCCCAGGGAGACTGTTCCTCACAGGCTGCTGCAGCTCCCTGGTGCAGCCTTCAGAAGAGCCTGGGACCCTGCCTCCTGATGCAGCAAGTGAGTTCAGCAAGGAGCCGGATCAGAGAGGCTTGCCAGGTTCAGTCTTCCCATGCTGGCTGCTTTCTCTGGCGCCATCTTCTGGAGACTGTGGGAGCCCGTTTTCTGACCCATCAAGTGATTTCAGCTAGGGGCAGGGTCAGAGGGACTAACTGGTCTGGTGCTCGCCAATATCAGCACTCTGGAGGCCTCACAATGGAGTACACAGACCATCTCCGGCAGCTTGCTTACAGTGGCCCAGCACCTTGGTTGACGCTATTTCCAACAGCTCGGCAGGTTATGGTGGTCCCAACCCAGCCCCAGGGCTTTGCCCAGATTATTTTGGTCCAAGACCATTGTTGCTCTGGTGGTGGTGAGGAACTAATTTCCTATTGTCCAAGGGACCCCCCAAATTATCTTCTGTAGCCTCCCCATCATGAACCTGGAACATGCATGCAAATCAGGCAGGCTTGCAAATGGCATACACTCAGAGTGCACACCCATGGAGCGGATTGCTTTCCCTTACAAGGGGCTTTCACACACGCCCAGGGAGTTTTCCCCTTTCAGTGGGCTACCCTGAAGTCCTGGGCTACACTCCCTTTTAGGCATCTCAAGAATATCCGTACAAGTTAATACATCAGCCATCTACATTAAGCTTTTTTATATGGTGCTTATAAACACTTTGACAATGCCACAAATGTAAATTGTAGTTTTTAAAAGATAAAGGATTTGTTTACACCCCAATATATCACAAGTTTATTTTGGTTTTTAATACTCAGGTTTTTCTGTACTCATTAGTGCAAGTACATGGAAATTCTGACACATGGACAACTTCTTTTTCTCCGTTCTACCCCAACCTAAGGTCTGCACTGAGGAAAAGGCAGGCTAGACCTGCTAAAGGTGGTGACCAAAGCAAGCAACCTGTTGCTTCTGTTGTGTGAAAGACATAAGAAGGGATTTGGATAATTTCTTGGAGGATAGGTCCATTAATGGCTATTAGCCAAGTAGGTTTTGGGGATGTAACCTCTTACTATTGGTGGCTGGAACAACAGGGAATGAATTGCCCATTGTGACCTGTTGGTTATTCTTCCCAAGAGACAGAGACTGGCCACTGTCAGAGATGGGATGCTGGGCTTGATGGACCATTGGTCTGACCCAGTATGGTACTACTTACGTCCTTCTAGGCTGCCACAGTGTTCTCTGCAAAGAACCAAAAAGGGAGTAGTGACTATTTTTGAGGTAAAAGAGAGAAGACTGAGCTAGACTTGTGTTGGATGGGAAAAGCTAAATGATGAAGAGTATCCAGATGGCAGAGCTCAGGATAAATGGGAGAAAAGTAAGGAAGTAGTCTGAGTTGGAGAAGCTGAAGAGCACGGATGAGGAAATGAGACTTAGGATAGGGCTATAGCAGCATGTTTTGAAGGGAGATCCAGAAAGATCGCTGGCTTTTCTCAATGGCAGTTCTTTTAGTTACACTTATAAGTTTAGTATGTGGTATTTTTAGAGCGGTCTGCTTCCATGATGTAGCCTGACTGTACACAGGGAAAGTAACTATGCTGATGGTAGCTGAAAAACTAGAAATGGGAATGAACACTTAAAATTTTCTTAATGATATACTAATGTCAGATATTATTGTGGCAATTTTTTTTCCTTTCAAACAAGGATCTAAGAAACAAAAGATTTGTATATTGCAAGTACTGAGATTTAAAAGCATCAGAACAGGGACAGTTGCTGGAGAGTATACATTTTATAGGGAGGGGTTAGCTTGATCTGTCCTCTCCCTGAGTCCTAAATTACTATTTGAGATTTTAAATAGAAGATCCAGAATGTATATAAAATGTTAAGTCTTCAAGTACCACTGTACTTCTAGAATTTTTTTAAAAACAAAGTGGGCAGCCTTCCTGATGCTTCAATTTTGCTGCATCAAACTCTAAATAAAGGCAAAAGACATAGCTATGGGAAAATTTGACCCACAAAATATGAAGTTTATTTCTGACAGAATAAAGTGTGAGTTGTAGGTCAAAGGTTGCAGTGCTGGGACATAAGGAAAACAAATGCCTTTTTTTTTTTTTTTTTTTTTTTTTAAAACTGACATTAAGTAAAATTGACCTGGAAACGACCAAGACTCAAACATGGAACTAAATTGAATTTTTTTTACACACGCACTTTTTAGAATAGAACTGACCTTCACCAAAATTTAAGTAAACTGGCCAGGGGATTAATCTTGTCAAAATAACATCCAAAATAGAAATGTCTTAACTATTTAAATTTATAACCCACCTTTTCTCTAGGTCTCAAGCTACTGATAAGAATAAAAGCTGCTTTTTTGGTGAGATAATGGGCTGAGATGTTAACTCCTATGTCTAGAGATCTAGAAAAGACTACCAAAAAAATAATCTGAAACACACTTTTAGTATAATTTGGAATTGAAGGGATCTGTTCAGAGGTGGGAAATCTGTCTCAATTCCTGAGAAAATCCTGAACTCCTAAGCATCAGTGAGCTAAGCTGCCTGGAGCATGTGTGTTTAACCCTTACCTTTTTGTCACAAAAAAAACTACACTCGCGTTGTCATGGGGTGGATTTCAACCCCAAGCTGATTTTTGCCTGGGAATTGAAAGTGTGCAATAAAATGTAACTTTTTTTTTTTTACAGTAGCCACATATGCCCAGCACACACCCACAGACATTAGTCTGTTTTATGAAAAATACCAGCTCCACACATGAATAAACAACAACCAACACTACTCGTTTTTCTTTGTAAAAGCATTATTTTTTTTATTCAAACTACAGAAAATGGCTTTTATGAACTTTAACTACCTATATAAATTAAAGTAGTGCCCCCCCACTGCCTCACTTCTATCCCCCATTGCAACCTCTTCAAGCCAGCCCCTCAGTGCCTCCATTCACCCCTGCATGCCTGCCATCCCCTGCATGCCTGCCATCCTTCGTTCCCCTCCTGCAAGCCCCCAGCCAGTGACCACACCACACAAAATCTTCCAGGGAGGAAGAATGGCCGCTCTGCCCCTGGACTTGAGGATGTGGCTATCACCTGCTAATGGCCCATAAGCTTTTCTTTGTTCCATTTCTATGGTCAGTTTGTGAGGACAATGTGGGCACTTCTGACTTGCTGGAGAAATGGAGCCTTTGGGAAGGGAGATGGAACCTTGGAGGCTGGGTGGGCAATGAAACCTATCAAACAGACTAAGAGACTGAAACCTAGGAGGCTGGGTGAGAAAGGAAGCTTTGCAGACGGAGTGAGCAAATGAAAAATCTTTCATGGCTACTTTTTTCTATTAGACACTAGTGGAAACATTGAGAGATTTGTGGCAGTGATGGGGTTAATTTTAATTGCTGCTGCCAGTCTCAAGTGGCCTTGCTTTCCATGTCATCTTGTAGTCTGAATTGGCCTTTAAAAATGTTGATTTGGCTGCTGTTAAGCTGGGGTGGAAATCTACCCCAAGTGAAATGCATTGGCTGGGGTTGAAATTCCACCCCAATAGGAAAACTCCATTGACGCTGGGGTTATTTTTCCACCCCAGACCTTTTTTAAAAAGTTTTTTTTATTATAGAAGACAAACGGTAAGTGATATCTGGATGAAATTTGAGTATGTTATGCCCAGAGGTGCAGGTGAAAATGTCCTTAAATTCTCAAACTTGTAGAGCCACGAATTACCATGTTTTTCATGTTTTTTTCCACTGGGGGATGGAAAACAACCCCATGGCAGAAGGTAAGGGTTAAGAAAAAACAACACTAAATCTGTAACTCGTGTAGGCTAGTCTATTGGCAGAGCATCAAAGTTCATGGCTGACGTTATTTGAGACTTGACAGAAGTATGAGGCGCATCAGTGTACAGCTTGGCTGTAGGGGAAATAGGAAGTGCTCTTAAACCTCTCCTTCCCATTCACTCGTATGGAACAAGAATTACTCTCATCAGATGAAACCACATTTAGCCCTCTGGCAGAGAGAGGTTCTCTGGCACTGGCTCCTGTAAGCCTTTATTTATATTAGACTTTTCCACTGGTTCTGACACCAGAGCATCTTGACCATTGGGAGTGCTATTGTGTGTAAACACAGAGTGCTAGCAGCTGCTGGTATTTTAACCACTATGTCTCTTAGACCTACTTAAAACACAGTTACACAAACCCCTTCCAGGTGTTTGCTGACAAAGCTGCGTGGGGGGCTTACACACCAACCAAACCCCGTGCACGTTTTAGCTTCTGGATTCTCTTCCAGAGCCAAAATCTGCGCAGACTGGCCTCAACATGAAGGTGTAAATGTGGTCCTGATGTTGATTTCCCTGCCATATATTGCCCTCTCTAAGCTCCCCCTTTTAGGGAAGGCTTTTGAACAGGTGGTTGCCTCATAGCTCCAGGCACATCTCCGTGCTGTTCGATTCCTGGACCCATGGGCAGCTATGTTTTCACTGTGGGCGTGGCACCAAGACTGCGCTTGTGATCTTGGTAGACTATCTTTGCTTGGAAATTGATGGGGGGGAATTGTACCATCTTGCTATTAGATCTTTCAGCTGCCTTTGATAGAGTTAATCACGGCGTGTTGACATGACTGCATGCATGGGACTGCTCTTGAGTGGTTCTGCACATTCCTTGCTGGGAATCCCAGAGGGTGTTGCTAGGCAGTGGCTTATCATCCCCCCTCAGGAGCTCCCTTGTGGGGTTCCATAGGGTTCTATCTTGTCCTCGCTTCTGGTCAATGTGTATCTAAGTCCCTTGGGCAAGATTGTAGGAAGACTTGGAGTGAAGTACCATCAGTGTGCTGATGACACCCAACTACCACACACTTTTTCATCTGGCCCAGGTCCTGCAGTCTTGGTGCTTACCCAGTGCCTGGCTGCTGTTGGGGACTGGACACAGGTGAGACAATTTTAAGCTGAATCCAAACAAGACAGGTGGTGGTAGTTGGCTGGCTATGTGACCTGGGGGACATAGGGACCCCTTCTATTAATGGGGTCTGGTCCCTGTTGGTCACTTGAAGTCACATCGTTGGGGTCCTTTTGCATCCATTAGTTGCATCTGGATCACCAGTGGCCAGGAGTGCTTTCGCCTAGTGAGAAGATGGCAATCTTTTTTTCTTTTTTTAATCAGACACAACCTGGGACACAGACCTGGCTAATGCTATCCATGTCTTTGTAACTATGGCCCTTTTCACACAGACACTCTAACACTGAAAAAATGGATGTTTTATTATACATGTTGCAAGGCTGCAGGTGTGCTCAATGGGTGCCCTGCAACATGTATAATAAAATGTAATAACCCTTTTATCAAGAGTGTGTGAAAAGAGCCCTTGAGGCTAGACTACTGCAATGCGCTCTACTAAGGGCTTAGCTTGATGACTGTTTGGAAGCTACAGTTGGTGCATCCAGCCTTCTGTTGGGGGTAGGTTGCTGGAAACACATTACATTAGTTCACCAAAGTCTGCAGTGTCTGCCAGTAGCTTTGCAGGCATGATTCAGGTTGCTGGTTTCAACATATAAAGCCCTAAACAGCTTGGACCCCAGGTATCTGAAAGACCACCTCTTCCCTTCTGTTCAGTCATGGCCTCGGAAGTCAGCCTAGAGTGCCCTCTTGTGAGTGCTACTGCCTGTCAAGTTTTTACAAGAAGGGAACGCAAAGATGCATTCTCGGTGGCTGCCCCACAATTATGTAACTTCCTCCCATTGGGGGTCTGCCTAAGCCCGAGTCTGCTCATCTTCCAGAAGAGATGCAAGACCTTTTTGTTTGACCAAGTGTTTGACAGGCAGGAGTGGGATTGGATGTAGGGGTTAGGGAGGGTTGGTGGGCAGCTAGTTGCTTTTATGTGTCTTAATTTGTTTTGTAAGCCACCTCCAGACTTATTGGAAAGGGTGGGGTAAAAATAGGAAAGATAAGTGCTTTTAGTTACCTGAGCCTTGTGCTTTCACTATCGATATAAGCTGTTGAGTTGTACCAATGGTAGCAAAAAAAAAAGACTCCTTAAGTTTAAAAAAAAATACTAACCTAAACATAGGCTATTGGGTATGGAAATACAAGCGAATCTTCTCTTGGCTCTGCCTTCTCCTACCCCCCACCCCCAAATGGCATCTGATCGGAGAGTAATCCTAGTGAAAACTTTATCCCTTTGGTACAGTCTGCAGGTTCAGGTTTTAAGCACACTGTGAAATTGTGACGAGTATAAGAATGCTGAGTAGCCTTTGGCCCATGAGGGGAAAAAAATGAAACCATTTATCCAAAAGTAGAAGTACTCGCATTTTGGTTTATTTATTGATTTTATTTTCATTTTTAGACTGGCGAGTCCAGGACAATATTCCATTTTCATTATACTACATGGCCAGATTTTGGAGTTCCTGAGTCTCCAGCTTCATTCCTCAACTTTTTATTTAAGGTCAGAGAATCTGGTTCTCTAAGTTCTGAACATGGACCTGCAGTAATTCACTGTAGTGCAGGAATAGGACGCTCTGGCACGTTTTCATTAGTAGACACCTCTCTTATTCTGGTAAGTGTTTGTCTGGTGGGTCTTGGGATTAATTTTGTGTGTTGTGGTAAAAACTCTACAAATACTGTACCTTATTTATAAGTAGATCACTTGTTTTCATTTTAGACACCTCTTTTGAAAGCTTATGACATACATATTTTTTAGAAATGTATAGGAAGGAAATGAATTCCTCTTCTGATCTTATGAAGTTTTTCAAAATATTAATCTTCACTATGCTTGGTAAGTTAATAATTATTTTTATATACCCTGTGAGGTAGGATAGGCTGGGTGAATAATGTGACTGGCCCAAGGTCACCCAGTGAGTTTCTGGCTAAGGTGAGACTAGAACTGGGGATCCTCGCTACCTCCTGGCCCAAGACTGCGCAGTTAGACCGACATTACACCATACTGGCTTTAACATTCCTGTTTAAAGATTGGGCAGTTTAAGGTAAATGAGGCTAGAATTCCAGAGAGACTGGTACCTAAACTTGGTTATAGATAGATTTAAGCACCTGAACACCTGGCCTGCTTTTGCCAAAGCAGCAAACCCAAAAGACCGCCTTTGTGCATTGCCAGTTATACCAAGGCAGAGTGTTAGAGTTTACAGGTTATTAATCTTGTTCTTGGACTACTGGATCACAATTATTTTTAAGGGTCTGCCAATGTTAATAAGCCTATCTTCCAGAATTTATAATTCAGCTATTCACCCTTGCCTGTTCTGAAGTGTCAAAGCAGAGCTTTTTTTATTTTAAAAATCCTAAATGCTTCTACACACACTGAAAAATGATGGGGTACAGAGAAGCTTGAACTACAATGCTTTTTGTTCTTGTAACGTCAAAACTTTGTCATTATAGCTGAAGTATATGTAGAAAACAAACCCTGAGGGTATTGTACAGGTATCAACTTAATGTTCGTTACTGTTCAGAGGAATATTTAATCTTAAAAGACTGACAGTCTTCATTATGTGGCTTGTACATGAATGGCTTTGTTTTTCAGAGTGTATCAATAATAATCTTAAGTATGGATCGTAAAAAAATACACTTTCCTAGCTAGCTGCATTGTTGCTGAAAGATGTTCATTGTGAAATAGGAATCATAAAATTATAGCTTATAGTCTGGTTCTATAAACAAGTCTTTCAAAATACACGTTGTCCAGTGTGTAAACATAGAGGCTTTGGGGGGTTTGGTGTCTTTTTTTTAAAGGTTGGCAAGCAGTGTGTCTGAATTACCTTAAAATTTACAAACAAGGCCATAAAAATATGCTGGCCAGACAAAGAAGGTACTAATTTGACTGGGACTTGTAGTTAATGGGTGGGGAGCACTTGGTCTCGGGTTCATCAGGGAACCAAAGTGCTTAAACTGCATATCCCCTGCCTGGGGCTTTTGGTGCAAGCAGAGGTCCTCCATTATTATTATTATTATTATTATTATTATTATTATTATTATTATTATTATTATTATTATTATTATTATTTAACATTTATATAGTGCCAGCCATTTGCCTGGCGCTGTACAGAACATAGAAATAGACGTGGTCCCTGCCTGTGGCTTACAATCTAAAAGACAAGGAGAGGGAGACAATGGGAGAGATGGGGGAAAAGACAAACATTCAGGTGGATGCGAAGTCTCAGGTGCGTGTGCTTGGCTTGGTTACAATCAGGTTGGTTGCAGCAGTCTGCAGAGGAGGGCAGACAGTAAGTATATGGGGGAACAACTAGCAGGCATTGGGAAAGGCGGTGAGGAAAAAGTGGGTCTTGAGGAGGGATTTGAAGGAGCGGAGGGAGGGGGCAAGGTGGATGTGGGTAGGGAGGAAGTTCCAGGCATGAGGGACAGCGAGGGAGCAGGGTCGAAGGCGGTTAGGTGAGCAGAAGAAACGAGAGAATGAGGGAGGGGACAGAAGAGCGGAGAGCACGTGCAGGAGTGCGTAGGGAGATTAGGTCTGAGAGGTAAGGGGGAGCTTGGTTGTGGAGTGTTTTGAA
>QEPC01003937.1:1812282-1855310 GCA_003113815.1 Sphenodon punctatus
TCCAGGCAGCGGGAGTAGACACGTTCCAGAAGCTTTGAGGCAAAGGGAAGGCGGGAGACTGGCCGGTAACTAGAGGGGTCAGATGGGTCCAGGGTGGGCTTTTTGAGGATGGGGGAAAACAGTGGCATGCTTGAAGGCAGAGGGGAAGGAGCCTGTGGAAAGGGAGAGATTGATGACATGTAGAAGTGGGGGGGCAACAGTGGGAGCAATAGAGGTCAGGAGGCGGGAGGGAATTGGGTCGAGGGGGCAGGTGGAGGGGTTGGATGAAGAGCGGAGATTTCCTCGAGAGAGAGGCAGGAGGGAAGGATGTGAGGAGAGTGGGGAGGGGGTGGTACGGGAGGAGGAGGTGGGTGGGAGGCAGTCTCCTGACTGACCTTGTCTATCTCTGAGATGAAGAATGATGCAAGATCCTGAGCAGCAAGGGAAGAGGGCGGAGGATGGCAGGAGGCTTTAAGAAGAGAGTCGAAAGTAGAGAAGAGGCGGTGAGGGTTGCACGACATTCGATCCTGGAGGCATCATAGTGTTGTCTAGCTAGGGAGATAGCCGAGGAGAGGGAAAATTTGTAGCGGAGGAAGTCAGGGAGGGAGCGGGATTTGCACCAGAGGCGTTAGGCAGCCCGGGTGCAGGAGTGGAGGTAGCGGATGTTACAGGTAAGCCAGGGGCGGGGGGTGAGGGGCCGGATGGGGCGGGAAGAGGGGGGGGGGCAAGAGTCAAGGGTTGAGGAGAGAGGTGTTGAGAGTGGAGATGACAGAGTCAAGGGAGGAGTAGGAGAAAACTCCTTCACAGTGACTTAAGTTGTAAGTGGCCACAGAGCCATAGACCTGAAATGGCAAATCTCAGGTAGTGCTGCTTCCATCAAAAGATGGGTATTCACCGAGATTCGTGCAACATTAAAAACTTACCGGCTTTCCTACTGTGTTCACCATTTCCCTATACTTTTTCTCAGGTTGAACGGGGCCTGCCATGGGCTGGTCTCAAACCCTGTGTGTACCCCACGCACTGCCCCCTCCCCCCAAGGGCTGTGGCGTTGAAAACTTGCCGGCTAAGCACTGGGAAGTACTGGACGTTGCCAAAAGTGCTGTAAAATGGTTGTAAAATCCTTGGAAAGGGATGAAAAAGTCCTGGAAAGTGATGGAAGCTATTTGGGGCAGGGGGAGGGGATGGGGGAAGTGTGGAATCGCTGGAAACTGACGACGTACCAGTGGACACTCGCAAGTAGTTCCAGAATTTCAGTATTTCCTTTTGGAACAGGAGCACTTGCTCTCGTCTTGGCCCTACAGAGCATGCGTGGGGCAGGGGAGACTCCCCACCCCCACTATCTGCAAAGCTGCAATAATAAAACTTCACACACTAGTAATGTGTGAATTCCCTGTGTCTCGCACGCCATCCAGGAATCTCTCAGAAACCCATACTTTCATCTCATCATAATTATTGGCATAACCACAACCCTGCACACGTGCATACCTGTGCAGACAAACCCCAGAAGCCACGAGTGCACACTGCCACACATGATGATCTTTCATAACCACATCTCCACACCACCACCCCTTCATACCAGTCAGAGAATGAAGCTTTTACACATACCCACTTGAGTTGCACACAAGTTTAATGTGCTCGGAACACTTTCACACCACCTCATGCTTCAGGGGCGTAGCTAGGTTGGAATGGGCCCAGATGTTAGAAATAGGCTGGGGGCTGCTACCCCCTTCCCCTGCTGCCGCCATCCTTTCTTCTGTCCTGCTCCCTCCCTCCCTCCTCCCCCAGCATCCTTACTGCAGAAAATTGTCAACTTGCATGGTAAAGAAAGAAAAGGTGTACTCCACCTACTGCAGCATACTCTGCCCCTACACAGGTCCCGCCCCAGGGAATATGGTGCATCTATGGGGGATGGCGGGGTACCACCCCTCACTCTTAATTTTCCAGTCCAAGGGCAAGGCACCACCACTCCCTGATCACACTCTCTCGCTGCTTTCAAACTTCTCCTGGGACTGGCACCGGACCACTGCTGCTCTCCCCTCTGCTCTGACCATCTCCAGTCCCGACACCGCGGCGCCTCTTCCTCCCTCTGCTTGCTGTGTCTGAGCCTAGAGGCTGCGGCTGTCACCCGTCCTTGCTCCATCCTGCCCCCAGGTGGATCCCACGCACGCTGTGCTCTGCAGGCACTCGCGCTCAGTCTCTGCCTCACCGTGCTGCAACAAGACAGGATTTGTTCTTCCTACTCCCTCACCCAGCTTCAGCCCTATGCCTCACCCCAGTTTGTGCTCTAGGACAAATGTCCCTTCTGTTCCTATATTGTTTTCTTCACATGACTGATAAACTTTTTGATAAACTTGTTTCTCAGAGCTGGGATAGGATTTAACTGAGGCTGAGGTTGTACAGGGGCCAAGTAGCAGAGAACAATGGAAGATTTAAAAAAAGATTGCAAGAAGTCCCATTGGAGCGTTAACACTAATCTTAAATGTGCTTTAGCCAGAGAGGAAGGGAGTGAACTGAGGAATCTACAGCTGGCAGAGTAAACTCCTTTCAAAGCAAGGAGTGAGGACAAGCCCACTGAAAGGGAACTTAAAGGGGGCACATCTCCTCTACTTCACCCATTTTGAGTTTGGCTGTGGGAGTCAGCCTCCTGGATTACGCATTCGTGCTTGCAGCACTTCCAGTTGTGGAGGAATATTTTGTGGCCTTTACAGAGAAGGGGAAGTTGCTCTAGACACAAATAGCGCTTAAAGCCTCTACTCTGAGTGCAGGCAGGGAGAGGGGAGCACCAACCCCCTCCCACCTCCTGGTCATCATGTAAAAATGAGGGTGCAGATTTATGGGACAGTGCAGAAGGAACAGAGTGCTCCTATTGAAGGGCAGAGGTGGGAAAAGGCAGGAGGGATATTGGTAATAGCCCCATTTAAGATAGGAGTGATCCCAATCTTAGAGGGACTCTTGTTGTTGTTGTTGTGTTTGTTTTTTATTTTCTTGTGGTTCCTTTTTCAGTCCCAGTTTACCATTTCCTTTCTTGCCAGCTGATCGTCTTCCCAGTCTCTACAGGAGAATTGTCTGACTTCATACAGATGGTATAATTCCATTGAACAGGGCTTGGCAAGCCTGGGTTTTTCCAGACGATATTTTTTACACATTACTTCAGCCGAGGCTAAATCCCAAATCCGTACTCAGATTAGGGATGTTAATCTCCAAAATGAAAGTGTGGGAATATGTGAGCAACTCATTGCCCCTTGGTATTCATTACTAAAGGTAGAAAGGGGATGTGAGAAATATCTGTTAGATATAAAAAAACTTCAAAATCAGAAGGTCCAGGACTCTTGCAAGGCTAAACATGCCAACTGCAGTGAGCGAGGGTAGATTCAAAGGTACCCCGGCACAGCTCAGATACTGCTGTTGTGGCCAGGTAGAAGTAGAAGATCTCTGCACTGCCCCAAGACAAGTGGGATTCGGGGTAAGTTTTTTGCCCCGTGGTTTGAGGGAAGGGACCACTGGGATCAGCAAAGGCAGGTAAAATATATTTTAGCCAACTGGAATAAAACAGTAGTGCACCGAGCTGCAGTAGGGATTTTCCAATTGGAGGTATTTAGGAAGCAACAGCTGGAATCCCTTGATCTAGCCAGTGAAGATCAGGAGTTATCATAGTTAGTGAGATTTGGTAGGCTTTTATGGTGGATGCTGCCAGCAGCTCCCTCTGGTTCTCATTTGCTCCCAAATTCACGGTATTTTGCCTCTGTGTAATGTTTTTAGACAAGTCCCAGAGGGACAAATGCAGGGGCCAAGTGTGCTGCCACAAACCCCGAGAAGGGGAAGGTATTCCTCTGTTTGGCTGCAGGCCTGGTGCTTGTTTGCTCTCTGGGAACAATATTATTTGTGTGTGTATTCGCTCTATATCTCTACTGACTTAGGACATTTGTCCGGTAGAGACGAGATGTATTTGATGTATAGTGAAACATGCATCAAACTTTCTTTACTTATTGTATTTTAAACCTGCTTTATTGTGATGTATTGACTTGTTATATTTATCTTTGTTATGGCCAAAGGCTAAACAAATAAATTATTTATCTATCATTTCCTTTCTCCAAGAAACACTTTGAGAGCTTTTATTTGTTGTATGCAACTTCTTGCTCACTACTTTTGCCTGCTTCAGCCCAGCATGGGAAGTTGGAGGAAACCTCTGCAACTCCTAAGCACGATTACCCTACACCCCAGCATCCCCAAGTCAATATTATTTTTTTTAACCTTTTTATTGTGCAAGGCAAAATCACAGGAATTTTTTTGCCTTTCCAAAACAGTCATTTAAACCTTTTTATTTTTAATTTTGTATAGGGGAGGGGTGCCGGGTTTAAACAAAAATCCCTTGAGACCTTATAATATGAAGAGTACCCTAGACTGAGTTTTGAACCGTCATTCCCAAGTAATGCTAAAGCATCAAAATCCATTGACTTGCCAGCAGAACCTCTCAGGAGTACAAATGTTACCAAGCTCTTCAGAATTGCAGCTACTGTCATCCGAGACCTCTCTGAGGTGGAGATACACTTCAGCTTTATGTAACAGGAAGTTGTTATAAATTAAATTGCTGGTCCTAGCAAATATTAGTTAAAAGCAGGTGACTATATACAATTTTTCAGTTCTTTGTAAGCTGAAACAAAAGGGTGCACCAAAAAAGAGAGAGAGCTGCAGTAACTCTTACCTTATTCGGCAACCACCTTTGATGTGTTCTAACTCGGGAACCCTTAACAAAACACGCAACTTCTTGTAAACCTAATAGCACCACTATGCATTCCACAAAATGTGTTCTTTAGGGGATTCTTCAGTGTTTATATTTTTGGCGTTTAGCTAGATTATGGCCTCTGCCTTAACTGGTTTGCTGCCTTTTGGGAATTTACCCCTTCAAATCTAAAACGTGTAGTTCCTAACACCTTTTTACACGTCCTCCTCCCTAAAAATGGTGGTTGAGCTTGAACATGAATTTGGTCATTTCTCTGTGTCTTAGAAAGCCCAGGTTAACAATGGGTATTTTCAGACGTTACGAGATCACAGTGAACCATGGTGAATACCCACCTGTGGTCACTGTGGCTCGAACGTCTGTTTGGCGGCCGCCAGATGTTCGCCACGCTCAATACCCGCATGGGGTCAATTTGAACCACGCTTCCCAGGCTAGCCGGGGGAATGTCCCGGGAAGCGTGGTCAAAGATCCCCAGCGGGGACCAAAAAAAAGTAATGTCTGGCCGGTTGCCACGGCCCGGGATCCCCGGCGGGATCCCGGGTCACGGCACATCCGGCCCGACGCGGCGGCAGCAGTGGCCTCGACGCCCGCCCGTCTCCCTGGAGGGCGGGCGGCGGGGTGCGTGGAGGGGGCGGGGCTGTGCGGCCGCACGTAGCGCCGCGCGGTCCTGCCCCCTCCCAGATTCCCCGCCGGGATCCCCCCGGCACGTCTGATATGGCGTGACGGGGTGACCCCGGCGGGGAATAAAAGAGTTGTTTTCGGTACGGGGCCAAGCGGCCCCGTAACGTCTGAAAACACCCAATATTGTCCTCCTTTTAAAAGGCATTAGAGACCAAGTAGAATAGTGATAGCATTTATTGGACCAACCACAGTTGGTGGAGATATGCAACTGTAGTTGGTCTGTGATGTTCATTGGGATTAGGCGTGTCCAGGGGTTGAACCCCAGGTGGTATTTACCACACAAGGAAAGTCCTGCAAACAGGAGGTGACTTGCATACCCTCAACCTGGTGACCCGAGTTCCATCCCCTTAGCTTTCCCAAACAATCTCGTACTTCTGGCTGGGCCCCCTGGTTCGTTCCCACCTAGCCCAATGTCTCAGTCTTTAAGGTTGGAACTCTTGAAGGGCGTGCGTACCTCCTTCGTGGATCCTTTCTGCCAGTTACCGGCCTGCAGTCTGCCAGGACAAACTGCGGAAAGAAAAAGGGGCAGTATGGTCTACTGCATTAGTCCACGGTCTTCTCCCTGTGTGCCAGCCCTGTTCTGTGGGAGTCCTGGCCTTTTGTTTCTGGTGTGACTGCTAGCTCTGCCCTGGCCCTCCTGGACTCCCTCTCCCCAGCAGTAGTGTGGCGCTACCTGATGGCCTCATTGAGTGATGCTGAGAAAGCATTCCTAGCATGACTGCATCACCTGCCTGGCAGACGGTGGGGCCACATAGTGGGGAGCCTGGAGCATGCCAGAGACCTGACCCAGGTGAGCTTTTACATACATACTCCCGCTACCAAGATAGCACCTGATTGGGTCAGGTTTGAGCATAGCGTTGTCAAGAGAAAAAAATCAGTGGTGGCATGATGTTTTCCCGAACAATGTTGAACGTCAAAGCTTATGGTTGTAATGCCAATGACCATCACGTTAATCTGGGATTTGTAACTTTCATAGTGTTTAGTCATTGGAGTGGGACATGGTCTGTTTTCAAAAGTCAAGGCAAAAACTTACTGACCCATCTTGTTTGCCTGCAAGTACGGGTTGATTTTGCCAAGGACTGTGGGATTGTTTGATTATGCTAAACTCTAACATTCTTTCCACCTCTTCCTTGATGATCCATCTGTGATGAAGCACAGGGCAAGGGGGATCATGGGCCACTTTGCCAGGAACAGTTTCTACATGATGCACAGCTAGGGTGGTACTTCCAGAATGTGATGGAAAGACATGCGAGAACTTTCAAACAATCATCCTTCCAAACAATACCAGAGGAAGGTAACTGCCGAGGGTTCTTTTTCCAAGGGTTCTTTCTCTGGTAGCATATCTCCTTTCTCTAGGGGATAACTTGCAAATGATATGTTGTGAGATGTTCCTCTCCATTGACCATCTGAGATAGAACAGCACCGAGCCCTACATCTGAGGTATCTGTCCGGATTATGAAAGGGAGAGCAAAGTCCAGCGCATAGAGAGCAGGAGTTGTACATAATTTCTGTTTTAAGTCTCTGAAGGCTTGTTCACAGTCCTTGCTCCATTTCACCAATACTGGTTGACGTTTCCAAGTTAAGTCGGTGAGAGGCATTGCTGTTGTCGCAAATTGAAGCACATAGCACTGGTAATAGCCAGCTAAACCCAGAAAATGCTTTCGGGTTGGAGACAACCTTGAAGAGCCTGTACCTTGTCTGGAACGGGGCAAGGCTGTCTGTTTCCTCTTCAGAATCCAAGGTGCTGTACCTCTTGGAAGCCAATCAGGCACTATTCTAGATTCACAGTCAACCCCACCAAACTACTGGCTACCCAGGTTAGGTGTAGCAAATGTTCATCCCAGGAATTGCAAAATACCATGATATCTATGTATTTTTATCCCACCCCTCTCGCCTATGGAGACTCAAAAAACTGCATACCGTATATGGGGAGCTAAGACCTTGTCCAGAGCAGATGAAATGTGGTGGCGGCCCCATGAAGGCCAAAGGGCATCTGGATAAAGTGGAATGCCTCTAGAGATGTGGAAAAAGCTGTCTTTTCTTGTGCTATCTGCCAATAGCACTTGATGAGGGTTAGGGTTGACATTTATTTGGCTTCCCCAAGTTGTTCCAAAAGGGTATCGACCCATGGCATGGGGTACGTTTCCAACTTGGATATGGTATTTACTTTTCAAACATCGAGGCAAAAACGTACTGACCCATCTTGTTGGCCAGATCAACCAGTACTTACAGGCAAAGGGCTGTGGGATTCTTTGATTACACTAAATTTCAACGTTCTTTCCACTTCTTCCTTGATGATGATGCACAGGGCAAAGGGGATCATGGGCCAGTTTGCCAGGAATGGTTTCTACATGATGCACAGCTAGGGTGGTACTTCGGGATGTGATCAAAAGACATGCGAGAACTGATGTATCAAAGCCAATGCCTGTTCTCTCTGTTTGATGGTTGGGATGCCTCTATTGCCCGAGTCTCTTTGGCAGTGGGTCTCCACTCCGCTGGATCTGTGGAGGTAGCAATCCATAGGGCATTTCGCTTCCACCACTCCTTTGAGATTCACATGGTAAATGCGTAATTCCTTACGGTGACCTGGCATGCAAATCTCCTACTCTACAGGCCCCACTTGTCTCACAATTTCAAAAGGTCCTTGCCATTGGGCCAACAGCTTTGATAATGTAGTGGGGAGTAAGACAAGTACTCGTCTACTTGAAATTGCCATTGTCTGGCTACACAGTCATACCACGTATCATTAGCTTTAGTACATGATGTGCCGCTCCCATAGGGCTGGAGGATATTTCTTCCCATTCTTCTCAGGGTCGTCGCCTGTACAATTGGTCAAAAGATGAGAACCTAAAGATGCCTGAGGGACCTCCCTATATGCAAACAACAAAGCTGGAAGAAGTACATGCCATTGTTGGAGTTCTTTTCATACGAACTTGTGGAGCATGCTCTTTAGGGTCTGATTAAACAGTTCAACCAATTCATCAGTTTGCAGCTGGTACACGGATGTATGTAAGGCTTGTATCTTCAGGAGGGTACTTAATGGTTTCAAGACCCTTCTGGTAAAATTGGTGCTCTGCTCTGTTTTTAGCTTTGGGAGAGCCCATCCAGGAGAAGACCTAAAACGATTTCCTTAAACAGTTCCCTAGCTATCACTGGAGCTTTAATGGAGCACAACAGAACTGCCTCTGGGTGGTATGTAGCATAGTCCACAATTACTAAGATATGAGTTCCCTGCCATGGATTTCTTTAGCAGACCTACCAGATCCATGCCTATCCTATTGAAAGGTACCTCTATTATAGGCATAGGAATTAAAGGGGCTGGAGGTCTGGTCCAGGAGTTGGTCAACTGGCACGCTGGACATGAGCGACAATTTGGATATCTACTTTCACCCCAGGCCAGTAAAAACTTTGAACCACTGTCCCAGGTCTTCTGTTCTCGTAAGTGTCCCACACATGGGATCTCATGTGATAATCTGATGATCTCCCTCTGAACTCCTACGGGAATTACCAGTTGACTTCTTTTCTCCCTTGCTGGTCCTGCCTTTTCTATCCTATACAGGCGGTCATTTTCTAATTCAAACCGAGGCCAGGTCAAAGGACCTTGTGGTTTGACGGATTTCCCATCCACTACCCTTACATATTCGTAGCCATTTTTCAGAGAGGGATCTGCCTTTTTGCGTGCTTGCAATATCAAAAACGCTAACCAGCGGAACAGTGGTCATGTCCGATGGCTTCATTTACTCTTTCGCCCACAGCATCAAGAGGCATCAACAGCTAGGGTAGGGTAGCCTAATCCCAGCCCACTATTATTGGGAAGATGAAGTTGGGTACAACTCTCTTTTTATGATTATTATTTTATTATTATTATTATTATTATTATTATTATTATTATTTAATCAGGGCCATCTTTCTGGCAATCTGTAGCTTCCATGGTACTTGTATAATACGTTTTCATGTCACCATGGACACAGCCGTGTGTGTTTGGGGTCACATCCCAAACACTGGAATCCTTCCCTGTGAATACAGGGATACCTGCTAGGCTGTTATGTTTGACTGCATCTGGTGTGAGGGGTGACTGATGGGAGCTTGAGGGTTTTATTTTGTGTATTATGGGGTGGGGGTGGGTATTATGTTTGGGGTGAGGGATGGGGTGTTTGGGGGGAGGAGTGGGAATGAGTGTTGGGGGGGGGAAGGTATTGGAAGGGGGTGGGAATCTCCTTCAGTGCCTGAGGGGATCTGGGGCTTGATGGGCTGGCCAGGGGGGTGGGGGAGCAGCCATTGGGGTCGCGACAGGTCGGGGGAGATATGGTCCCAAGGATTGGGGTGTGAGATCAGTGAGGCAGGACAGGTGCCTAATGCAGGTCCCGATCATCCCTCCCCCCTGCCAGGCAGATTGGCAGGTGGTTCCTGGTCAGAGGGCCCCAGACTCTTTGTTGGTGCTGTTGAATGCGAGATCGGTAGTTAACAAGGCAATAACGATCCAGGAACTGATCCTGGATTGTGCCGCCGATCTCGTGTGCATTACGGAAACATGGCTGGACAATGAGTTGGGGCCTATCTTGACTGACCTTGTTTCGGCCGGGTATTCTGTGCAGCATCAGCTCGACCGGAGGGAAGGGGTGGTGGTGTAGCCATGGTTTTTAAGGAGGAGTGGTCTGTGCGATGGTATCAGGTGCAATCCATTTCAGGTATTGAGGGTCTCCACCTTGTGTTTGACTTGGCAGGTGACAGTTTCAGAGTGCTGCTTGTATACCGTGCACCTATCTGTACAGCAGCCTCCCTGCATGCTCTAACGGAGGTGGTGTCTGGAGTGACGTTGCAGTCCCCAAAGACAGTAGTCTTGGGGAACCTCAACGTTCATGCTGACGCTGACCTCAGAGGAGCAGAGCGTGAGTTCATGGCAACCGTGGACCTGTCCCAGTTGGTTATCAGCCCGACACATCCGCGGGGACATACCTTAGACTTGGTGTTTTGCACCAGCCTTGAGGCAGGTGTTCCATTGGTGGGAGAAATATCAACGGTGCCCTTGTCATGGACGGACCATTATTTTCTACAGACCTCGCTCCTGGCGCATGTCTGCCCCCGGAAAGGTGAGAAACCGGTTTGGATGGTTCGCTCATGGAGGCTAATGGAACCGGAGCGGTTCTGGAATGTCCTGGGTGAGACTCCCTCTTACTTCGACGGCCTTCTCATCGATGACCTCGTTGTGCTGGAATACTCTGCTGACAGAGACCATTGATCGGATGGCTCCTAGGAGTCTGCTGCCCGTGCAACAGCACCGCAGACCTCCTTGGTTTTCTGAGGTACTGCGATTGCTGAAGCAGGAGGGGTGGCGGTTGGAGCGACAGTGGCGTCCTTGCGCTAAAGCTGAGAGATTGCATCAGAGCCAGTTTACGGGCCTATGCCGTGACTATGAGGGCAGCAAAAAAGGAGTTTTTTGCTGTCCTCATAGCATCTGCTAAATCCCGTCCAGCGGAGCTTTTCCGGGTGGTGCGGGGTCTGGTCAGTCCAGCCTCTCTCCACCTTGGAGTGGAGTAATCTGCTGCCTGCGGTGACATGTTTGTGGATAAAATAGCTCGTACTCACAATGACTTTGGCGCCGCAATTAATACAGTGGGGGAACTGGAGGTTATGGAAGCTCCGTCTTGCCCGGTTTTGTGGCATCAATTTCAGTTGGTGGTGGCCACCGATGTTTACGTGTTCCACACGGCTCATGATTTTATAAATGTCTATCATATCACTTCTCAGTTCTCTCTTCTCCAAACTGAAGAGCCCTAACCCTCTTTTCACTATATGCTTGAGTAGTGGCCTGAAAGTTCACTGCCAGCACAAGCCCCACTGGAGTGAATGGAGTTTATGCTGGTAGAACACTTGTAAAATATTTTTTCACAAATCTGTTTTATATGTAAAACCTGTAAGTATAAAGAAATATTAGGATAAATTGTTGGCGGTTTCCAATATTGCTGCTGCTTGTTTAAAAAAAATAAAGTGGGTTTTCTACAAAACTTGAAATAAACTTTCCATTTTCAGCCATCAGAATGGTGTGGCATGTTGCATGGTGTACCAATTACATTAGCCTGGGAAGGCATTAGAACGTTTACTGAACAGGAGTGTTTCAGTCCCACAGTTTTGTCACATGAGGAAAAGTTAGGCGTGTCTGTAAGATCCTTTAAGTTTTCAGCTTTACTAATTTTGGATTTTGCGGGCTCAGCCCTGGATGGAATATTTTTGCATGTAACATTTTCAAGTGGCTAATTTTCATGAGAAATTAGGAAAGCAAGTTCCAGTGTTAATTTTTCTGAGCTATAACTGAGCAGTATGGTTACAAACATTATGACTGCAATTTGGAGTGGTTCAGCTCACATTAACTTTAGTAGGGTGAGAAATGCATTCTGTTTTTAGTAAGAAATAACTGTAATGCACATCATAATCTTCTTACAGCACAATAGCTCACACTTTGATCCTAATCTGTACAATTTCCACTATAAGTAATCAGTTGGAGTTTTGTTTTTTTTACAGATGGAAAAAAGAGAAGACCCCTTTTCTGTAGACATTAAGCAAGTATTATTGAATATGAGAAGATATCGAATGGGACTCATTCAGACTCCTGACCAGCTAAGATTTTCATATTTGGCTGTAATAGAAGGAGCAAAGTATATAAAGGGGGATTCAACTATACAGGTAAATGACGAGAATAAGCCACATCTGTTTTAAAACTGGGCACTTTCAAATATTTACAAGAGTTAGTGGCCAATTCAAATTAATGTGTCCTTTTTGTTTTGCTATTAAAAAACCATTTATTTCTGTGGTAATTAAGTGAATAAGCTTCACTTATAAATTTAAGATCGTAGAGTATATTGAAAATACTTCAATAGCCTGGCCAAGCAATAGCCACAGGCTACGCTCAATAAATATTGATTGATTGGAATAGCCTGGCCTATCCAGCAGCTCAGTTTTGAATCCTATGTTGTTGGTTACCAGTCCTGTAATCTACTGTAAATAAGTATATTTTGACTTGGAGGTACTAAATATAAGGAACGTCATGGGTAAAGGTTTAACATCCCAAAAATCCCATCCGTTTTATGTCTATAACTTGCAGGTGTGGAATTACTGGGCTCGGGGGTCCATCTGTATGGATCTCATTTCTCTGGTTACTAAAAAATGGTCTACACTAGATACGTACATCATAGGTGCTTGAAAATAACATTTCCATTTGAAAATTTTGTGCCTACTTACGTTGGAAGTAAATTTTCACATACTCCAAGTGACTAGCCAAGATTTGATATGTTAACCTTGTGCCTTCACACTGAATATAAACTTAGTGTCAATTTTAAAGCACTCCTATCCCTGCATACCTTTATAAGCCTTACCTCTGCCAGAACACAGTGACTTTTTTTACTGGGGATTTCACATGAATGAGGTCTACAGATATTTGGCAGGAAGGTGGGCGGAATCCTCACTTGCTTAGGTGCACAAGGGAGTTCTGTATTTTAGTTATACACTGAAGTATCACTCTAGGAGTAAGCAGTCTCCCAGTCCTCATTTACAGCAAGAGGCATTATTCTACAGCACAACCATGGTTTCTAGGCTGCTGCCTGGAGTGTAGGACATCTCTCTACCTAAGAGCAGACTTATGAGTGATGAGATCACTTGTAAGTGCTGGCTACACAGAGGGAAATGCTGGCCTTGGAGGAGGAAAGGGACGACACAGTATGAGCAAGTGAGGTTGGATGACAAGACAAAGATGCCTCTTGTTATGAATGAGCATTTGCCGTGCACTTAAATCTACCGTGGCACTCTGCACCGCTAATGCAAGTTCAATCCCCTGGCACACAGGGACTAGGGAGGATTGTGCCTGGTATGTGCAGGTTGGTGAAAACTGTTGAAAAAAGTTGGGTGCTTCTATACAGTGCTTCTATTTACCCATCTCTTTCCTCTCTTCTGTGTGGTGTAGTACAATATACGTGAAATGCACCGCAAAGACGAACAGCTAGTATACGTTGTTGCAGCCAAATGGGTACATGGATTAAAGGCATTAAAAGTATTCTGCAAAATGGGCATAAAACTGTCTGTCTTCTCTTACGTGTGTTTGAAATTGGTTAGTATAAAACCAAGTAAATACAAAAACTGAATTTATAAATAAAAAAGCTTTGTATTGGTCAAAAGTTGAATGGGCTAAAATGCTGTCTTGATCCAGAAAAGCATGTTAGAAGAGTCCTTCCAATTATGCAGGGTTCTCTGAAGCCACCTAAGGGCATCTTTCTAAGAGAGGATCAGCATTACCCCATTTCCCTTGCACTTGGCCAGTGTCTGAGCTGCTGGTAGTTCGAGAGGTCAGGACAGCCTGAGCCTCATTGTTTGATCCCAAGAGGAAAGGGACGATAGTGGCTAACTTAGTCTTCGTGATGGAAATTCTGTGCTTTCCCTGAAAGAAACTGGTGGCGTTCCCTTAAATTTGGATAAACTTTTTCAGTACAGTGCCAGTATTTTTAAAAGCGTTACATTTTTATATGGTATCTAGAAACATCTGCATCTTCAGCTGCTAGTCACTTTGCATGCCCCATGCAGAAATAACTTTCCCAGGGGAAAAAGGTCATATGCTATCAATAGCCATAAATTTCCACCCTGGTAAGCTTGGTTTCATCGCCATCTGAGGTAAGACCTACATGTGTTGGCTTATTTGTGGCCTTGAAACCATTCTTCACATGAATTATTTCCTTTTTATTGTTCCTTAGGTTAATTGCTCTTTCTCGCTTTTCAATGTATCTTGTGAGTTCTTAATTTATTCCCACTTGGCACTGCGTCCTAATTATATTCTCCAGTTTCTTTTCAGAGATCCTTCTGAGAGCACAAAAGCATGAAATTTTATTCTTCTACCAAACATGGAATGAAGTGTAGGTTCTTCAAATTGTAGGGAATGGAGTTTGCTCAGATTACTGCCTGCTGACAAAAAGAAAGGATAACTTGACAGAAGGGAGCAACTGACAAGCATCAGAAGGATGAAATTATAGTTGATAGCTTTAGCATCCATTGATTTTTCCTTTTGCTATGCAGTTCATTTTTGCCATTCTGACTGTAAATATGGTCTTGGTTTTAGTTTAGAATGCATATAGGGCAGAAACTTCTATGAAGAAACACAAGACTACAGGCTCCCTGCTCTTTCTAGCAATGTAGATGGGACAAAACTGGCATGATGCTGTCCACACAGAGAACCCTTAGGAAGCAGCATAGATGCTCTTGTTGAAAAGAGCCTGTAGAAAGGCAGGTGCTCCAGGGAAAGGAAATAACTGAGAACAGTTTCTGTAACTGATAGGTGCCCACAACCTTAATATACCCTTGCAGGTTCTTCTATACAAGCACTTGGTTAGTTTGTAACTGTGCCTAATCTGGTACTGGGGCATGAAGGAGCTTATTTGATGAATATTTCCCTTACTGAGCTATAGAGCAGGAGTCTTGCTAATGGCATGTTAGCAAAACAAAACATTGCTTACCCAGGGTAACTTGTACTTAGACTGTTTTGCATGAGAACAGACACATGAGGGATTACTTGTGAGTCACCAGGTAAAGTATTCAAGATGTAGCAGGATCTGCAGGTCACCTTCTGTTTGCAAGACTGTTCTTGTGTGGTAATAGCCATTGGATGGTCATTGAACACCCAGATAGGAATTGTCACACCCTGGTGTGACTGGTTTCCCCAAATAAAGATCCAAACCACTTCTTGAGTGCACAACTACACACTCCTGGAGGTTTATTTAATAGTCTACTTAATTATCCAGCATAATAAAAAATGGAGTTTTCACATCCAAATGATCAGAACAGATTTTGCCCTTCTCTGGCTGGAGGAACCTTCCTTGAACTAAAACCTGTTCTCCAAGCTTCCTTAGTGAACTTCCTCCTTCAGCTTAAACCCTGGGCTTCTTTTAGATGCTGGGGTCTACTTCATCTCCTGCTGCTGCTCATAATCAGCTACCTCTTTGCAGGTTAAGATTCCCTTCAGCTAGGGTGATTTGGGAGCAGGGCACTGAACACGTGAACTCCTTCATGGGAAAGCCAACCTGAGGTAGTCTAGCCAGCAGTATTTTGTGCAAACATGCTCTGGTACACCCCTCTTACGTGAGCAGAAGTAGGGCGGTGCTTGGTTTAAATGGTGTATCAAAAAGAGCTTTCAGTTCCTCCAGCCATTGTAAGGTTGCCCGCAATCCCTTATATATGAATAGCTTGTGAAGGTATAGACTTTCTCTGAGCCCTACAAAACTCAAGCCCCACCATGTCTATGGGAGTCTGTCTGTGCTCCTCGGGGATCTTGTGCTTGTGCCTTGAAGGTTGGGAGAGATCGGGAGGGGATGGCATATCTCTGGTGAACATTACAAGACTTGAATTAATGTGAGGGTTGAGATCTAGCCGAGCCTCTGAATCCTCATCATTGGGAGGAGCCTGCTGTGTCATACGTTTTGTGGAGTAGGGGCACTGGAGTTAATGATGGGTTTCAAGCAGGGGAAGCAGCAGAGAACCAAGTCTTCATTCCGCTCAACCTTGGAATTTGGGAATCCAGTAGGAAGCTACTGGCTTGCTCAGAATCCTTGATTTGCTATTTTTTGTTTTTTAAAAATGAAACAAGGGGTGTTAACATGAGAGATTGCCCCCCAGTCTTGAGCCAGTTATTAATACCTGTTGGAGACAGATTTTAGCAATTCCATCCTCTTCTAGTTCCGCCATTGTTAATCTGGAGCTCGGCAATCACTCCTTGACTGCGCAAATCAACTTGCGTATGCTAAAACTTTGGGCAAAGGTAAGGGATATTTCTGATGCACCTTTGGTGGGCCTTGCTATGCAAGAGAAACAGAATAATTTATGTGGATCAGATAGTTAGTGCAAGCATGTCTGTACAGCCACCCACCATCTTGGCTTCTCAAGATTTTTCTCTCAGGGTAATACCAGTAGTTATGTCATCAGGCACATTAAATTATGTGTGGATGATGTGGACAGACAGCAAATGAGAGCAATCATTTCAAAATTGCTCATTTCTCCACTTTACAAATATTTGATTCCCCCTGCAGAGGGGACTTCATACATCCATGGTTCAATGGATCCCCAACTTAGGAAAATTGTTACCAGTTTACGTCTGCAAACCTTGGATATTGCCGTTGTACAAGGGAGGTATCCGGAGATACCTTATGCTGAACGTCTATATCCTTGTGGTTTGGAGATGGAGGATGTAGGCCATTTTATGTTAAAATGACCCTTGTATAAGAATGTTCGTGGTCAGCTTTATTTGGCTTTTGGTGGTGGCTTGTGTAGGTTCAACATTGAACAGATTATTTCTGTTGGGTGATACTATTGCAGCAAGAACAAAATTGGTAGCAATCTATGCAAGGAGAACTATTAATATTTGATGGGAATATGGGCCGACGGAAAGTCACAATAATGATGCTATGATGATAGAGGAAGGTTAGAAAGAAGAGACAAAATGGTACTGTTTATTGTTGGTTCCTTCCTTCGTTTTTTGAGGCGTTATGTTGTATTAGATGCCATGTGCTGCCAATGTGATTTTGTTTTACCTTGTATAATTATGTATGATGCTGTTGTTTTTTGGCCATGAGGCCTTATCAATAAAATTCATTCATTCATATTGCCGTCCACCCCATTGAGTCCCCCTTTGTCCTGGATTTATCTGCCTGTCTGAATGCTGGCTGTCAGATGTTTGCCCCAGGGCAGTGCCACAAGGTGTTATCTCCAGGAAGGGGGAGAACACAGTGTGGGTTAACCCAACCAAAGCCAGGGCATTAGACAACTATGAAATCACTTTTTAAATGGACACTAGTGGCTACATTAGTCTTGTAATGAAAAAACTGTTGTAAATTTAACAAGAATGTCTGTTACCTCTGAATGAATGACAAACAGTCTGTTTCTGAAAGTAAGTAATCATTTCTTGTAGGGTGACTTTGCAGCTTACCGGCTGTAGTAGTGTTTCTTCTTGGATACTGCAGAAAAATTAATCCGAACCACTTGTATAAAACTTGTTACCTATTTGGTTAGACTCAGCCATACCTTTTTCATTGCTGTAAATATGCAGATCTACCTTTCATCTGGAGAGACTTGTATGATACCTTAAAACTTCACAGTGAACAAATAAAATTCCTCCAAACTAATATAATACAAGTAGATTTTTCAAAGGCAAAAAGGCACAAAAATCCTATTGGCTTTTAATTTCATGAGGTGCCTAACTGCTATTTATTTTTTATAAAAAAAAATCTACCCCTTGTTGTGACTTGGAAACCCCTTACTCTGAGTGGTGCACAAGGTGCCAAAAAAAACCCAGGCTGGGGACTGACTTCTTGGTGCAGCAAGCGGAGCTGGGTGGGAGCAAGAGAAGCTGTTATGAGAGAGTCGGGCTTCTCATTCACTTTCTCCCAGTTTGATCCTGAGGTTTTTGCCCTACCTGCTGCCCACTGCGTGCTTCCAGCAGACATCTGGTCTGAATATGGCATACATGGGCTATGAGCGTGACATACTGTAAAGGCTGTAGCTGACAGCCTTGGAATTTAGTAGTGAGAATTGCAGTGGTGTGTATTCTTAATGAGCCAACAGTTTTAACAACTTTTTGTATTATGAAGGTGTGACCACTCTGCATTTTGAGTCGGTTAGCTTCCCAGTAGAGGTGTACCTTGCCGCACATGACTAGCAGAGTGAGTCACTGGGTGATTTCAGACGTGACGATATCACAGTGAACCACGCTCAATTCCGCGTGGTGGCTGTGATAGCGTCACGTCTGTTGGGGGAAACGGATGTTTCCCCCCAGATGTTACCCCGGCTGGGGATTGCAGCCGAAGCAGGGGGACCGGAGGCCGCTGCGTGTCGAATGCAATCCCATGCCGGGGTGAACCCCGGTGTCACATCTGGTCGGGCACCACGGCCCGGGATCACCGGCGGGACCCTGGGCCGTGGCAAATCCGGCCCGACGCGGCGGCCTCATTGGCCCCGCCGCCTGCCCGTCTCCCTGGAGGGCGGGCGGCGGGAGCGTGGAGGGAGCAGGGCTGTACGGCCGCACGTTGTGCCACGTGGCCCCGCCAGGATCCCCCCAGCACGTCTGTTGCGGTGTGACGGGGTGACCCCGGCGGGGAATGACGAGGGTGATTTAGGTATGGGGCCAATGGGCCTCGTTACGTCTGAAATCACCCACTATCCCATAGGGAAAGGGCATGCTGGCCTGGCCCTCCAGCTTGGTGATTAACTGGAAATGGTTAGATTTTGTTTTATTTAGTTTATTAAAATGTATACCCTGCCCTTCCCTGAAGGCTCAGGGCGACTGGCAACAACAAAAACACAAGAAGAAAAATCATAAAAAATACGAAGCATTAATATTCCCTAAAAATCCCTACCCTCACCCCATTTAGATGTTGAGCTTAATTTTTCAGATTTCTACCAAATTATCTTATAAATTGAAAATTAATTCCTAACGGTCTCTTCTCCCTTCAGAAACGGTGGAGGGAACTTTCAAAGGAGGATCAGGCACCAAGTTCTGAGCATTCTCCTCC
Source organism: Sphenodon punctatus (assembly GCA_003113815.1). Taxonomy (NCBI): domain Eukaryota; kingdom Metazoa; phylum Chordata; class Lepidosauria; order Sphenodontia; family Sphenodontidae; genus Sphenodon; species Sphenodon punctatus. The sequence continues at coordinate 1,831,216 of QEPC01003937.1, forward strand.
ACACCCTGCCAAAATATATACAGAGAAATACAATGGCAACAGTATGGGAATAGGAATTCATGAGCAAACCGGGGAGAAAACGAATGCCGAACTGTCCACAAGAGTTCAGGATGCTACCGAGGCAACCACTGAAAGGTAATTATCCTGGGAAATTAATATGGTAGCAGGTGAGGCTTCTACTTCTGTGACTGTAGGGATAAACTAATCCTAGATTACCTTTTGGGGTCAGAGGGAGCTTTATGGTTGGGTGGCACCATAGGTTTATATGTAACGCTTGTCACCATTCCAGCTGCCTAACATGGGTCACCAAACATGAGTTTTGCCACAGAGTAAACATGGGTTTGTTGCCCGGAATATATACAGGGAACTCTTCAGGTGCCCCGTGGCACAGGACATTGCTCAACCAGGCTGCTGCTCACAGCATTGAATGCTTGATGAAACTGACTATAGTTCCATTAACCTGGTCAACCTCAATCTGGGCTGGAGGGGAATTGATTGGGGAAAAAGGTTTCCTAATCACTTGACAGCTGACTAAGGGGAAATAGGAATCCTTTGACTGCCTTGCAGATGAGTTTCCCTGTTCTGCCTGACCAGGAGCCCCAACTGCTATGTGGGAGCACCAAGGGATGGCTCCTATGTTTTTGCCACCACCCAAAGGCCTTCCCTGTTATGGGCCGAGTCCGTAGGATAACAGCACAACAGAGCAGCTTGAATGTTTGTTTAAACGACTTCACCATAGGATCTTACACTTAGGGTGAAAACAGACATGACGCTAACCACCCTTGGTGATCATTTATGCATGTTGCAGGGTTGCGTAGGGCACCAATGCAACCCTGCAACATGCATAAATAACCACGAAGGGTGGTTAGCCATGTCTGTTTTCACCCTTAGTACCATGGAGGTAGTTTTCTCCAGGGTTAACATAGGATGTAGAGCTATTTTGTGTGGAATATGACTTTTTTTTTTTATAGCTCTAATTATCACCTGCTCAACATGGTTAAAAAAAGAAAGCTTTCATGAAGGGCAGGGGGGAGAAAGGGGAAATATAAGCTGGGGGGTACCCAGACATGGGAGGGATTGAAAACTGCAGAGTTCTTTCTGTAGGCATCTTGAAAGAATGTCTGTGAACCACTTTGGTCATCTGAAGTGCTGACACTGTGCGAGAGTGCGCGTGCTGGCTAGGCAATAGTACAGCAGAGGAGGATCCGAAGGTAATGAATTGCAAACCAAATGATGGTAGTCAATGTGATACTGCTGCAAAAAAAACCAACCAGTTGTGGGCTATATTAACAGAAGTAATTTATGCAATACATAGGACATAAAAGTTAATGTTTGTCTGGTACTGGTCAGACCTCAGGTGGAGTACTGCAATTAACTTGGGATAATTTTGTGCAGCAAGCTTTTGCACTAGCAGCTGATCTTGCTGCAAGTTAATCACTGGGGATGTGACTTTCAGCACTCGCTGTAGGAAGCGGGGGATGGTTCACGAGAGGATAAAGTGTAAAATCGGGCAATCCCACTCCAAAATAAATGTTCATACAGCCTTCTACATCAGGTTGACTGCAGTTTCAAATCCAGATGTAAGGTTAGGGGTTTGTGGGTTTTTGTGTGTGCTGTTTTTGCATCTCTAATTGTGTTAGGGTCCTGGCCCATGGTTGGGCCTCTTAGGCACTACAGCATGATGATCTAAGTTATACTGTTATAACAGCTTCTCCTAGATATGCCCCAAGAGGCATACTTTCAGATAGTTAGGTGCAGAGCTGTACTGTTGAGTGATTATCACAGTTCTGTACCTGCAAAGGGCAGAAATAGCAATGGCCATAAAGTGCCTGGCATCACTCTTTTCCCTCAGAGGGCTGCTGAATGTAATGGTAACTCTTCTTTGTAAAACAGTATCGTCTGACCTTGTTAGACAGTTGGCACCCTCGGATCCTGTCAGAGCTCAATGCCTCTGAAAATTGGACCGTTGGGGCTTTTTCGGACAACACTAAAACCCTGCAGGGAAGATGCACATAGCATGGTATATGCTGGCTTTACCAGTGGGTGGGCACCCAGGAGCAAACCTAACCAGCATAGGCTGTGTCGGGTATGGTTGCCCTACAGATCATCAGGGTTGTCTGAAGGAGCCCATAGCTATGTTTTCTGTCTAAATATCTCCTCAATATGAGGGGGAGATATGCTGCTTACTGAGGGGGGTGGGGGGAAATGTAGCATGTACAAATAATGGGGTCAATCCATGCACCTCACGCAACCCATAGAGAACACATTGTTCTGTGCGCAACCCGTGTGAGTCCCACACGGATCCTGTGTGGGATCCCACTTGGGATTGCGGCCAATGTATATAGTAATGCATATGATATGCTTAAACACACTTGAAGTTAGGTTCTTTCATGAGATTGTTTCGGGGGGTCGATACTTCCTGTTGTAAAATAAAATGTTCCATATAACATTTATTTCCAAATACTTATTTTTAGCACTCTTCGAAAACGACTGCGAGAGGACAGAAAAGCTAACACAGCACAGAAGCTGCAGCTGGTGAAACAGAAGCTAAGTGAAACTGAAAGAAAAAGAAAAAGGTGGTTATATTGGAAACCTATTCTCGCTATGATTGGGTTTGGTACAGTCGGTTTAATTGGTGCTTATTCTTGCTGGAAACTGTATGTATAAGAATATTCCTTGTAAGTAAACACTTAATTTGCACAGTAAGCCTCTGCACTAGCAGCTGTTCTTGCTGCAGATTAATCACTGGGGATTTGACTTCCATCAGGAGACTCGTCACACTTAAAATTGGTGTAGTAGCATAGACACTCTGCTCTGTGCTGCAAACTGATCAAAGTCAGCATCTCAGGACTTTGCACCACAGGTACTTCTAAAACCAAACAGCAAACTGCTACCCAGAATCAAGTTGTTCATTTTTGTTAAGTAAACGGGTACAGGCTTTCTGCAGCTGTGTTTCTACACTGTTATACACATGATATTCCACCAAATCTAGTACGTAGTCCCTGAGCCATAAGTTGTTTATCTAGCAAAGTTTGTCTGGGTTTTAATTTACACACCTGATATAGGCAATAAACAGTGTGGTTCCTTTACATTATTAATGCAAAGATGTTATCCTTAAATGTATAATGTATTATCAACATTTTATATTATGACCTAGGATAAATATTTTTTATAACTACATATTTAATCACACCTTTTGTAGCTAACTGTACTCTTAAAAAGCCAGTTTTGTACAAAATTTCTCTGACTGGAAGGAAGAATTTGATTTTGAAGCTACATGTAAAGCATAATTTTGAGCATTAAGGAATAACTCTGCATTCATACCCCCACCCACCCACCCCCTACGTTTTCAAACTCGGAGAGTTTTAATATGAACAGGTGAAGCACTTTTCAGTTTCTGCTCCAAGGCCACAGTTCACAGGCCACCTGCTCTGAATAATTGCATTGAAGCCCAAAGGGGCTTGTGGCCTAACTTAATTTTTGTAGTTTCCTTAAAAAAATAAAAAGCTTGAAGAAAATGCTTGCTTTTTATAAGACTATTGCAAGCATAGCCCACTCCAGCTAATTGTTGAATGGTCCAATGGAGGTTGTATTCAGACTTCAGCTACTGTTTGAATCCCTAGTTTTGTTAAAGTTCTGACATTCCATTAAATGTGAAACCCTGATACTTTGTGTCTTATTGAGTTTTATTCCTTTATATTTTCCAATAATGGGTGTAGATAACACATGAAAAACTTGAAACTTAGCATTCCTAAAAATAAAATAAAATTAGAAACTCTATTTGAACTGTTAACTACAGACTTTTGGTAAGGATTTTATTACTTGCATCCAAGTCTGCATTCTATATGGCATTTCACTATTGTCTGAAACCTTTTTAAGGTGCTTGTACCTTTAAATAAATAAGTGCCAGGATTAATCAACAATAGTAGACATGAGGAAATGTTCATTAACCTCTCCCCTTCTCCCCACTTTGTTGGATGCCTTGAATATACCTGGTAGGGAAAAGGTATCCAGTATTTTTTCCTGGGTTCCATTAAAATCTTTTTTCCATGAAAAGACTCCAAACAATGCATCTTTCTTCCAAGAAGAGGGGGAATGTATGGGGACATTCAGAGATTTGCAGTCCCTGCAAGCTTTGGAAACAAGGAGCAAACATGGAAGTCGAGCCTCTCTTTCATTCTAATTTAGATAAATGAGTCAGCCTGACTAATACACTCTGGGGAATCTTTTTCTTTCATTTTAAATAAACGTATGTGAAGTTAACTCCAGATAATGTTAATGGGAGATGAGTGTTTAGCTTGGCTAAGCATTGGAAGAATTGAACTTGTCTACAGTATAGCATCATATGGAAAGAGATGGCTCTACAACCGTTCTAGTGGCACAATAGCACAAGAATTAATTTGTGTAATTGAACACTGTCAAGGCAGTCCCCAAATATGGGCTCTGCCATTGTTGTAGAAGTAAGGTAAGTAGGTAGCTATTACAAGGAGGATCAATAATGAGAGTTAATGTCTCAAGGAGTTGCTAGTGGTCCTGTCCAATTAAATGTCTAACTCTTGGCTATCTTGCCTAAGGGGAGTTGCCTAGGTTGTAGCCACATGAGACGTTATTCCACTTTGGGCAACGTTACCATACGATGCAGTGGATCGTATGCGCGACAGCCGCCGGATGTTCACCCCGCCAGTGGGCAGCCAGTTACCATGTGATGTGTCCTTGGAAAAAGGCTGGGGACCCAGTAGGGCTGCCCAAAATGGGTCAAAGGGCCCATCTCCCATGTGGCCAGGCCATGCAGCCCTACCACGAGGAGGGGGGTCTGTGGATTGGGCCTGGAGGAACACGTTCCTCCCTCCTGCCGAACAGCTGATTGTGGGGGAGCAGACCCTGGAAAGAGTGCACGCCTTTTTTCCCACTGGCTAATAAGTGGGAGGAGGAGGGGCTGGGAAGAGGGTGCATACTCTTCCCAGGCCTCCCTCCCCCCTGATTCACTAACCCAACAGCTGATCAGGGGGAAGACCAGCCCAGAGGAGCGCACATGTACCTTTCTCTTCAGTCTGACAAACAGCTGATTGGGGGAGGTCGGGGAACGGGCTCCCCAGAGGAGCACGTTTCCCCATTCCCCACCCTGATCTTCCCCATGATCCGCTGTTAGACGAGGCCCCTAACGAATACCTAGTGGCAGCTGGACCCAATCCTGCAGTGCAGCAGGAGTCTGAGCATCCATCCCCGTGTGGCCCTGGGGCATGGATGAGCTGGTGATGGCCGCGGGGGAGTGGATTGTGTGACGAGCTCTCCCCAATGGCCCAAAGTGTGGCAGCTGCCCTTGTCCCCCATGGGGCTCATAGGGGATCAGGCCCACCCCAACTTGTGTGGTTGCACCTAGTCTTTCCATCACATTTAATTCTAAATTCATCTTGGTTTCCCTTCAGTTAAACTGCACCTGTTTGTAAAATGTCTTACAAGTCTATTGCTTTTTTGTTTTACGGAAATGCATGTGGCACCATAAAATAATCCTATAAAAATAGTGGTTTGCAGGAGTTAAGCTAAAAAACTTAAAGGAAACATTTTGGGTTTTAACAAACATGATGGGAATTGCAGAATGTTTCTGGGTTATCTGGTTTCTTCTTGCCATTCCGCTACATCTGCAAATCTTCCATTTTTGAATTTTTCCCTGATTCATCTAAATTCCGGCTGTTACATTGCCCAGATCCTGAGAACGCTTTTAGTTCTTGTGGGAAGTTTCATTGTAGCACCGATCTTGGTCTCCTCAGATGCTATTCACTCCTCTTTACACTAAGTAACACTTGTAAATTACAGAGTTCACCGACAAATTCTTTTTGTGTTGAGTTGGCTTGGTTGCACCATTTCAAAGACAGACTAAAGAAGTTTGGACTATTTTTGCTTCTCTCTACTAAGTGGGCCATTCTAGAAATGCAAGAACTGAAATATGGGTTTGGCAAAGAAGCTTGGGGGGGTGGAATCCATTTGACTCCACTCCAGCTAGGAATTTTGTCTTTGCCCTATAGACTTAACAGAATAGCTTTAGTTGCAAAACATGCTGTGCAGTTCTTCACTAAACTTTAATCATTTCTGTGATGCTGAGCATCAGATATTTGGAATTGTTCCACTTCTCAGACATAATTATGCTTGTCAAATGCTGTTTTGTTTTTAAATTTGTGCTTCTGATTAAAATCTTCACTGTGATCTTTGTTCCTTGTGTGTATGGCTTTTTCAAAACAATTGTCTGTAATAAAATATTTGTAGCATGGTGGAATCTTTCTTTTTAAAAGTTTCATTACTTTAAAGCTCTGTTCCAGTATTTTCCCAAATACATCTTAAGCAGGAATGATCCATCAATAATAGTACAAATCAGTCTAAAATAAAGTTTGAAGAATTACGGATGCATTTTAAGGTAATAGTGTTGCAAATGAAATGTCCTTAACATTATTTTCTCCATCTCATTACTTGTAGTATTTTACATTTTAAAATTACGAGTACTGAGGAAGTGAAGAGGAAAAAGAAAGTAGTTGTTGTGGGGGAGCCCATATTGTCATTAATTATAACAGTCCGATATTACACAGGACACTCCCCTTTTACAAAGGCTGCGTTCCCACCTGCAGCAGGAGGGGCGAGGGAAGACATGGCAGCACGGAGGAGCCGGTTGACGGGAAAAGAGCCGGTGCGAACGGGGATCTGCTGCGGCTTCTCTCGCGCATGTCAGGGCGCAAAATGCTACCCTGGCATGCACGAGAGAAGCCACGGCAGATCCCTGGTCGCACCGGCTCTTTTCCTGTCAGTCGGCTCTTCCGTGCTGCCACGCCTTCCCTTGCCCCTCCCGCTGCCGCCACCGCCGCCACAGGTGAGAACGCAGTCTTAATTTAAACCACAAGGTTTTCGGATGATTCCCTGAGGACCCCACGTGATAAGTAATTGAGCTAACAGGAAATTGGTCATGCTGCAGGGAGAATGTGACAAGCAATCCTGTGATGCCTGCCTATGGCCATTTTTACACAAATGGCACCCCTCCCCCCGCCGCTCGGTGTATGGCAGGGGGGCAGTCCATGTACATGGCCAACGGTGGGGGGGGGGATGGGTGTGCACCGATGTAAACACCACAGGCGGCGGCTGTGCGTGCGCGTGCATGCGCCGGCTGCACACCCATCTCCACCCACAGACCCCCTCTGGTAAAACGGAGACACCCACCTCCACCCACTGCGCCGAAACACCTACCCCCCTACCCTCTGTGTATTAAAGGCCTGTCTGTTAAAGCAGTTACACTGGCTTCAGCTCAGTTTCTCATTTCTGAGCCAAAAATAAGTGTTAAAAATATTTTGTCTGACTTTTATTAGATGCAAATTTGTGCATTCAACAGCATAACTTGCAAGTTTCTAAAAATGAAAATTTAAAGGGGTAAATTGGCATGATATATTTACCTTGATAGTACTGGTTTGTTCTGATTGCATAGACTGTTTAGTATGTAATTTTGAGACACTCATCAATTCAAAAATCAGGAATATTTTTTTTCTTTGAATTGTGATGTGAGAAACAAGTGATCTGTAAAGGGTTCACTAGTCAGTTGATTTTATTCCAACTTAGTATATTTAGATTGTATACTTGTATGTTTGAAGTTACACGTGTGTGCCTTTTATAATACTGTAGCATTTATAAAACAAGGTTTTTTTTTTTAACGTTTCAAACAATTTGACTTGGACAGTGGAAGTCTGATTTTAAAAATCAATCAATAAATAAAAGTGAGATGTGGCAATTACTCTTGATTATGAACCTTTAGCCTGTATTTGTAATTTGTACTGAATCTGTAATTCTGTTTTGCATTATATGTCACAGGCCGAGACTGACAGACACCTAAATCTTCAAGGCTTGTGAATATTCAACTATAAATTGCGAACTATTGACATGCAAAACAAGACATGATCCCTCTTCGGGAGCAAAAGTGAGGTCTAACAAATACCAAGAAAGCCTCATAATTATCTGTTTACAGCGTAAACTACATCCAGGGAACGAAGATAACCACCAGCAAGGAACTTTGCAAAACAAAACAATTTGCTGTTTTGTCATGTTTCATGATGCTTGTATTACTTGTAGAAAGATGTAAAAGAATAAAATAGAAAATACTTTGTACTGCCATTCTTATTGTATTTTTATATGTTTTGGCAGCATTAAATATTTTTTTTTAAATGACATGCTTTTGTGTGTGTGTTGTGTCAGGAAAAGGCTTATGAATCTTTCATGCAATTCAAGTTTTATTTTTGTAGTTTTTTCTTCCATGCAGTTAATCTCTAGTTGGTTAGAACTAGGAGGTTTTACTGAAAACATTTTTTCACACGGAACAAAATATGGACTCAATTTATACAAAGCTTGTGTTGTGCTGTTCTTTGCAACAGTGAGAGCTAAAGGTTATTTTTAAAAGTGCTCAGACTTCACAGTACAATTCGATGGTAAAATCTACTGCCATTTGGTACATTATCTGGTTTCACAACTACACGGTCATTCATATACTAGTCTGGGTTTATTAGTAGGATCTTTTTAAAATGGGAGGAAAAAGGGGAAATGCATTGGATGATCAAGTTATTGTGATTCACTTATGCTTGTATAACAGAGTCTGATCCCTTCTGTATATAATCTGTTGTCCTCAAACAACCAAATGCTTATTCATAATGCATTTTGTCAAGTTTAGAAATGCAGCTAGGTTTTCCAACGTGAGGCTAATAAGATAGTTCGTACTCCAGCCCCAACCGTTCCCTGATTGTAGAAGTACTTAAAATGCCTTTGTAGGATCGTAGACTGTAAAAGCATCGTTTTCTTAGGCCAAAATAAATAATATAGTTTGGATGGCTGGTGCTGAGATGGGATCAAGAAGCAGCTTTAGCCCTACAGGCGCCTCCTAAGCAGAGATTTTTGTTCATTTGCCCTAGTGGTGGCAATGGGGCAGATGAAGTGCACGTGGGTCCCTGCTCATAGGGGTTTCTGGAGCTGAAATTGCACGTAGGCTGTTTAAATGAGACGGCTCTATGCGAGGACTACTTGTTCCTGGGTGGGGTCCGTCTCATCTTAATGTCATGGGGGGGGTGCACTCCCATGCCCACCCATCTCTGCCTCTCTTTCTCTCCCCCCCCCCCCCCCCCGGCGGCTTTCAGCAAAAAGCCAGAATATCCCATGTGCAGACGGTGGGCAGGACAGCTGTGTGCGTGGCCACTTGTAGGAAGTGCTCCCCTGCGTGTGGCACCCATGACCGCCCCATGCAACAGCCATGGACCCCTCCAGTGCCCCAACTTGTGTAAAAACACCCATGCATTGTGTGTATATTATGTTCGAAGATCAGTTACACTAATTTTACATTTAGTGTATTTGTAACCTACACTAATCTAACTAGTGCAATGAGCTCAGTAGAGACACTCAAGTCAAGACACCTTTCTCTCTCAACTAAAACCAATTATTCCCAAAGGTTAAGAAGCCTCATCCCCCTGTGTTCACTTTTAATGAGGTGGCAGCTGTTTTATACTGTACTTGTTTTAAATATTCCTGCAGTCTGTAATTATGTTGATTATAGTATAATAAACTTCAGCAGCCTAGCACAGAATTATTTTACTGCCAAACAGGAGAGATTTGTGCTGGGCCAAACCTAATGATGCAACTTGGCGCAGAGAGTCTGGAGCAGAAAGCAGTCTCCTGGAGCTGCACCCCCCTTAAGAAGGGGGCTGAGTGGGCGAACTGGCAGGCTGTGCAAGGCTGGGGTCCAGGAAGACACCCCACACACACACACACACCCAGGGATCTGGGGAAGCCAGCCCCTGGTGAGAAGACAACCTGGGTTGGACACTAGGCTTGAAAAGGTGAATAGCCAAGTTAGAGCTAGGGAGCATGCCCAGTGAAGGCTTCAGAGCTGTTGGGAGCTCTGTGTTGGGAATGCTCAGCAGAGTTCTGTTCTGTAACCTGCTGTAAGTACCGAGGCGTGCTCAGTGAGGACCCACTGAATTGAGCATGCTCAGGTTCTAGGTTCAGTTGAGAGAGGGGCAGCATAAGCATAGGAGCTAGGGCTATGAGTTCCATACTCTTGGATGGTAACCTTGGTGAAGAGCCTGCTTAGTACGGAGGGCCCATGCCCAGATAAAGGGCTAAGATGGAGACCTAGAGAAGGGCTTTTTGAGTCAAGTCCCGGATACAGAAACAGTGCATGCACATATGGTGGCATAGGCCTTGGCTGTGAGGGGTGGTAGGAAGCCACCGGTGGGGCCCCCTTACTTGCGGGTTACAACCAAGTTTTTGAAGGCTGAATGGGCATGGCAGCGGAGTTAACTAGTTCCCCCCAGCACCCCCATGTGGCCCCAGGAAGAAGACCTGCTATAGTGTCTTATTTCCCAAAGCTTTCTTGGATATTAGGGCACAGGCTCAAGTTCAAAGTAACAAGAAGGCACTGAAAACTTGCCATGCAACATTGTGGTTGGGTCCTAAGTTAACCTGTGCCACTCCCTGCTGCAGGGATCATTGCCTAACTTCAGCCAGTGCTAAAAGCTCACATGGTTTTTCCAACTGCACTGAGAAGTGAGTGTCTGGTTTTGACTTAACTGTCAATTTAAAGATCAGATGCAAAAGTAGGCCATACCATAGCACAACAGGTCCCAAACCTTTGTCCACATGACCCCATTTTGAGACTTCTAATCCTGTGCTCCCACACATCAGCAAAGGCATGCCAAGTGTATCAAATATGTGGTATCATGACCCCCATACACAAATAGCATGATCCCATTTGGAATCATTACTCCATAGTTTGAAACTTCTGTCTTACCATGTTGAGTGCCAAGAGGGTTTAAAATGTAACTTACCTTTGACACTTCTCTTTCATGAGAAATAGTTTCACAGAATAAATAACGGACGTAACAGCAGACTGGGGCAGAGTTTACAAACTGGTAACTTAAAGGGGAAAAAATTCATGCTTCAGTAAGCCATCTTGTGCTTTTGGCCAAGTAAACCTGGTTTTGCTGTGTTCCATGTCACCATATCCTATATGAGCTTTGCTGTTATTCCTTAGCACTTCTGCCTTCTCAGTCTTTGACCTGTTTATTGGTTGTCTGAGTTTTCAAATGTTTCATACTTGTCCCTTTATAACAGTGGAAGGATAGCATCTGATTGAGCAATCTGATATTTTCACTTGGTTCCTAATAAGCTCCACAGCGCATTGTAACTGCTGTTATGTACCAAGAGAGTTCATCTGGTCTTGACCCCTAAACACACAACCCTTGGAGGGATTACAGAAGCCACTCAAGGTAAGAGAAAAATAATCAAAGGTAAGAAAATTATGTTCTTGTGTGTTTTGCTTGTGTCGCTTTTAAAAATATACTACAGCTTGTGTATTAGAGTAACACTGGATATGATGAATCTTCTGCTGAAGATAGCCTCATGGATAAGGTGCTGGATGTGGACCTGGGAGAACAGGATTCAAATTCTGGCTTAGCCATAAACTTGCTGGGTGGCCTTGGTCAAGTCATTGGGTGTAAATGGATGGATGGCAGCCCCACATCTGCTCTGTCTCACCCCTGGCTGGCCCATCTCTAAAGGTGGACTGCTAGAAGTGCAAGTGGAGCAGGCTGCTCCAGCCCTGCTTGCGGTGCTCTTGAACGTCCCAGAGCACGGCCAGCAGAGCAGGCCACCCCAACCTGGGGCTCTGACCCAAGGCGGAGCTGTGGTTCGACTGCTTGGCTGACGGCCACTGCAGCTCTGCGCTCTGCCAGTGGTTGCCCCTAGCAACACCATAGAGTTGCAGGTGGCAGCCTAGAGCATCAGACGATCCACCTGCAACTCTGCTGTGAGGGAGGGGTGCTGTGTGGGTAGGCTGCAGCAGCCACCAGGTCTGTGTAAACCTGACCCAGGTGGGGCTGGGCACGGGTAGATTCCCCTCAGAGCTGCTCTGGCAGTGGCCAGCCTGACGTCTGTGTCTGTCTAAAAACACCCATTGTGTCTCAGCCTTAGACCACTTTCAGACATTCCTCCTCCCCCCCCCCCCCCCCACGCATATTTTAGGGGGGGGGGGGGGGGGAAATGCGCAGCCAGGATATGCGCAGAGATCGCCCGGTCTGAAAGCCTCCCCTCCCTTCACAGCTTTGCTAGCAGAGACACATAGGGATGTGCAGAGCTCAATTTCCTGCAAAGCCGCACAGGGGTGAGGGGGCTTTCAGACCGGACAATTCCCACACAAATCCTGACTGTGCATTCCACCCCCACCCCACCCCGGCAGCCAGGATATGCGTGTGGGGGAGGGGGAGGTCTGAAAGTGGCCCTAGTTTCCCATCTGTAAATTAGGAATGTCTGTATCTCTGTCTCCTGCTATGTTCATCTCCCCTTTCTTTGTCCGTCTAGTATATTGTAAGTGCCTCAGGCCAGAGACCTGTTTCTAATTACAAACTCTTCAGTGCCAATGGCTGGCACCATGTAACTAATAAATACTCTTCCCCCTATGTCTGCAGGATGTTCTAGCATTTGGAGGTTCCTACCTACCCTATCCAGCCTTGAAATGTGCGCTGTAGTTTGGGGTTGTAAACACTTGCTGAGTAATGTGTGTTAAATGTTTACACTGCAAATTCATTTTTACTTTTTTTTTTTTTTTTTTTAAATTAGATTAAGGATGAACTGTAGGGAAGATGTAGGTAAGGCTGCATTGTAGATGTTCAATTTAACATGAGTTTAAAACATGGATTTTGTTTGAAATAAGTTTCTAAAAATTAGACCCAGAAAGCAAGCTTGAGTACTACTAACTGAATTTAAACTCCCCCTTCTACCAGCTTATTGTAGTTTGCCTCACTTCTCTGCTTTACAGGACACATTAAGAGCTATTGGGAACAGTTCTTTTGATGGACAAAACAAAATTTGTTTTGTTAATTAAATTTTCTGGTACTGCAGCAATTCAAAAGCTTTAGCAATGTTGACATCCTATAATGAAGGAAGTGAAATCCTAAGTCATGGCTTCTGAAACCTCAGCCTGAGAGGATATTTCTTGAGCTGTGAAGGAGAACACGTGTGTATCTTTTCTCCAGGCCATTTCCCTCTGTTTCTCTTCACTCTTGACCACATTAGGGATGGGCGAACGCGGTTCGGAAGTTCAGAGTTTGGACCGAACTCTACCAGTTCGGTCGACCAAACCGAACTTCCGAACCGAACTCTATTTTTTAACTGAACTGAATTTCCGAACTCAGTTCTGCTCGCCTGTCCCAAAAGATAATATTCTATTTAGTTCAATGGGGTTTGAATTCCCGAACTCTGTAAGGAAGTTTGGACCGAACTCAAATAGTTTGGTCGACCAAACCGAACTTCCAAACCAAACTTGATTTTTTTAACCGAACCGAATTTACTCAGTTCTGTTCGCCCATCCCTAGACCACACTCTCTTAGAAGGCAATGAAATATGAAATGCTTGTTCTGTATCACTATGCTACACTTTACACAAGTCCACAGTGAGGAACAGAGCCTAGGACTATTGTTGTATAGTCACATTGCTTAGCCTTTGGGGCTTGGGCTTTAGCAGTGTAGCTGTAACAGGTTCCTGAATGTACAGAATACCTGACAGTAAGGTGGCCAGAGATGCAAATTTTAGAGGACACTTATTAACAGGGACCCAAGTTGACTGCGTTGCAGCAGTTTGCAACGATTTTTGAAAAATCAGCCAATCCTCGCAGTGACTGGCTGAAATTGCAGTGAAACCGCAGTGGGGGCTGTCTGCAGAATCTTGAAAACCTGGTTCAGGCATAAATTTGTTGCCTGACCCCAAATTAAAACTGCTATTGCAGCTGCCGTCTGTCCGGGAGGTGTAACCACAGCCCCCAAGGGTGAATAGGCCCCTGGGAGATGAATTGTGGGTGGGGGAGTCTTAGGGCCCTATATTTTGATGAGGGAGGTCTGGGGCTTTAACGTGAAGTGGGAGTTCTGGGGTGCTGAAATTGCAGAGGATTAGGGTGGTGTTTGAGTTTCAAAGTTGTGATTCTATGTCAGACCTGTTGAAAAAGCATGCTGGTATGCAAACTGGCATGTGTAAATTGTTGTGTAATTATGCAAATAAAGTTAATTATGTAAATGTTAATGCTCACAGTGAATTTGCAGAATTTGACTTCACTGGTTGCAGAATTTAAGTTCTTTTGGTGCAGTGAATGCGTGTCCCTGCTTATGAGAAATACAGGTTGCAGGTGCTGTATTGGCTCCACCCACAACTCCAGTGCAGCCCTGCAACCTGTATTTCTCATAAGTGTCCTCTGAAATGTGCATCTCTGGCCACCCTACCTGACAGCCAGATATGTTGCAAAACCATCTTCAGCCAACATACCAGCATGGTTTGGTACTTGAGTGATTATGAAGTAGCAATCATGCATCCTCATTTTCCCAATCTGCAGTAGGTAGGGAGAAAAATCTAGTATAGTACAGCTGTAACTTTGCTGCCATGCTAGCGTTAAGCAGATAAGAAATGCAGCAGCCTGGACCCCGTAACTTAACTTGATTTGAAGAATTTATATTGCTCTAGTGTATGTTCCCTGCTACAAACTGAACTCTTGCCCATGGACAGAGTTCTGTGTGCTCGTCTATTCTCGGGGAGCAGGGAAGTGTGGGGGAGGCCTCCCAGATTCTGGGGATAGTTTTCCCTAACACTAGGGCTGGGGTGCTCTGACAGTTGCAAACTCATCTCTCCCCATGCAGCCACCATATGCTCCTCCCTCCGTGCGGGTCCCAACATGGGGACTCCAGGGTAGGTCTCCACCTGCCCTGCTACTCCACCCCTTGCAGCACCACCATCACCGCTATGGGAAGGGGGGGGGGGGGGGGGAGACTTGTTTTCCCTTTTTCGGGGGTAAGTTTAAAAAAAAAATAAAAAACACCTTGCCCATGTCCCTTTTTATATACTATTTTTCTGAAACTATTTTTCCTTGTAGACCTCTGTTCTCACTTTTTCAAGAACTAGAGACAGATAAAATATCATTCATATATATCATTCCGACTGAATTAGTATGGTAGGTTCTCCTACCTCCTAATACCTAGGCCTGACAATTGCAGCACTGTTGGTAGGAGCAATGTCAGACCTTTCATGTACGTTCTACTAAAAGCAAGAAAGACTTCCTTACTCCTGCTACACAAGGTTTCCTTTCTCCTTCTTTTCTCTGTCCTTCAGTTTACTGGATGTCGTTGAATTTAATTGCCTAATGTTATCTGATGGTGACATGTACTCAGTCTAAAGTACCCTCTTAGTATTAGTTGTAGCTTCTCACAATAGATTGGATTAGAGGATGTTTTTTGTATGGGAGTTAAAAGTGGTGGTGTTTCTTGTTTGAAGAACTTGGTGCATTACGAGCCATTAGAAGAACTTGGTGTCTTACTAGCTATAGAAAGAGAACCTACCATACTAATTCAGTCGAAATAAAGAAACACAATTTAACTAGAAAGAGACAAAACAACATAGTTTAATAGGTATTATGCAATAATAGGTCAAATGTATGCAATAACTGATTTCAAGTAGTAAATTTTGTTAAATATCTATTAACTACTTGTTTTTGTCTCTTTCTAGTTAAATTGTTTTCTTTTATTCCTACTGAATAACAAAAAAAGCTTCACTTTAAAAATATTCCACTTCTGGGATCTGTGACAATCTACTTGCAAATACAAACACTCGGCTTTACCTAAATCAATGTACGCCAGTCATTAGAAGGAATTGTACAGTTACCATGCATTAGTCCTGACATCTTCATCTGGGGTTGGTACACTGTTGTTTAACATCGTTAAACATTAAATTCAAACCATTTGACAATGGACAAAGTTGCAGCAAACCTTCTGGACAAAAAAGAAGCATTCACAGCAAAGTGGTTCCCAAGTGTGTGTGTTATGAGCAACTCGAACTTACCAGAGGCTGAGCGAGCTTACCTATTTGATTACTATATCTAGATAAGGGGGGGGGGACAACAAACAAACAAGACAAGGACTGGATCCAGATGTTTAAGTTGACAATATTTTATACTGTTTCTCTTTTTACTTTGATGTTTGTGTTATGAAAGTTATATTTGCTGTTAAAACAATAATAAATAAATAATAATTTTTACAAAATGAAATTCAAAACATAATGCACACTTACTTTAAAATGTTTCTTCATTTGAACACTGAAGAAAATCCAGCCCAGAAGACACGCCATGTGAGACTCTCTCACCCAACTATCACATCCTTTCAAAGCTTACACTTGGTTCTAGTGGGGAAAATGTTGCTGCAAAGCAACTACCTTGAGCCCCCAGGGAGGGGAAAAGCTACATCACTCCAGGTACAGAGAGAGCTTCCAGGAACAAATTATTTTTAAAGTCATGTAGTAGAAACCACGTGGCTTATAGAGAAGTTTGAGGACATAAGGCAATTTAACCTCTTATTTTTTGTAAAAATGGTATTCTCAAAACAATTGCCTTGTTTAAAAAAAAAAACAAACACAAACAACTCTTATGTACATGGTGATATAGGAGTAACAGCCATGACCACTGTCTGCTGAGGTGACAGCAGCAGTTGGGGTAAGCCAGAAAAACAGATGCTAAAGGCAGGCCCATGAAAATATTGCATAAGGGTTCAAACTTGTAGCTGAAGACACAATTTAGCAAATTTTGCAAATCCGTGACGCAAAGGGCAGGGTGGTTCTTAGCTAGTACTAAATAACAAGATAACAAAAATAACAAGCTTTCAAAACTTGACAGGTCAGATTGCTCTGAAATAAACACACAAACAAAATCTCCCCAACCAGTGCCAGAACAGATAACGGAAATATTTCTGGTTGTCTCACCCAACGGCGTTGCTAATTCACGAGTGCTTCCTAAAGGTTTCTGGCAACAGTACAGCTGCATTCTAGACACACTTTTAGATTACACTCATTCACATTCAAATATTGGGGTGCTCAAACAAGTGAGGTCAGATTACCATGAACCATGCTCCAAACTCCTTTACTAGAACACCCAGCTAGGAAAAAGACAGAAAGGGGAACACACACACACCCCCACCTGTAGTATTTTACTTAGTAGAAAACCAGATCAAAATACTAGGGATGTGCGAACAGAATGGGATTCGGTCATTTGGATGTTTGGTTCTAAAATCAAGTTTGAGTTTGGTCATTCAGTTTGAAAACAGGGTTCGGTCATTTGGTTCTAAAAACAAGTTTGGGTTCAGTTGGTTTGGTGGAGTTCGTACCCACTGCAAGGCTTGGGGCGCTCCAGGGACCCCCAGGGGTGCCCGTGGCAGCATGGCAGACCTTCAGAGACCCAGCAGCAGCAGAGACCGGGAAGGCTTGGTGCTTGGTACCCAGAGTCTGCTCGCTTTATGCTGACTGGGTTCTCAGTTTCTAGTTGCCTTCACGGCAGGCGGTGGCTGGCTGGCCACATGAATCACCACCAGGCAAGGCAACTTGACCAATTTGCAGAAGAGTTGGTTGAGATCTGGAAACTAGGATGCCAGTCTGCAATGCCCAGACCCATATGGTTGCCGTGCCAGCCACCAAGCCATGGCTGGGCCTCTTCCCTGCCTGGAACGTAGCCCCCAGAACCTTGAGGGTGGGACCTGGGGCTGGAGTGGCTGGCTGTGATGCAGTGGAATCGCAGCTCCCCGTGTGCGGAATGACGGTCCCAGAACCCTAAGGGTGGGTTCTAGGGCTGGAGTGGCAGCTTCTGGCTGCAGTGGAATGACAGCCCTCCCTGCCTGGAACGTAGGCCCCAGAACCCTGATGGTGGGTCCTGGGACAGGAGTGGCTGTTACTTGATGCAGCGAAATGAGAGCTCCCCGTGAGCAGAATGATGGCCCCAGAACCCTGACGGTGGGTCCTGGGGCTAGAGTGCCAGCTTCTAGATGAAGTGGATGGACAGCCCTCCCTGCCTGGAATGTAGACCCCAGAACCCTGACGGTGGGTCCTGGGACAGGAGTGGCAGCTTCTGGATGAATTGGAATGACAGCTCCCACATGGAGGGCCTTATTCGCTTACAGCATGGCCCAGGGACAGCCAGCTCTGCTCCTGTTGGACACAGACAGCTATTTGGACTTAGAGGAGGTATCCCTGAGGCAGGTGAGGAAATAGCTAAGAGGAACTTGCAGGCTGGCTGGCATGGGTGGAGCAGTGGCAGAGGCCCGGCCAGGACTTGGTGACTGGCAGCACCCCCACTCGGCCGGGCGTTGCAGGCTTGGCTCATACTCAACAGAACTCAAGAAGCTCTACTACCAGTTGGTCAAGCCTTCCCCAGTGGTGAATCACGTGGACACCCAGTAGCAGACATTGGATTGCCCGGTCTCAGAACCTGTGGCACAGCAGAGGCAGCATTGGCAGCAGCAGCAGACATTGGATTGCTCGGTAGCAGAACCCGTAGCACAGCAGAGGCGGCATTGGCAGCAGTGGTATACATTGGATTTCCAGGGCACAGTACCCGTGGAACCGCAGAGACGGCAGCAGCAGGATTTGCCTGTGTGCAGCACCCATGGGGCCAGGATGGTAGGATTTGCCAAGGAAGAGCTTCCATACAGCAGCAGCAGAATTGCTTGGGCACATTTGGATTGGCCAGGGCAGAGCACCCATGGACCAGCAAACAGCAGCAGCGGGATTACCAGGCCAGTGGTGGACATCACCTGCGGTTGCCAGGGCAGGCAGACCGCCACCTTGGCATGAGAGGCAGGCAGGCTGGGGCAGGGTTCGAGCATTGCCCACAGGGCGGGCAGACAGGCAGCGTGGAATGAGCAGAAGGTAGGCAAATTGAGACAGGCTTTGAGCTTTGTCCATGGGGCGGGCAGACAGGCAGTGTGGCATGTGCAGAAGGCAGGCAGATCAAGGCAGGTTTTGAGCTTGGCAACCTGGGCGGGCAGACAGGCAGTTGTGGCATGTGCAGAAGGCAGGCAGACTGAGGCAGGCTTTGAGCTTTGTAACCTGGGTGGGCAGACAGGCAGCGTGGCATGAGAGGCAGTAGGGAAGGCAGGCTGGGACCTTGGCAGGGCACTCAGGCTGGCAAAGACTGTGCAATGTCATTTTCGTTATTGTCTATCGATACCAATTTCAAAGATTTTATTTTCGTTATCAGTATCAATATCGTTTGGTCCTGTGATCGCGCCGGGAACCGGAAATGGTATTTCGATTGCATGTGTTCTCGTGGTGTCTGTCTGGGTTGTGTGAAAAGTGTGTGTGTGTGTGTGTGTGTGTGTGTGTGGTGGCTGTGTGGTTTGGTTTGGTTGAGGTGAGATGGAGGGTGAGAATAAAAAAATAAAAATGAAGATGAGGAAGAGGCCCAGCCTGGACCATCTGAGGTGGTGGAGGTTGGTTCCTCGCCAGAGGAGGAAGAGGGCACAGGAGGTGCCACTACTGCCAGGTTTGTAAAACTTATTTTTGCTTATTGTTCCATATAACTTTGAGGACAAGAAGAATACTGTCCTTTAGAGCTAGCTCACTGGCGTGCAGGTGGGTGGGTGGTGGGCAGTCAGGCACAAACAGCAGGCATCAGCGGGTGGCAGTGGATGGGCAGGATTTGCATGTGTCTTACTTCTGGGTCTGCCAGAGAGAGGGGGGTGGGCTCTTTTGGCAGTCAGGTACTAGCCAAAGCACCCACCCAGACATGTGACAACCATGTCCTCTAATTGGCATCCCTAGCACCTCAAGAAGGGCAGGATTTGCACGTGTCTTATTTCTGGGTCAGAGAGAGAGAGAGACTCTTTCAACTTGCAGACACTACAGCACCACAGGTGGTGGTGGTGTACGTAGGAGAAAGCGAAAGAGGGAAGTAGGCAGCACTGCAGCAGCAGCACCACCACCATCCATCCATTTGGTGCGGGAGAATGGGTATTGCTCTTGGAAGGACTAGAGGCATCATAAATTTATGATATTATTTAGGTGTTTATGTGTTCCTGTTTCAGAGAGGGTGATGATGATGCTGCCGCTGGTGCCAGGCCCAGAACCCCATCACAGCGGAGGTTGCAGCTGCAGGAGCCACTAGAAACCAGGCCAACGAGGTCCGCGGTCTGGCGGTACTTCTATACCCTGAAAGGCGGATTTGCCGAATGCAAGGTAAGGCACAGGGACTGGAACAACAGGGAATGGATTGCCCTATGACCTGTTAGGAAGACCCCCGCAGGGAGAAAGATTGGCCAGCCACCCAATTGTGGAGACAGAATGCAGGCAGGGCTTGATAGACCCTTGATCTGACACAGTATAGCACTTCTTATATTCCTCTCTTTTTACATTCTTTAGATCTGCGATAAAAAGGGGGTCACGGGACCACATCAGGGCTGATTGCCCAAGTGGAGACCGTCCACCAAATTGAGGTGGCGCATGGTACTTCTTGGGCTGGAAGGCGCAGCGGCAGCAGGGACTCCAGGGAGGAACAGCCAGCTAAGAAAGGGGGGAAAGGCCTGGCAGAAGCACCGCCACCACAGCCCTTCCTCCTCCAGCTCTGCTGAGGAGTCTCCAGCCCCCCGGGAGGAGACCCACGAAGCAAGGGCCTTTCTGGCACAGCTTGAGAGGCCCACAAGAAATATATGGCTGGGCTAAGGGTCCAAGGCCGCACCATGGAGGACCAGCTGGTGGAACGGTTCGAGGAGCTCCAAGTAAGGGAGCACAAGGCAGAGGCGTATGCGGAGTACCTCCGCATTGAAGACACCCTCAAACTGTTCTGCCAGTTGGTCGTCATATGGAAGGCATCCTTGGTGGGGGCCCTGGACGTTGCCCGGCAACATGGGTACGAGGTGGAGGAGGACACCTAATTTATTTTCCTTTGTTTGTATATTAATGTTTGTTTTCAAAAGTTGTAATTTTTCCCCAAAAGTTTTTATAAAAGCTATATTTCTTACCAGCGTTGCTTGTTTTGTCCAATCTTTTATTCCTCTGTGCTGCTTCTGGCAGGTGGCAGAATTTCATTTTATATACAGCTTGTTAGATCCCTACCTGACAGCAGCAGCACATGTAGCATGTTAGCCCCAAGATGTGCCAGCAGGATCTCAACTTGCAGGAGGGGCAGGGCTTTGTATCTGTGTGGGTGTACCAGAGAGAGAGAGTCTGTGGCAGTCTGGCAGAGGCATAAGTGGGCATCGGCAGGTGCACTGCCCGCTCTGAGAGATCACCGCATGGGGGGAAGCCTTGGGAAGCCGAGTTGTGATATATAATGCTTGGTTACATTTGTCGGTTGGTCTCTTTAAGGCCTCGAGTGGAGAGGTGTGTTCAGCTCATAGAAAGATCGTCCCGGGAGGGGGGGAAGAGACTTGCAGACAGCACCCCAGGTAGAGCAGCCAGCCAGGGATATTATATTTCCTGTGAGGGGGTGCCAGAGAGAAAGAGAGAGAGGCTCTTTGGCAGCGGGCAGCATGTGGCGGGTGGGTAGAGGGGCTATTTCAGCTGTGGCAGCGGGCATCAGCGGGTGACTGTGGAGTAGTAGGGAGGCAGGCGGGCGGTGGTGGCCACTGGCCAGTCAAGCACGAACAGCAGCAGCACCCAGATGATGGTTCTTGGGACTGGAGTGACTGCTTCTGGATGCAGTGGAATGGAATGACAGCCACCGCCCACCCACCCCCGAACTGGAATGATGGTTCCAGAATCTTGATGATGGTTCCTGGGACTGGCATGACAGCTTCAGGTACAGTGGAATGACAGCCCATAGGAGTTGAACGATGTCCCTAGAATTAGTGTTTGGTTGAGCACGCTTCATTCAATCATGTGATAGGTGGTAGCCACTGGTACAGGAACGCACACGGGCAGGCATGTATAATATGTTGTGTTATTTCCATCTCATTCTTGTAGGTTTGCTGCTGGATGTGGGGATTGAGAATGAGCACAGATGAGAGCTCTCGCTGGTTCTGGCAGGTGGCAGCTTGAGCTGGATACACCTCTTCCCCTCCACCCCCATCTCTCTCATTCTAGCGTGGAGCCTCTCTCTCGCTCTCTCTCTGGCCATATACTGCAGGTGACAGCATGGGTGGGATCGTGTCTGTCTCTCCTTCTAGCAGTGGGGAGATTTTCTCTGTCTCTCAACACGAGCAGCAGGTTGCTACCTCGTAAATAAAGGTTCCTCGTGCTGGCTCTCATCATTCTCACCACGTCACCTTGTGTTCCATCCCTGCATGGACTTGTCTTATATTCCTAAAAAGGGTTAGATGGAACTATCACTCTGAAAGGGAGAGTGATTCTTAGCCTAGAGAGGAGCTCGAGACCATCAGGACAAGCATGCCATGGTGGTGGGCAGTTGCTTTGGGCACGAGCAGAAGGCTGATAAAGAAAGGTGGAATGACAGCTCCCTGTGACCGGAATGACGGCCCCAGAACCCTCCTTTCCTGTAACATAGGCCCCAGCACCCTGATGGTGGGTCCTGGGGCTGGAGTGGCTGCTTCTTGATACAGTGGAATGACAGCTCCTCGTGAGCAGAATGATGGCCCCAGAACCCTGATGGTGGGTCCTGGGACTAGAGTGGCAGCTTTTAGATTATGTGGATGGACAGTGCTCCCTGCTTGGAACATAGACCCCAGAACCCTGATGGTGGGACCTGGGGCTGGAGTGGCTGTTGCTTGAAGCGGTGGAATAACAGCTCCCCGTAAGTGGTATGATGGCCCCAGAACCCTGAGGGTGGGTCCTGGGACTAGAGTGGCAGCTTCTAGATGATGTGGATGGACAGCCCTCCCTACCTGGAATGTAGGCCCCAGAACACTGACGGTGGGTCCCGGGACTGGAGTGGCATTGGTGGAGCAACGGCAGAGGCCCGGCCAGGGATTGATGGCTGACACCCCTGCTTGGCTGGGCATTGCAGGCTGGCAGGCATCGTTGGAACAGTGGCAGACAACTTGAAGTCTTCAAGGCCCTCACGGATAATGGAAGATGCATAACACACCTGGAGGAAGAGCTCGCTGAGTTTGTCCTGCAGTGGATGGATGTTGGTTTATCTTCCAATTTCCTTCTGGTTCTAGTCAACTTGGTGAAGTTCAACAGGTGCTACCTGGATGATTGTGTTGCAGAAATGGCCCATATGATCTGTAGGAATGTGCTAACAGTCAGTCCTAAGAGATAGACGAGTGCCGTTCCGAAGGGACGGGCGATCTCCAATGGCCTCCGTTGCCCTCGGCCGATCAAGAGGGAGTCGGGTTCAGATCCCCGAATCCGGAGCAGAAGAGACGCTGGAGTCACGGCCAGGAACGGTCTCAGCACAAAGAGCGTGTGACCCAGGATCTCCCATTCCATTCTATTGTAATGTTCACCCAACCCCCGCCAGCCGGTGCACTCATCCGAGCTATAGCCGTCTACAAGATTGAGGAGAAAATGGCTGGCGTGCAGTACCAGCAGCAGCAGTAGCAGACATTGGATTGCCAGGGCACAGTAACTGAGGCTGGCACCCCTGCTTGGCCAGGCATTGCAGACTGACTGGCATGGGTGGACCAGAGGCCCGGCCAGGGCTTGGTGGCTGGCAACCCCACTTGTCTGGGCATTGCAGGCTTGGGTTGTACTCGACCGAACTCAAGGAGCTCTACTGCCAATTGGTCAAGCTGTGCCCAGTGGTGAATCACGTGGCCACCCAGCAGCAGACATTGAAGCCAGGATGGTAGGATTTGCTAGGGAAGAGTTCTCCTACAGCAGCAGATGGCGGCAGCAGCAGGATTGCGTGGGCACATTTGGATTTGCCAGGGCAGAGCACCCATGGACCGGCAGACAGCAGCAGCAGGATTACCAGGACAGTGGGGCACATCACCCACGTTTGCCAGGGCAGGCAGACAGCCACCGTGGTATGCGAGGCAGGCATGCCAGGGCAGGGCTTCAGCTTTGCTCACTGGGCGGGCGGACAGGCAGCGTGGCATGAGCAGAAGGCAGGCAGACTGAGGCAGGGTTTGAGCTTTGCAACCTGGGCGGGCAGACAGGCAGCGTGGCATGAGAGGCAGTAGGGAAGGAAGGCTGGGACCTTGGCAGGGCACTCAGAAAGGCTGGCAAAGACTGTGCAGCATGAGAGAGAGCTGGTCAGATAGGTGGGCCGCGATCATCTAGTCAGAGGCCAGCTGGCAGGCTTACAGTTTCCCAATGCCACCCTGTATCATGAGGTCAGTCAGATAAGCCGGCCGAGGCCGTCTAGTGTGTGGGGGGGGGGGGGGGGG
>QEPC01003937.1:1855439-1911591 GCA_003113815.1 Sphenodon punctatus
GGTGGGGGGACAGAATCTCAGCACAGCAGCAGCAGCCCAGATTGAGGAGGAGTCCAATCCCAAGACTACCCCTGGCATGGGATGGCGTGGGCCACTGCACCATCAATCTGTGTCTACGGGCAGCTCGGGGAATCCCAGCAGCGGAATGTTCACCTTCAGGAACAGCAACTGCTCAGAAATTTGGCCCCCAGTCTCAAGCGGTGCGGAGAGCAGATGTCCCCCACCATGGAGAACACCTGCTCGCTGGGGACACTGGTTGGTGGGCAGGACAAGAAACCCTTGGCCACTTTGGACAGGGCCAGCCACACGTTGGTCTTGCTGGCCCAGTAGGCCAAGGGATCACTGCTGGGGTCTATGCATGGGTCCTCCTCCAGGTAGGTTTCCACTGCTGCTGAGGTGCCATCGTACTCCCTCTGGTAACTCGGCCTGGGAACCACCTCCACCACTGCCCTCAGCCATGCCCCCATGCTCGCCAGATTGCACTGCACATGGGAGCTGCTGCTACTGACAATAGGGGTGCTGCTGCTGCTCAGGCTGCTGCTGGTGCTGCTACCGCTAGATCTGGGCGCAGGGATAGATCCCGCTGGCTGAAAAGGGTGGCTGCTCCCACTCCTACCATCCCCAGGGGCGTCCTGCTGCTGCTGCTGCTGCCACGCACTCTCCAGAGCCCGCTCTGTCTGCTGAACCCTCTCCACCAGCTCACGCTTCCAGTGGCCATAGAGGGGTGTCTGGTGTGCCACGCTGCCCTTGACCCTGGTGTCCAGCATGGTTTCCAGAACGTATTCCGCCCGCCCTAGGAGCTTGTCAAAATGTGCTTTCAGCCCTGCCTTCAGCTGCCGCACCAGGTCAACCACCTCATCGGCTAGCTTCCTGCCCTGAGGGCCACAATCCCACCCCTGGAGAATCTCCTCCAGCCTTCTGAGGAGACTGCACCAAAGGGTCACCTGGCTGATGGTGGCCGTGGATGAGCTCACCGTCTCCGTCATGGCCAGGAACGGTCTCAAAACAAAGACCGTGTGCGCCAGGATCTCCCATTCCACCCCATTGTACCCTGGAGGTGCCCTGTTGTCTGTCACCAGTTGCACCTGTTGCAAGGAGGCTTTCTGCTCGAGAAGCCACTTGAGCATCAGGAAGGTCGAATTCCACCGGGTGGACTCATCCTGCACCAGCTGGTGCACTGGGGAGCCTTGCTTGGTCTGCTTTGCCCGCAGGAGGTCACTGCCCTTCACGCTCCGGTTATAGAAACCGGCCAGCTTCCTCCCACGCTCCATCAGGGAGCTAAGGGTGCTGGCCCCAATCCCCTTCTCCCTCATGCCCAGAGCGTTCCTGACCACCAGGTGAAGGGTGATGCTAGTGAAGCCCCCCTCACAGACTGCCCTCAAGATGTTGGCCACGTTATCTGTGACCATGCATCCCTTGGTGATGGGCGTGACTGGCGTGACCCACTCTGTCACCATGGCAGTCAGGGCTGCTTCTACGTTCCGGGATGTGTGGGGCCGCCATTACTTCTGCTTGAAGCAGGGCCCACCTATACCCTGCTTCGGGACCCCTCCTGCCAATGCCAAATGCTGCCTCTGGGTCCTGGCACCAGTGCGCCATCACCACCAGCTAGGCGTGGTGAGCGTTCCTGCTCGACCACAGGTCTGTGGTGAAGTGGACGGTGGCACCCCGAGCCCGTCAGCTGCTCCCTCACCCGCTCCTTTAAAGCCCGGTATAGGGCTGGCAACGCCTGCCAATTAAGGGTGGTGTGCGAGGGCAGGTTAAACTGGGGGGCCAGGAAGCCAATCAGGCGCCTGAACCCCCATGCCCCCGACCACTGAGAAGAGCTGCCCATTCAGAGCGATCATTTCCCCCAACATGTGTGTGTCTTTCACTTGAAAACCACTACGCCCTCCACGTCCTTCAGCTGACGAGGGACTTGGCAGCTGCCCCCACCCCAGCTCCTCCATGGTGGACTGGCGCTGGTGCTGCTTTAACCCCCCCCCCCCCGCCCCCCCCGCAGTGATACCGGTCCTGCTGCAAGAGGCAGCTGTTGGAGCAGGACGCTTGCCCGTTGATGGAGGCGGACGACTAGCCGCTGCAGTCAGGAACCCGTTGGCATCCACTTGCCTGCTTAGCAGCACAGTGCTGTGTCATCCCTTGAGGTGCCGCACTATGGCAGTTGTGCCAAGGTTGGTGAGCACCTGCCCACACTTCACCATTTTCTGGCACAAAGTGCACTGCACTTCCCTGGGCTCATCTGCCCGCACCAACTTAAAATGTGCCCATATGGATGATTTTTTGCCCCCTCCTGCCTTCTGGCCCGCACTGGGTGATGCTCCACTGACAGCGCTGCTGGGAGGGGCAGAACATGGTGGCAACGCAGCTCTCAGAGGGACAGCCATTGCCTCAGCTCCAGACATCTTCTCCGTGGGACTAGTGTCTGCCTCGCTGTCCCCAATCACAGTGATGTCCCGCGAAGGGGAGTCCTGGGACCCTGAGGCTGCTGGACTGTCCACCATGCTGCTGCTACTCTCCCTGTGCCCTCTATAGCTATTGCTGCTGCTGCTCCTCTCCCTGCTGCCATTGCCCGGGGATCGGGCCCTGCCTCTAGCAGCCAGGGTGGGATCCACCAGCCCTGGACTGCTGGGGATCGCCTCAACAATGGGGGACGATGGTGGCCTATGGTGAAGAACATCGGACCCTGCCCCTGAAGCACCTGCACCTACTCCTGCAGCCGCAGCCTCCTGGACTGCAGGCCTTCCACTGCCCTGCGTGGCAGTGGAGGACGCTGGCAGGAGGCGCTGCCGAACCACCCCCTGGCTAGTGCCACTGCTAGGAGCCTCATAAGCATGTCGCCCAAAATCAGGCCTTTAGGAAGTTTGGGGAATGGTGATGGGCTCTGGCTGCGGACTGCTGCCACTCTGCTGGCACGGCCCCTACCACCTCTACCACGTGCCCCATTGCCCGCCTTACGGGCAGCAGACCGGCCTCTCCTTCCCTTCTCCATGTCTTCCAACCCAAGAAATGGACTTGAAAAGTTGATATTTATTTATTTATTCAAATTTTGTATTTAATATTTTATATATATATAAATATATATTTAATATGTATTAAATACAAAATTTGAATAAATAAATAAATATCAACTTTTCAAGTCCATTTCTTGGGTTGGAAGACATGGAGAAGGGAAGGAGAGGCCGGTATATATATATATATATACACACACTAAGTCTAACTACTGTTAACTATTCTAAAATCTATGGAACTAAATGGACTATTGACCTAGTCCTACAAACACATTCTAAAATATTAAAACTGAATAACTACTACACACTAACACTATATCTCTATAACTAATCTAACTCCAACTATCTAATATCTATCTCTATATACAATATTACACAGGGATGCGGGCGGGGGGGAACACAGACAGCTCACAATAAACAACACAAAACTGAAATGAAACCTAAATCAATCTAATCCTACTCTAAATAAATCCAAAAACAGGGGAAAGGAATCAGGGAAGGAATATATAGTGGGAGGAGGGAATAGAAGGAGGACGGCAGTGGATTAGGAATAGGAAGGAACAGAAACTGCTGGGAGAGGGAGACTTCTGAAAACGCCTGCTGTCAGGAACAGTGGCTAGCTCAGAAGGTGTTGGAAGGGGGGAGGGCAATGACTTTTGTTACTTGCTGCGTCCGCTTTACCACAAGCCCTGTTGGCTCTGTGCAGCCTAGCCCCATGTCCAATCACAGACTGTGAAGCCAGTGGTCTGAGGAAAAAAGGGATGGTGATTGGGCAGGCTGGCTGCTACTCCAAGCCTCTCTGCTCCTAGTTCCAAGAAGTCTGGTCCTCAGCTGTCCCCCACCCACCCCAGTCACGTTTTTGCCGCCCAAACTCATCCGAACGATACCGAACTGTTTGGTCGTTTTCAAGTTCGGATCGAGTTTGGTTTGGCCGTTCAGTTCGGTCGTCCGAACATCCCTACAAAATACATATATCATTTGATTTTGTTTGATCCAGAACATTTGTATATGAACACACACAGAAACAGCAGTGAACACATTCACACAGTAAACAGACACCTTCATAAACATATTTTGCTTTTAAGCAGTTGGTCAAGCAAAGTAAAGAAGCTAGCAGGCATCCATATTGACTTGGCAACCAAAGCGAGAGTGCATTGGGTACCAGGGAGTAACTATGGATTAAGGCCAGGGACTTTACCCTGTAAAAGATAAGAAAGGTGAAGAAGATTAAGGAGGTGCCATATAGGTGGGCTGGCTTTAAAATCCTGCCTCCGGTTGCCAAGAATGATGAACCAAGTCTGGATTGGTCAAGTCTAGCCAGGTGATCTGGCCCAAAAATCATGCTTTGGGATGCCAAAAAGGGAGGGGCTGGACTAGATTGGTCAATCAGGTGGTCAAGTAGGCTGAAACAACTAAGGTGTATAAAAAAAGCATGACAGAAGGTGTGGCAGCTGGCTACTCTCAGCTCCACCTCTCACTAGCCACGTACACCAGCATCAAGGGACTCTGACGGTGAACCAGATTGGTGAGACGCTCATTGTTGGGGTGTTTTGCTTGCCTATTGTACCATCAGTACTGCTTGCTATCCTATCAGTAAATGTTGCATACATATTAAACGTAGGTGTGGTCCTTGTTGGGTGCTATGTGGTTGAAAGATCTCATGCAGCACTGAAGTCACTGAAAGCCAGTTGGACAAACGGGGTTTGACCCTAGGTGGCACTGCAACATTGGGAATCTCCTGACATTAGTGGAGGCCACACACAAGCACATATTTGTAACACCCCTGTAAGGACTGTTGGCACCAGGGATCTAAAGGTAGAATGAGCTATTCTTCCTTGAGTTCCAGCACTAGAGTTAAGTGCTGGTTCAACATTAAGTAGGATGTGAAGGCCAAAGCTAGTCAGGCTTTTCTGTTTTAAGTATAGCAAATATTATGTAATATAAAATGATTTTAATAAGTGTATAGTGATATTAACATTGGGTGTTAAACATGCAGCCGCATTGGCAGCAGATGCACACCCGGGAGTAGAATGGCTGCCTCTGCAGCCCCCGGCTGAGTTAGGTCATGGGACGGAAACTAACATTCCCTATGCCTGATCCTACTGGGGAGCAGGGGGGCAATGCGTGGCTGGCTGGTTCTACCTGCATGCTGCAGCCAGTGCCTCGCCATACTGAGCAGCCGTAGTGACCCCTGACGCTGGGTAGGGTGGGCACGAAAACAGACGCATCCACCTGCCTCTGGCCTGCCCGAGCAACTTGTGTGGCTAGACTGTGGGCCTGGTTTGTTCCAGCTCCACACTTCCAGCTCAGTCGCTCATCCTGCTGGGGTCTGAACTGGGCCCACATCTGGCGTGCCCGGAGCAAAAGTGTTGGCCCATGTGCGCCCCAGCGTGGGCAACCCAGGCCTGCATCATCTTAATTAACATTCACAGTTGTACTCACGTTTCAGTTTCAGTAAATTACCTCTGACTTTGTAAATACTTGGGTATCTTAAGCTAAATATACTAGGTCAAAAACTTATCTTAGGCAAACAGAAGTAAACAAAAGTAACTACTTTAATTAAATTGAAGTAACTGCTCCACTTTGGTAGTGCTGAGAGAAACAGGGCAAACTGAAATAGTACTGGTGCTCTGTCTCCTCTACTTGGGACATGATGATTGTTGGACCGTGGTTGCCACCCTCACACTAATAAATGTTCACATGAACAATTGCTTCAAAATACAAACTGGAGGGGAATATGTATTCCTGAATTTTTAGGAGTAAATACTTTCCTTATTCCTGAATAATGTTGGTTTAGGAGTCGTCGTAACTGCAGCACTACGTAAGCATACCTAAAATAATCCAGCTCAGCATTTTCCCCTTTTCCTATGATACAGGGTAAAAACAGGAGTGCCAGTGGCCCATGACCCACTGGCATGTCTGTTTATGCACCACCCAGATATTAGCCTGGAACTGCCCCAGGACAGTGGGTAGACAGCTAGCCCAGGCTAAGGGCCGCCCACGCAGGCTAGCACACACGTTCAACCCTGCTATACCCGCCTCGAGGCAAGGGCCGCCATGACTGTCCGTCATGGTAAGGCACTGCGAGCAGGGGTGGAGCCACCTGCACGTTTGTTTAGCTGCCCACCCTCCCCGGGCCGTGTGGGTGGCAGGATGGCTCTCCAGCTACAGGCATATGTAGGGAAACCTGGGCCATGTCGGCTGTGGTTTCCCACCCAGGCCGGGAAGCCACTGCACTACCAACCCACGTGTCTGTTTTTACTGACAGTCTTGGTAGGGGAGGAGTACTCTGGTCCTGCTCTAACAAAGCACTTAAGCATAAGACTATTCATCAACTTATTTCAGTGAAATCAGGTAGCTTAACTTTAAACTACATGAGTTAAGTGCTTTGCTGAATGAAAAACTCTTTTCAGCAACCTACAGGACACAGCTCTTGCCTACTGTGTGGCAGTGCTTTCTTAGTTGCCCCAGGGCTTTGTTTCTTTTAAGTGTTGGCTATCAATCTTTATTAGTGTTTAGAATGAGGCATTGATGTGGAAATTCTGGGGGAAGTTGACTGCTATGCATTTTAATAACTTATAAATATTTGTGAGTTATCTGATCACAAACGAGACCAGCTTTGCAAAGGTTTATCGATTAATATATCGTGCTGGGAGTTTCAAAAGCAAGCACAAAGCTAAGCCCCAAAAGGCTTTTTTTTTTCTTTTTTCCTATTTGTATTTGGCATCTGGCATGTCCTATATATTGCTTTACCCAAAATCTTCTCTAGTACTGTTAGGTTTAATCCTTTGTCACAGCACAGGTCTCTTGAATGCCAGTTCTTCATGACTCTCATTCTTAGTCAACCACTCCCATGTTTATTTGCCCTAGGAGAAAGGTGCCACATTAATCATTTGTGCCTCCTCTAAGGAGAAGCCTATTTCAGACCACATACTTTAGGACCAAGAAAAACTTTTCACACATTTTTAAGCCAGAAAGTGTATGGTATTTTATTTATTTTTTATTTATTTAAACATTTTTTAGTCGCTCCCCATGCCTACCCCATCCTGGAGTGATGTACAACAATATAAAAACAACAATTTAAAACAAAACAAAACATTAAAACATAACAATATAAACAGAGTTGGGAAAATAAAATAAAAGGTAGGGGGGGGTTAAAACACTACCCCACCCCACCCCCTCTTCCCTAAAGGCCTCAGCGAACAGCCAGGTTTTACAAGTCCGCCTGAATGTCAAAAGACTCGGGCCCTTGTAATTATTTCCAGATAATTCTAAAATATTCTAATGTAAAAACACTTCTGTTCCATGTAAATGAACGTATGGTGTGATCAGTTGAAGGAAATGGTATATTAACGACAACTTACAATAAACCCCTGAAGTAGTATGATGGTACTTGAAGTTGACAGCAAAACAATGGTATTTTGATTAAAATCTAACTTTAGTCTTTCACTAGTTAAGTAGTTCTCAACCTTCGCTTATGTGATCCTATGAGATTTAAATGTCATTCCATGATCCTATGCAAGCAACGAAGACACGACATATGTCAAATATCGGGTTAAAACCTCATTCAGTTAGCGTACCAGCATTGCCTTAGCCAATCAGGATTAGCTTCTGTCCTATCTGCCCTGCCCTACCCCCACAAATCCTTGAACTCTGTGAGCTGCCTGGGATGGATGGAAATTGGTAGGAAAACATCTAGAAGTCCTTTGGACCAGAGGGCAACCACGCCGTCCCTCCCTTGGCCCCTGTCCCTCTCCTGCTTGGAAGAAGTGAATCAGTAGCTTATTGTACTCTTCCACACAGAGATGCACCACTGAGGTCTAAGCTGCACACACGAGCAAAATACGAAGTGTTTCAAGGCCCGCTCATGAAACGGCTTTGTGAAGATACTGAGGCCATCTGCCCTTTCATTGTCCTGTCCCGAAATGTGTGCCGCCATTAGCAACACCCCACATGGCTGTTTTCATGAGCAGGGGTGACTGAGAGCCACCCTACCTGTTTATGTAAGAGAGTTACTCGGTTGTCTGTGCACAGCACCACTGTGCACCCTTGGACCTGGTGTGTGAAGGCCTGCAGAGCCAAGCGGAGAGCCAGGTGCTCGAGGACTTTTATGTGAAGGGAGCATTTTGCCGGTACCCCATGGGCATTGATGGTGATGCCTCTGAATGTGCCCTCCCAACGGTGGAGGGGGCATCTGAAGTGATGGCCAGAGCCTATACCCCAGGTTGACCTATCTTCCAGCTGTGTAGTCCCTTTGAGCAATTACTGCTGAACCTCTTTCCACAAGACAGTAGCAACAAGGAACCCTGGTGACAAACATTCTCCTCCCTCGCAAAGAGGTAAACAATCATATAAACCTCCCTGGTGGAAAGAACCTGTTGGTCTGTAATAATGGTTTCTCATAAACTCATAAAGAACCGCAGCTGCTCATGAAAGAAAGGGACCTCAAGGGTAGGTGGTAGTGCTAAAAGCGCTTCTTAGGAGGAGCAGGGCTCGGCTTGGCTGAGACCTGGCGCTGTCCATAATCTCTAGAATCCCAAATTCTGCAGCGGGTGTTCCAGTTCTGAAGGTCTTGCCAGGTACTCGTGGGGGTCTTCAAGTCCAGGTTCATAGCCCAAACAGAATGCTACACATTGCTGTGCGGAACAGCAGAGGGGAGGCATCATCCCTAGTGCCAAAGGACTCCGCAGCACAGGGCAGGGTACTGAGAGAAAGCCCTGCAGGAGCACTGATGTCGGTGCCAGAGCAGGCCCGCCTAAGCGAAGTCCTGGTACTGAAGGTGGGACAGCTTCCTGGGATGGCTCTGATGGGGTTGGCAACTGCCTCAGTTCCCAGAGCATTGAACACCTGAGAAGGGGGGTGAGGAGGTAATCCAACAGCCCCAAAGCTTTGTGTGTGTTCTCTACAGGAAGTGCTCCACTAGGGCCAATATATTTGGTGACCCTGAGCACGTCCGTGTAATTATTATAATCATTAGCATTTATATAGTGCCAGCGATGTACCTGGTGCTTTACAGGGAACAGGATAGACACCGTCCATGCCCACGAGCTCACAATGTAGAGAAGATGGGGAGGGGGGACAGACAAGGGATGCAACATTCATGAGGCTGTGAACTCAGGTACACACTCTTGGCTTGGTTACAGTACATTAGGAGCTTGCACATAACAGGTGGAGGATAATCTGGGTGGGGATGATTAGCAGGAGTTCAGAAGGGCAGAGTAGAAGAGGTGGGTTTTGAGGAGGGACTTGAAGGTACGAAGGGAAGGGGCAAGGTGGATGTGGGCAGGGAGGGAGTTCCAGGTGTGTGGGGCAGCGAGGGAGAAGGGACGAAGGCGGTTGGGGAGGCGAGGGAGGGGATGGAAGAGGAGCGGAGTGCTCGAACGGGTTCAGAGGGAGATCAGGGCAGAGAGGAGCAAGGTTGTGAAGGGCTTTGTAGATGAAGACGAGGAGCTTGTGAAGAATATGCTCAGGAAGAGGGAGCCAATGGAGAGGGGAGAGCAGCAGCTGCACATGGTCAAAGCAACGGGCTGGGTGGATTATCCTGGCAGCAGTGTTGAACAGAGATGAGGGAAGCAAGGTGAGAGTGGGGAAGGCCAGCGAGGAGGAGGTTACAATAGTCGAGGCATGAGATGACTAGGGCATGGATGAGAGTTTTGGCAGAGGAGACACAGAAAAGAGTGGATCTTAGCAATGTTGTGGAGGGAGAAATGGCAGGATTTGACCACGGAGTCAATGTAGGATTTAAAGGTAAGGTGTGAGTCGAAGATGAAACCCAAGCTATGGGCTTGGTGGACAGGGAGGATGGAGACCCCTTCAATGTCAATTGACAGGGAAGAGGGAAAGGAAGGATTGGGAGGGAAGATAAGGAGTTCAGTTTTTGTCATGTTCAGTTTGAGTTGGCGTTGAGACATCCAGGCAGAGCTATCAGAGAGGCAGTTGGCAAGACAAGCTTGAACAGAGGGGGAGAGGGAAGGAGTGGAGAGAGAGAGTTGAGTGTCGTCAGCTTATAGGTGGTATCGGAAACCGTGGGAGGCAATGAGTTTGCCTAGGGAGTGGGTGTAGATAGAGGGCCAAGGACAGAGCCTTGGGGAACCCCAACCGAGAGGGGCAGGGAGGAGTTAGGAAGAGATACATTGAAGGAGTGGTTAGAAAGGTAGGAGGAGAACCCATCGCAGACAGAGTCCCAGAATCCAAGGTAGTGAAGCGATTCAAGCAGGAGCAAGTGGTCAACAGTGTCAGAGGCAGCAGAGAGATCAAGGAGGACAAGAATAGAGTAGAGGCGGTTGGATTTAGCCGCAAGAAGATCGTTGGTGATCTTAGCCAGAGCAGTTTCAGTGGAGTGAAGGGGGTGGAAGCCAGATTGGAGGGGGTCAAGGGAGGAGTTGGCAGAGAGGAGGTTGAGGCAACGGGAGTAGACAACACATTCCAGAAGTTTGGAAGCAAAAGGGAGAAGCAAGTCAGGACGGTAATTGGAGGGTTCAGAGGGATCCAGAGTGGACTTTTTGAGGATGGGGGAGACGGTGGCATGTTTAAAGGCAGAGGGGAAGGAGCCGGTTGAGAGGGAGGGGTTGATGATGTGCAGGAGGGGAGGGGCGACGGTGGAAGCAATGGAGGTCAGGAGGTGGGAAGGAATGAGGTCCAGGGGGCAAGTGGAGGGGTTGGAGGAGGCGATTCCTCAAGGGAGGCGGGAGGGAAGGAGGACAGGAGGGAGAGTGGTAGGGGGAGAGGACTTGGAAGCGATATCCAGGTGGATCTTGTCAATTTTAGAAGTGAAGAAGAGAGCAAGATTCTGAGTGGAGAGAGAAGAGGGAGGAGGAGGGCAGGGGGTTTGAGAAGGAAGTCAAAGGTGGAAAAGAGGCGGCGAGGGTCCCAGGAGAAGGACTCAATATGCGAGGCATAGTACTGCTGTCTAGCCAGGGAGATAGAGTTAGCGATGAGAGGCAGAATTTAAAGTGGAGGAAGTCAGCACGGTAGTGGGATTTCAGCCCACGTAGAGGAGCAGAGATGGTGAATGGTGGGGGTGAGCCAAGGGCGAGGGTTACGGGAGCGAGCCACGCAGGAGGATATCTTCCCACATGGTGGGAGACTCAGGAGAAAACTCAAGTGGGGGTTTGTGTCCAACACTTTTTCTAACCCTGATGCTTTGGCTCCAGTGACCCCTCTTGACACAGAAGGGTTAATGACCATGATACAGTGATGGGCATCCTGGAGAGGCATGTGGCATTTTAGGTTTTGGTGGCACAGGTCCTGGCTTTAAACTTATTGGTGCCAAAGTACGTTTTGGAATGGATCCTGAAGGTGCCTTCCCTGTCGGGACACAGGCCAGAGCAGGTGGTGATGGAGGGTACTCTAGGTAGACCCCCCACCTCTGTCTCGACTGGGAGCTGTTTCTGCACAGACATGGCCTGACCCATTAACTTTCTACCAAGTGACAAGCTTGGTTATTCCTGGCTTAGGGTTTGAACCAAATGCTACGAGCCCGTGTTATGCTAGGCCCCAGCCAGAAAAGGTACTGAACAAAGACTAGGGTCTTAGCTGTAGACACCGTGCAGCACCTAATTTTTTCACCAAGGCCATAGAGTGCTATACAACCAAGCCCGCTGAAAGTGGGAAGAAAAAAACAACAAACCGGGGCTAGTGAGCAAGGGCTGTTTTTATGCCATGGGGATGTGATGTCAGAGTAAGATCTCTCTCTCTCTCTCTCTCTCTCTCTCTCTATATATAGATAGATAGATAGATAGATAGATAGAAAGTGCTTATGCACTAGATAGTGCCAAATACCTATAATGGGACTGAGAGGATAACAAAGAAGAAACTTTAGTTCTATTAGTCCATACGCAGTGTGCCCAGATGCAACTACCAGTGCCAGTGGGGAAAATGTAAAGAACCCGTCCCTGTCCGTACTTCCTGGATTGCTCCTATGCAAAGCTGATGGGCACCAGGACTTCATACTAGAAGGTTTATCGGTATATGAGCAATTACCAAGTTCTCTGGGTTGTGGCGGCAGCAGAGTAATACACACACCAAATTCCTCTAGCATTTTAGGTTTTAACTCATCGGGCTTCGTTATTCCAGATCATTCAACGATTACAGTCCCCACCCTAGTAGCCATTAGGCATGCCCTGCATACAAGCTTTGTGTGTCAACTGAATCCTTCCCTGGAGACCTTCCAGGGCTACCTGCCAATAATTTTATTCTCTACAACTCTCTCCATCGATTTGCCTGGCCTCAACATCAGACTCACCAATCTGTAGTTTCCAGGGTCGCCTCTGGAGCCTTTTTAAAAAATTGGCATTATGTTTGCGACTCTCCAATCCTCAGGTGCAGAGGCAGATTTTTAAAATAGGTTACAAGCTACCAACAGTAGTTCTGTAACTTCATATTTGAGAGAGTACCATCCAGTGCTAGTGAATCTGCTCTAACACCTCTTTGAGAGTCATATCAATTTGTGACAATTCTTCAGATTCATTACCTACAGAAGGATAGTTCCCATGTGGGTTTCTCCCCCAACATCCTCTGCAGTGAAGACTGAATGAATTCGCTGCATCAGCTTCTCTACAATGAACTTATCTGCCCTGAGTGCCCCTTTCATCTAATGGCCCAAAACGATAACATGGCCTGCGAGCCTGCTTTTTATGTTACTTGAAACCGTTTTTATTAATAGTTTTAACATGGAAGATTGATTTGCTTAAGTTTCCTAGAGTGGAGAGTGCATGGACTAATCCTTTTCCCACCACGGAAGAGGGACCATGGACTAAGAGCAACCATGGCAGGAAACTGCTATGAACAATGGGAATCAGCCCTTCCCCCCGCAAGATAACAGCCAGTGGGGCCAACAAAAAGTTGAGGCAATGACCAAAAATTGTGAGTGGCAAAGGGGCAGGCTGGGTCAACGTCCTTTACAGGCACCCACCACTCTATGACCTATTTTAGAGGTTAACCCTCTAAGATTTATCAAGCTGGAAATGTTTAACTTCTAAAGAACAGACTAAACAACCATTAGTGGAAGGAGGTGCTGGCTGAGCAGCATAGGCGGACATTATATCTGTGCGAGCCACTGGCATACTGTCCTCTTCCAACCCTGCGAAAATTAGGCAGAAACTAACATAGCTGTAGATGTTTATTTTGCTAATTTATTAGGAAACATTAAGTCAGAAGTTAGCAATTAGAATTGATTTTATTTAAACATTTTACATTATATTTGGTTCTATAGTAAAACCAGGAATAGCTTTTTTAGGTACCAACAGTATATTGAAGCAAATCTGCTTAAATAAATACGTCTGCAAAACATTAAAGGTTACAAACGATGTTCAGCATTCACTATCAGTCTTCCAGAGAAAGCTTACAGATTATGTATAAAACAATTCAGCAGTGGTCAAAAAATTACAGGTGGAAGGCCACTGCCAAAGAGTAGTTTCCACGAACTTGGTATTTTCCATTTTGAGGTAGGAGCTGTGGGATTGCTGCTCTGCTGAGTTAAGAAAAAATACATCATCTTTAGAATCACACTCAATCACTTAGGCACGCTTCCCTTTCGTTTACCTCTGACATACTCAGTCACATGGCTACAAGAAAGCAAGACATCCAGGTAGTCATGTCATGATGGATTGGCTTAGGAAGAGCTTTATAAGATCGAATAGGGTTCTCTGTCCCTGCGGACATGCTGGATCTGATCCAGCTATTGCTGAATTGAATGGCCACATGCCCTTAAATTTCCACTAACATTAGGAGCAAAAGGACATCATCTACCTGAGATAGTAGCTATCAGTAAAGGCTGTAAAATTTAATGAAGACTGTTTAAATTTCAAGCAAACTTTGTAACTTTCTCAACTCCTACAGTGGAAAAACACAATAGAAAGTTGCTTTGAACTTTAGATAAAAGTACTTACTTGTCTTTCGGTTATTTGGAGCCATTCATTAAGATAGTTAGCAAGAGCAACTGCATCAGGGATATTGTCTCCCTCTGAACAGAACTTCAACAGAACGGCCATTTGGATTCCTTTTGCGCAACTAGAATAAAAATAGTTATTTTTTCCACTGGCAAAATTAGTAATTAGCAGTAGCTTTATTTAAATCATTTTTTAAAAAATAAAGAAAAATGTCCTATTCACAGCCCATGCCCTGTTCCATAGGGTGATTTCAGACGTTACGGTAACACAGTGAACCACGGTGAATACCCACCTGTGGTCACCGTGTACCGTACGTCTGTTTGCGGCGCGCCAGATGTTGGCCACGGTCAATACCCACATGGGGTTCGTTTGAACCACGCTTCCCGGGCTAGCCGGGGGAAGGTCCCGGGAAGCGTGGTCAAACGGACCCCGGGCCGTGGCCAAGGAAAAGTAATGTCTGGCCCCGGGCCGTGGCACGATTAGCCGGACGCGGCGGCCGCATTGGCCCCGCCGCCCGCCCGTCTCCTCGGAGGGCGGGCGGCGGGGTGCGTGGAGGGGGCGGGGCCGTGCGGCCGCACGTTGCGCCGCACAGCCCCGGCCCCTCCCACTTTCCCCGCCGGGATCCCCCCGGCACGTCTGTTGTGCCGTTACGGGGTGACCCCGGCGGGGAACGAAGCCGGTGGTGCCGGTACGGGGCCAAAGGGCCCCGTATCGTCTGAAAGTACCCTCAGTCTCTAATCTGTTCTTAGATCTTGCATGCTGAGGGTGTGAAGGAAGAGAAAGGGGACACAGATGCCATTCTACAGAAGTCCTGTTCATACAACAGATGGTTTGACTTCCACCACCTCTTCTTTTGCCATTCATACTGTACCTCCGATTCTCATACTCCTCTTTGCACATATACCTCAAACATTGCAAAATGAATTTATTACATGGCAGCTGAAAAAGCATCACACAGAGAGACAGCATAAGGATTTGCACTAAGATTTGAGCAGCTACAGCAGGATACAGGACTTAGAACAGAAATTATAGACAAACAGAAATCTGTTTACAGATTATAAAAAAAGGGAATCAAGAAAGCAATGAGGAGGAACAGAGAGAGGGAAAATTAAAAAAAACTAATGAAAACCCTGGTCAGACAAGAAAGGCCTAAGAAGAAAAGCTTAAATAAACCATGATGTGAGATAAAGCTACACCATCCTAAGAATTTAAGGGACAAGCTAGACCCTCATGGGGTAAAACCCAAGTCAAGTGTGGAAAATACTGTTTGAAAGCCGCATCTTGTCATAGGGAGTCTACGATTATTTCTGTGTTTTAAACCAAAAGGGAGAAAGGCACACGTTGAGCATGTATGAAGCTGTTAGTACTTCAAGCAAATATTCCAAAGTTACGCTTCAATTTTTAACTTATTATGTATTCGAAATTGGGGATTGGTTTGAAAAACAACCCAAAATTTCAGCAATCAGCAACTGGTGGCTCTTTTGTCAGTTGGCAGAAATGTGACAGTTTTGGTTCTCTACATGTGAAAGGAGACCAAAAGGATATATACGAGATCCCAGGTGTACCAACACATCAGGAAATAAGTAGTATTTAAGTCACTGTGCGTACAGGCTTCTCTGACTAGGCAGTCTTAAAGAGGGGTAATTTATCATCCTAGGATTTACAAGAAGTGGAAATTTAAGTCATCTTCTGCTATCCACAGATGAAACACTTTAACAACAAAGGGTATTTTCAGATGTTACGAGATCACAGTCAACCATAGTGAACCACGGTCAATTTCGCTGTGGGGCCACAGCGCCTTGATGAACGTCTGTTTGGAGGCTGCCAGATGTTCACCACGGCCAATTCCCACATGGGGTCAATTTCAACCACGCTTCCCAGGCTCCCTGTGGACCGAACTCTGAAAGCATAGTCAAAGTGATTCCTGGCGGGAAGCAATAGAAAGTAACCTCTGGCCGGCGATCACGGCCCGGAATCCCCAGTGGGATTCCAGGCCGTGGTCAAAGCAGCTGGGCGCTGCGAGCGCATTGGTCGTGGCGCCCGCCTGTCTCCCCAGAGGGAGGGCGGGGCCACACACCGCGCCCCGCCGCCTTGCCCCTCCCCAATTCCCCGCCAGAATCAGCTGGCACGTCTATTCAGGCCAGTTTTTGACCACAGGGGGTGGTTATTTCATTCACCCCCACCGGGGATTCACTGGGACGAATCAGGACGGCGTAACATCTGAAATCACCCACAGAGTCGCCATACATTAACAAGCTTGTAGTAATCTAACGAAAGCAGAAACTGTAAATACCCAGGCTAAGGTTTGCAAAACACATGCCTGTGGTGCATATAACAACACTGTCATGGGGAAAAGGGGGCAACACAGACATCTGGGGTAATGGGACACAGAATTTGGGGTACTGGGGGTAAATTTGGCTACTAACAAGGACAGCTAAAGACAAAGAGTAGAAGATTGTGAGCCTTACCACCCTGCTGAACTAGTTTGGCAGGGTGGGGGGACAGAAAAAACATTATTAGGCAGAACAAGCACTTTGTTGCTAAGGGAATGCCCAGGTGGGATCGGCAATCACCTCAGAACAACAAAAGGAGCAGGAAGGGGAAGTTACGAGAGCCCCCTGCAAAGAAAAGAAGAGACAGGATCTCTACATACTCTCTTCCATCTTGACCAGCAAAGGGTAAGCAGCTTGCAGAAGAGGCTACATAACTATGAACTAGAGACTTTCCAATTCACTAAAGGAACGGAGTCCGGCCTCAACACCCAGGCCGAGAAGCACTGACCCAATCTGGACTGAGCCTCAGGGTAAGAGGGCAGTTAGGGAACTTCAGTGTATTTTAGAATGCGTTGGTTTTATATTTGATTTCTTGACTTGCACTATCTGATCAACAGCCTTATACTTGTATGTACTAAATATATGTTTTATAACCAAGCCTAGCGTGCTTGTGTGTTTATTTGGCCTTGGGGGGCTCACTAAGGGGGTACTCTATCTAGGTGAGAGCCTAGACAGACCTTTTTTTATACAAGACAACCCCAGCGTGAAGTCTTCCAAGCTACGGGTGGCCAGAGAAGGTTCTCTGAGTTACGGCTGGGCTGGGAGAACAAGGGGAGGCGTTTCTGGGGGTACAGACCTCTGAAAGCTCCCTGATAGCAGTGAGGGTTTCTGATCACTTGGGAACACATGTGTGCAGCTGGCCTAGTGGGCATTCGGGGGACAGCCTAAGGAAAGAGGGGGACCCTGATCCTGGTGACAAACACAAGGACACCTGGCAAGCTCAATGGAATGCTATTGATTTATTCTATTATTTATTTATTCAAATTTTTATCCCGCCCTTCCCCAAAGGCTCTGCTTATGTCTGCCATTGTCTTGCTCACTGCTGTCTAACATTCTTGTGGAATTTTGTATAGGACAGATCCCAGTTGAGATTATACAGCATGTTGAGTTCATGGTACAAAAAACCGATGTCTTTTTGAGAGCCAGCGTAGTCCACTGGACAGAGCTCTGGACTGTACATCACTAGATCTGGCTTCTATTCCTGGTTCCACCTCGGAAGTAGCTTACCCATCACTGTGTTTGTCCTTGTTTCCTATCTCTCACTGCACTGAAACCCTTCAGGAAAGGGCATCTATCTCCTCTAGGCTTGTAAAGTGCCTCACCCAATAGGGCCCCAGTTCTCAAGTAGGGCCTTTTGGTTCCATCAATAAAATAGTTCTACCCAGAGCCTCTGTGGGAAGGGCAGCATATAAATTCAAATAAAATACATAAATACATTAAAAATAAGGTTCTTTATACTAGTAAGGAGCTGCAATAGTTTAGACAGGATTTTAAAAAGCCTTTCAAGAAAAGCAATTCTTAGACTCATATCCAAGAGAAAATAATGTAAAAGCTTTTTATTCAGAAGCTGAGTAGCTCACTAAGGGTAAGCTTTTACGTCAAATTCTTGAGAATTAGACTAGTTTTCAGCTTCACTTTTAAAACCAACTGTATTTTTTTTCCTCCCCACTGATTCAGAAGACAAACTCCTAATCAGCACAGCATTTCCTGAACATATACAGCTTACTACTGGGAGCAATTCATATTATGGTGTAAAAAGGCTGTTGGACCAAGTTTTACAGAAAGAACTGAAATCTGCCCTTTTTTTTGTTTGGGACAAACTTGGAAAGAAATATCTAATTTTTGGCAGCATTATAAAAGCCAATGTCTGCTCTATAGATATATAGAGCAGACATTGGAAATCTTTTACCATATACAGGCTGTGTTGAATGTGCTGCCAAGATTTTATATATCTCTATATATATCTATATCTATCTATCTATATAACTGTGTATATTTACACACACACACACAGACAGGTCAAAATTTTACCAGTAATACCATGCTTTTCTAACTTTCTTTAAAAAAAAATAAAAAAATTTCTGGGGTGTGTCAAATTCTCCATCATGGCTTTGCCCGAGGGATAATCTCTTGTACTCTGACAAGTTCCCTCCTACAGAAAAGTATTAGTGCATAATGCTTCTTTCACGGCATTCCATGACCATACAAATACGTTAATTTTTTTAGATCTAACGGACTCCTTCAAAAGTAAGTTACACCTATCAACTACAGGACACAGATATTTTCCTATAATTGCTTCAAATTTTAAATCATCAGTTGATCCACTCACCTCTCAGTGAACAACAGTTTTGTGATGCCACCTCCAGGAATATGCAGAACTTTCTCATCTTCATTTACCCCAGGGCAGGCTGATACTTTTTCCATCTCTTTCCAGTTTAGCTTCTGCATTTGGTCCCCAACGGTTTTCTGAATTTCAGTTGATAGTAAGTAACGTAGTGATGTTCTGTCAAATTATAAAATACACTAAGTGCATAATAGATGTTTAAGTTGTTTCTTCTGTAAGATGCCAACACAACTATACAAGACCCCGGTTTCATACTATCATCTGCATGGGAACACCCTTTTCTCCCCCTGCCTCAGGCTACTCCTCCATACGGATAGCTCTGCGGTTGACCGCCAGGAGGCAGAAGAACACTTTTCACACTGCGCCTGCGTGCTCAGAGCTATCCCGCTCCCTTTCAGTCCGTCTTCCGCCTTCGGAACGGCAGGAGTGTTTTTTCTTTCTCTAAATTTTTTTTGGGGGATTGTTTGTGTGCAGAACAACCTGCCAAACCTCCAGATGGGGAGCAGCAACTGGGATCAGAGGGATCTCTGAAACGGCGGGGCCACAGGGGCAGCGCTCTTCCTGGACCTGTCTCGGGAACCGCTAAA
Organism: Sphenodon punctatus; assembly: GCA_003113815.1. Lineage (NCBI taxonomy): Eukaryota > Metazoa > Chordata > Lepidosauria > Sphenodontia > Sphenodontidae > Sphenodon > Sphenodon punctatus. The sequence continues at coordinate 1,874,601 of QEPC01003937.1, forward strand.
AGCCCCGGACAGCTCCCTTGCAAGGCGCCTAGGAGTGGGGGAAACGCAGGACAGCTTCTGGACCTGGGAGAACTCAGAACGGGCCAAAATTGTGACATATTCCCCCCGCCTAGGAACAGGCTCCGCTTGGCATGAGCCCGTTCCGGCTGGCTGACTCACGCTGCCGGCCTCTAACTTCAACCCTGGGCGCCAGCTCGAGGGTCCAGTTCTGCTCCAACCCCTCCACAGCAGTCAGACTCAGAGGCACAGTCTGGTTCCACCTCCCCCACTCGGCAGTGGAGATGGAAGAGGCAGCAGGAAGCCAGGGACAAGATCTGACATCCTCCAACAGTGGGAAGATGCAAGTATCCATGTCCTCCCTGGCAGACTCGATGGGAAAAATTCTACAGTCCCTAGACAGGTTATGTAACCTGCAGACCCAAAAAAAGAGGAAAAGTCCCCCCCGCCCCTCTCCAAGGCAGTTTTTAGCAAGGCCACCCGGGCAAGGGAACTCAAAAAGGCAGGAAAAAGACCGACAAAATCCCCACAAGGGGGAGCCATAGCCCACTTTCTAACCTCCCCCCAGTCCTCTGAGGAGAGCTCTGCAGAGGAGCAATCTTAAAAGGCCCAGGGAACAGGCCCAGAACGTATTAGCCTCAGACTCAAGTTCCGACCGGGAGGAGGGGGAATTAGAAGACCTAGGCTGCCAAGAGCCTCTCCCGGATCCTAAGGAAAAGGACTGACATTTTCCTCTTCCCTATAGGAATGAGCTGATGGCCCAGGTCATAAAAGCCTTACACCTTAAGGAAAGACCATCGAAAGGGGATTCCTCAGACTCTCTGGAAGAGGAGGAAAGGGATTACATCCCCTCTGTACATGGCAAAGACTGGGGTCCCCCTGGACAGGGCCTTTGAGAAGTTGGTCCTAGAGGAGTGGAAACAACCAAACAGGACATACAAAATGAACAAGACACAGGGGTCACTATATGCCTTCTCTAGGAAGAAGGAACCGCTGTTCAAGATCCCTAAAGCGGACGCAGCGGCGGCCTCTCGAGCCAGGCAAACGGTCTTCCCAACTGAAGGGGACTGTGAGTCAACCCTTAGAAGGGAAGTCATCAGCCTCGGCCCTAAAAATTAGTATTGTCTCCTCGTACGTGGCACGAGCCCTAAAGTCTTGCCTTCAGGAGGCCCAGGATACCGAGGTCTCCGAAAGGACATCCAGGATCTTAACATCCCGCATCATGCTGGTGGCAGCATTCTTGGCAGACTGCACCACAGATGCTATGAGCTGGTCAGCTACGGCAGCCGCAAACTCGGTCTCAGCCAGAAGGAGACTATGGCTAAGATCTTGGCAGGGGGATATCACTGCTAAAGATCTCCTTGTGTCGGGTCCTTACGAAGGCTAAAAATTATTTGGCATCTGCTTGGACAGGGTGCTGGCTGATGCCACAGATAAGGACAAACCAAAAACCCTCCAACAGTTAGGATCTAAGAGGAGTTTTTTTCGAGGCCAATCCTTTNAACTGTGTATATTTACACACACACACACAGACAGGTCAAAATTTTACCAGTAATACCATGCTTTTCTAACTTTCTTTAAAAAAAAATAAAAAAATTTCTGGGGTGTGTCAAATTCTCCATCATGGCTTTGCCCGAGGGATAATCTCTTGTACTCTGACAAGTTCCCTCCTACAGAAAAGTATTAGTGCATAATGCTTCTTTCACGGCATTCCATGACCATACAAATACGTTAATTTTTTTAGATCTAACGGACTCCTTCAAAAGTAAGTTACACCTATCAACTACAGGACACAGATATTTTCCTATAATTGCTTCAAATTTTAAATCAGCAGTTGATCCACTCACCTCTCAGTGAACAACAGTTTTGTGATGCCACCTCCAGGAATATGCAGAACTTTCTCATCTTCATTTACCCCAGGGCAGGCTGATACTTTTTCCATCTCTTTCCAGTTTAGCTTCTGCATTTGGTCCCCAACGGTTTTCTGAATTTCAGGTGATAGTAAGTAACGTAGTGATGTTCTGTCAAATTATAAAATACACTAAGTGCATAATAGATGTTTAAGTTGTTTCTTCTGTAAGATGCCAACACAACTATACAAGACCCCGGTTTCATACTATCATCTGCATGGGAACACCCTTTTCTCCCCCTGCCTCAGGCTACTCCTCCATACGGATAGCTCTGCGGTTGACCGCCAGGAGGCAGAAGAACACTTTTCACACTGCGCCTGCGTGCTCAGAGCTATCCCGCTCCCTTTCAGTCCGTCTTCCGCCTTCGGAACGGCAGGAGTGTTTTTTCTTTCTCTAAATTTTTTTGGGGGGATTGTTTGTGTGGAGAACAACCTGCCAAACCTCCAGATGGGGAGCAGCAACTGGGATCAGAGGGATCTCTGAAACGGCGGGGCCACAGGGGCAGCGCTCTTCCTGGACCTGTCTCGGGAACCGCTAAAAGCCCCGGACAGTTCCCTTGCAAGGCGCCTAGGAGTGGGGGAAACGCAGGACAGCTTCTGGACCTGGGAGAACTCAGAACGGGCCAAAATTGTGACATATTCCCCCCGCCTAGGAACAGGCTCCGCTTGGCATGAGCCCGTTCCGGCTGGCTGACTCACGCTGCCAGCCTCTAACTTCAACCCTGGGCGCCAGCTCGAGGGTCCAGTTCTGCTCCAACCCCTCCACAGCAGTCAGACTCAGAGGCACAGTCTGGTTCCACCTCCCCCACTCGGCAGTGGAGATGGAAGAGGCAGCAGGAAGCCAGGGACAAGATCTGACATCCTCCAACAGTGGGAAGATGCAAGTATCCATGTCCTCCCTGGCAGACTCGATGGGAAAAATTCTACAGTCCCTAGACAGGTTATGTAACCTGCAGACCCAAAAAAAGAGGAAAAGTCCCCCCCGCCCCTCTCCAAGGCAGTTTTTAGCAAGGCCACCCGGGCAAGGGAACTCAAAAAGGCAGGAAAAAGACCGACAAAATCCCCACAAGGGGGAGCCATAGCCCACTTTCTAACCTCCCCCCAGTCCTCTGAGGAGAGCTCTGCAGAGGAGCAATCTTAAAAGGCCCAGGGAACAGGCCCAGAACGTATTAGCCTCAGACTCAAGTTCCGACCGGGAGGAGGGGGAATTAGAAGACCTAGGCTGCCAAGAGCCTCTCCCGGATCCTAAGGAAAAGGACTGACATTTTCCTCTTCCCTATAGGAATGAGCTGATGGCCCAGGTCATAAAAGCCTTACACCTTAAGGAAAGACCATCGAAAGGGGATTCCTCAGACTCTCTGGAAGAGGAGGAAAGGGATTACATCCCCTCTGTACATGGCAAAGACTGGGGTCCCCCTGGACAGGGCCTTTGAGAAGTTGGTCCTAGAGGAGTGGAAACAACCAAACAGGACATACAAAATGAACAAGACACAGGGGTCACTATATGCCTTCTCTAGGAAGAAGGAACCGCTGTTCAAGATCCCTAAAGCGGACGCAGCGGCGGCCTCTCGAGCCAGGCAAACGGTCTTCCCAACTGAAGGGGACTGTGACTCAACCCTTAGAAGGGATCTAGAGTCATCAGCCTCGGCCCTAAAAATTAGTATTGTCTCCTCGTACGTGGCACGAGCCCTAAAGTCTTGCCTTCAGGAGGCCCAGGATACCGAGGTCTCCGAAAGGACATCCAGGATCTTAACATCCCGCATCATGCTGGTGGCAGCATTCTTGGCAGACTGCACCACAGATGCTATGAGCTGGTCAGCTACGGCAGCCGCAAACTCGGTCTCAGCCAGAAGGAGACTATGGCTAAGATCTTGGCAGGGGGATATCACTGCTAAAGATCTCCTTGTGTCGGGTCCTTACGAAGGCTAAAAATTATTTGGCATCTGCTTGGACAGGGTGCTGGCCGATGCCACAGATAAGGACAAACCAAAAACCCTCCAACAGTTAGGATCTAAGAGGAGTTTTTTTCGAGGCCAATCCTTTCGACCTAGGGGAAACTATGGGGAAACTTTGGGGCCTTTAGAAAATACCAGAGCCAGTCCTGCAACTTCCCCTTTCGCAACAGGGGGGGGGCAGGCAGGGCAGATTCGACAAGACTTATGACTACTTAGGGTTCTCGGGGGTAGGAGGCAGGCTTCAAATGTTCTCAGAACGTTGGGAAGGAACAGTCACGGATGCCTGGGTCTTAAATTGTGTAAGACAGGGATATGCAATAGAACTAAAAGACCTGCCCAGAGGAAGATTAATCTCCTCCCCCGCCTCAAACAATCCGACAAAACACCAATCCATGGTGGACGAGATTCAGAGACTACTACAAATCCAAGCAGTAGAAAGAGTCCCCTCAGAACAAGAGGGCCTAGGACTCTATTCAATCCTGTTTTTGGTTAAAAAAAAAAAAAAAAAAGAGGTTCCTGGAGGATGGTGTTGGATCTCAAAGCCTTAAACAAGGCCGTAAGGGGTCAAGGATTCAAGATGGAGACAGTAACGTCGATCTGCCAGAGCCTGAGAGTAGGGGACTGGATGGTTTCCCTTGATTTGACAGAAGCCTACCTGCACATCCCAATATGGCCCCCACACAGAAGGTGGCTCAGATTTTGCTTCCAGCAGACACGCTACCAATTCAGAGCCCTCCCATTTGGCTTGTCTTCAGCTCCAAGGACGTTCACCAAAATGCTGATACCCCTAGTAGCGAACCTACGGAAGGGGGGAATTCATCTTTATCCATAATTAGACGATATACTGATCAGGGCTCAGTCACGAGACAAGCTATTAGTGGACCTGGACAGATCCATTTACTACCTGAATTCTCATGGGTTCCTAATCAACAAGCAAAAGAGCCATCTTCTTCCCCCTCGCAGATTGGAACACCTCGGGGTAATCCTTGATACGACCTTAGACGTCGCTCTCATCCCACGGGCCAGGCAACAAAAAATTCATACGCTAATACGCCTCCATTATCGACAGAGAATGAGATTGAAGCCATTAGCACAGCTTCTAGGTCTACTGATTTCGTGCACTCGACAGGTCCAATGGGGTCGCTTCCGCCTCAGACCGTTGCAGATCGTGCTTCGACCTATGCAAAGAGAGCTGATGCTAGGTCTAAATCCATGGGTACCTATCCCACAAAGCCTGGTGCACTCAATGTATTGGTGGTTAGACCCGGAGGTATTCAGCAAAGGCACCCCGCTGTCAGAGCCAGTCAGGGCAATAGTAACAACGGATGCCAACCGCAGAGGTTGGGGAGCACATGCCGGAACGACCTCGGTCCAGGGACTGTGGAGCAAGAGGGACCTAAGCCACAGCATAAGCTTCCTAGAGCTCAAAGCGGTTCATCTAGCCCTGAGACAGCTACTACCGTCTCTCTCCTCTTGCCGTCTACTTGTCTGCACAGACAATACGATGGCAAAAGCTTACATAAACCACCAGGGCGGCTTGAGATCTCTAGACGTCCACAGGGAGGCAGTGAAGCTCTTCATATGGGTGCAGACAAATCTCTTACCTCTGAAGACTCTGTACATCAGAGGTCAAGACAACTCCTAAGCAGACTGGCTAAGTCGCAAGACTGTCGACCCACACTAGTGGGCTCTGGACAAGGAAGTATTCAACGATCTGGTGCAACTGTTCGGATGACCTCCCATTTGGACCTCTTCACCAGTCAGGAGAATGCACAGGTACCGAAGTTTACGTCCAGAATTCAGTGTCCCTCGGCAATAGCGGTGGATGCCCTGAACCAACCTTGGCCCCCAGTCTTCCACCTATCCCTCTGATTGCAAGGACAACAACAAAGATAATCAAGGACAGGGCACAAGTAATACTTATAACTCCGTGGTGGCCCAGGCGGCCATGGTTTTCGGACTTAATAGACCTCAGTCAGGCCCCTCACAGGGTGCTTCCTCTCCATCCCAACTTACTGAGGCAGGGACTGCTACTCTGTTCCCACCTACAAAATCTAAAACTGACAGCCTGGAAGTTGAATCCTCGAGGTTAAAAAAGAGGGGTTACTCCAAGGCAGTTCTCTCAACTCTACAATTGTCAAGGAGACCATCTACCAGAAGGTCATACAGGGCTACCTGGAAAACCTTTGCCCTCTGGGCAATGGCTAGACAGCAGGACCCATGTAGGGCAGGGGTACCAGAGGTTTTACAGTTCCTGCAGGAAGGATTAGATAAGGGGCTAAGACCGAATACATTAACTAGACAGGTAGCAGCCTTGGATTCTGTCCTAAGGGCAGTATCCAACAGCCAGATCTCCACCTATCAACATGTTAGACAATTCTTAAGGGCAACTAGAATATTCTCTCCACCAGTAGTGCACAGGTGTCCATCGTGGAGCCTAAACTTGGTCCTAGACGCTCTAACCAGAGCCCCATTCGAGCCTCCCACACACATTTCTTTGTTCATGCTCTCTCTCAAGGTGGCCTTTTTGATAGCGGTCATGTCAGCTAGGAGCGTCACTGAGTTGGGGGCATTATCAATGGAAGAAAATTTCTGTATATTTCAGGACCAATCAGTAATACTGAGTGTAGACCAGGCATTCATTCCCAAGATCAATACAACCTTCCATAGATCTCTTCTATGGAAGAGGATATAGTATTACCTTCCTTCTGTCCTAGACCAAAGCATCCAAAAGAGAGGCTCTGGCACACGCTAGATATGCGTAGAGCCTTAAAGACTACTTTTCCTCAGCCCTATTTGTCAATATTAGACTGGGTATTCAGGGTTCTAAAGCCTCAAAAACCCTAATTTCTAAATAGGTGAAACAATGTATTATCGAGGCATATAAAGCTAAGGGTAAGGTTCCTCCCCATCAAATTTGGGCTCATTCAGTTAGGAGCACAGCTACCTCTTACACGTTCAAAGCTAGAGCCTCTTATGAAGAGATATGCAGAGCGGCCACGTGGTCATCTCTGCATACATTCGTCAGACATTACAAAGTAGATGAATTCAGGTCTGCAGAGGCTGCATTTGGTAGAAGGGTGCTTCAGGCGGTGCTGGATACTTCCAGCGCTGCTTGTTCCCAGAGTTTTCGGGCTCGGGTACATCCCGTACGGAGGAATAGCCGGAGGCAGGGGGAGAAAAGAAAATTGGTCACCTACCTTTGGTGAATTCTTTTCTCCCCTGCACTCCAGATACTCCTCCGGCCCTACCAAGCACCACTGGAAGGTTGGCAGGGTTAGAGTAAAGATCCTAAGTTACAAAGTTAAGGAGGAAGGTTTAGTTTTCACCTCTGGTTATAGTTTAGACGGGTTATCTTAACATGTCCAAGTTTTTATATTCGCACTGATTCATGTAACGAGGTTAGAGTTCATCGGTCCTTGGTTTGGATACAAGACTGAAAGGGATAGCTCCGAGCACGCAGGCGCAGTGCGAAAAGTGTTCTTCTGCCTCCTGGTGGTCAACCGCAGAGCTACCCATAAGGAGGAATATCCGGAGTGCAGGGGAGAAAGAATTCACCGAAGGTAGGTGACCAATTCTCTTTTTCGTCATGAAAAGCTAACCAAGACTAATTTGCACTGGCATGGTGTTATAAGCCAGCTACCCATTTGCCACACAACACAGCTTAATTCATTCAGAGGATCCCACTTTTTCTAAAGCCAATAGTGTAATATCCTATATAAAAAAAGAAAATTTAGCCACTTGTTCCAGGCTTTATATATATATATACACTCTCAAAATGTAATCGTTTCGTATCTAAGGAATGATGCTGAGACCATTTGTGGAACTTACGCCATTAAAAAAGTAAAAAGATTTCCTGGTTGACAGATAAACTGTTTTCAGTAAGCCCTCACTGTGTCAACGAAGTCCACTGTGCAAGTATCAAAACACAGATTTAGGATAAAAGTTTCTTAACCCCCACAGACAGTGCGTGTCTTCCCCACTCACCCATCATGCATGTTGTAGGGCCTCATTGGTGCCCTATGCAGCCCTGCAAGATGCATGATGGATGGGTAATGGGGTGGGGAGGCGCTTGTCTAAAAACCACCCAGCATTCTGTTCTGTACTCTTAAATCAGTGTCCGATTTGCCTTGTGAATCTTGTGCCTGAGCACACATTGCTACTGCAGGTGCTATGCACACCACCTAAAAGCAAAACATTCTCCTAGATTGTTTCCAGCCCAAATATTGCAGCCATCTCCTAATGTAAGAGACGCAGGAGGTGAGCCTCGTTATAGGTTGACCATAAGGAAAGGTGAGTGGGGCCTTGTTAACCTGGCTTAAACAAGTCATAAACAGCCAGCAAACATCCAAACAAAAATACCAATCAGAAAAATATTAAAGTTACATTTTAAATAATCTTATCTCAACACTCTTTCTTTTCACAAGGCACACTCATATTAATTTACACTATGCATACAAACAAGACAAACTATATCAAGACAGATTAACTTGACCCATAGCAGGTGGAAACATGCCACTTAACTTCTTAGGCAAATATTCATCAAATCCTTTAAGGGCATGCATAGGAACGTACCCATCAAGCTGTTGATCATCACGCTGATATGCATGGCTGCTGGACAGAAGAATGACTTTGACACATTTACTGCTTTTCACCCAGGAAAGCAGCATTTGACAGAATGACTTATATTTGTTCTTCAATCATAGAGGAATAAAAGAAGAAGAATAGATTAGATCTTTGAGAATTGACAAAATAAGCACAGTATTACATATACATTGCAGGTAGTTATCTCTCATGCCTATGAATATGTATGAACAAGGAAATTATGTACGGGTAGGTCATGGCTGAGGATCCAATCCTGCAAAGATACACTCCAGAGAAAAATTCCATTGTCTTCAATGGGGCTGTCCAGCGTACATTTCTCTGTATGAGTTTAAGTCTCTGTAGAATTAACCATAAGTAGTCAATGTTTAGCAGCCATCGCTCCATGGCAATATTCAAATCTGATGCAGTTTCCACAGCTAACAACTACAATTCTAAAAAAAGCTACAGAACTTCTCTACATTTGGCATAAACAAACAAGACATTTCTTATTCCCTGGCATGCTAACAGTTGTCTTTAATGGCAGTCACTGTATTTCCAAATAGCAAACAGAGGAGAATTAACACTCTTGTTTCACTTTATGCACCTACATGCGAGGCGAATGGAATATCCTGAGAAACAACAGTCACCATGGCAAAGAAAAACAAAACCTATAAGATCTTTCCCCACAAAAGAAACCAATTACCATCACATTTCTAGAGACAACTATGTCAATGTCATCAGCCAAAGAGCAAGGCTTCTCTCTCTCTCTCTCTCTCTGTGATAACCAGCTGAATATGAACAAAACAAGGGCATGGTTAAATAATAAATGGTCATTTCCATTAACGTTTGTTTGGTACATATCTGATAAGTGCTTAAAAATGTGTGTTAACAACTGATTCAACCTAACTTGCTGGGCAGAAGTCTTGCTTGCAAAAGTTATTAGATTCACCTTAAAAGCAAGATAGCTATACTAGGAACCTTATTTACCTACAAGTACGTTTAGGTTCATTTCAAAGATCAAGATTAATGTTAATGCTCTTTATCAGCAAATATTTAGAAATAGATGTTTTAAATCAGACTGGATAAACACCTTGGATGAACATACACACCTTTATAAATGGTGATCTGATCTGGAGAACCACAAGCTTCTTTGAAGGCAACAAATACACTACAGGATAAAATAAGCAGTAGAATAAGCTAAACTAAGGTTATACATATTCAGATATTTTTAATTTATAACAAAAGTAAGTCTATAAAAAATTAAAAATTACTCCATGCTGGCCAGACATAGGAACCTACTTGCCAGCAGGATACTGGGAGCGGGAGAGAAAGAGTCCCCACCTCCACCCCTAGTGCTAAGTCTCAAGTTCAGCACCGTGCAAGGAGAGCTGCCTGCAGCCCTGAATCCCAGCACCAGGGCTCAGGATCAGGACTGCAGTAAAAGCTCTCCTATTCCCTGCTCATTGTCTGATCAGGGGAATAGGAGAATCCCCCCACCTACAATCCTGAGTTCCAGACCTACAGAGAAGAACAGTAAAAACGCATTTGTCAGATCCCAAAGTATATTAATTTCTAGTGAGCAAATGTTTACAGAACTGAACACAAGTTTGAGTCAGGCTTCCAGTCATCAAAGCTGATTACCTGGAAGGAGCCCAATATGGATAACTTACAACAGACCAGTATATTTTCTGAAATTATGTCTTAATTGGATTTAAAAATTACAATGAACAGAACACAGTGAGTTGCTGAAAAACCTCAGAAATGTATTGACTACCAAAGAAAAGAACTGAAAGGAAAAGCAAGTGAAATCAGGAAATAATGAGAGGAAGAAGAAAAAAGGAATACTAAATTTCCACATAAAAGGTTAAACCTGAATTTCAAATACCGTAAATGAATTATTATTATTAAGTAGTAGTGTAATTGCCAAATTAGGTAAACAAGACAATATACATAATCCTATAGCAACAGATCCACCACAAAATTACCCGCCAGGATTTCCAAGCGGCCCACTTAGCATCTCGACAATGGCCCACTAAGAGAATCAAAAGTGGACCAATAAGGACCAATAACCCCAGGGACATATCAAGATGACCCACCAGGTATATAGGGTATTGTCCTCTTCACAGTATATTAATTCAAGAGCATACAGCTCATATGCTTACCATAAGAGGGGCTTAAAATTCTAAGTTCATTCCTCTCCTAATTCGGCTAACCTGGGTCAAAAATTTGCCCAGCCTATTAAGTGGTTCCAGAGATTGATTTTGAAGAAGTCAGATTGCCTGATGCACAATCCATTTGATAAGATACTTAATCATGCAAAAAGAACATTTTTAAATTTTACATGTGGATGGAAAAGTTGAAGACCCTTACAGCAACTGCAGCTTGGCTAAGACAGGATTTGTAAAATGCTCAAAATTCTTAACTGGTGACCAGATATTTGCCCATATGAAACAAATGGCATGCATATCCCAAATCTGCATGGGAGTTTCAGTACTGGTGCCAACCTCAACAGAACACCATTTATAGATGGGTTATGTTTTTAGTACTGGAAGTCCTCAGAGTTCCTGTTACAGTCCTAATTTAAATAACTGGTGCATTCAGCAGGTTATGAGAATAACCATATTCAGATTTTGGCCTGGAAAGTATCATACTAGAAGAAATTGAAAATTTACAAGCTGTATAAATTGTTAAACAGCACAATCTTCTGGATTCCGAATGCAATCTAACTTTTAAAGTAAATCAGGGTTCCAGTATTCCAGTGAGCTCCACGTGGGAGAGCTATTATGTCCATAGGAAGTCTGATTTCAAAGTGAGTCTTTCAGTACAAAGCCAGCTGTAGAGTCAGGACCCAAATTAGCAACCAAGAAATTACTTGGGTAGATTGTTGTTTTTACATACCTTCAGCATTTATACTCAGTTCTGTTGAGTTTTCTTCTGCTGTTGCATATGGATTGTTCCCAACCATGGGCACAAGGCAATCAGTGTAGAAGTAGCCAACTTTAGGTATGTCAAGTGAGGAAATAACTAGGTCAACTGTCAGCTGACCAAAATTCCCTACTGATACAGCTGGCTGAAATTACAAAAGATCCTGAGTGTTAAGCAACAGTTTGCTATTTCTTCCATTACAATAAAAGTCAGCTGGATAACTTCATGTGCCTGCAAAAGCAGTCAAAAATTAAATGCTTTAAATTCTCATACTAAATACTTACAGCAGTTTATATTAGTAGATTTTGTTAAAAAATGCAAGTGTGTGAACAGTTTAATAATCGAAACACATGATGCTTGCTACAAGCACCCAAGTATCACTCTAAAAACATACTGTAGATTAAGTTGTCACAATCTGACATCTACTGGCCATTTCTATACATTACATGTATGTATACATCTAAGTTATTTTTTGCACTAGAAGTAATTTAATATGCAAACAGGTAAAAGCTTGACATAATAACTATAAACATAAACCTAATTGAGTGGCTCCTTAAATTCAGATTCTACCAAGGTTTAGGGCTCATTCACAATACGCCCTTTCCCTTACAAACTCGCCACCTGTTCCTTAAAGATGTGAATGAGTACAATCCTGATCCATTTAAGTAAATGGGAGTTAAGCTGTTGACTTCATTGTGTTGTTTATAATATTGGTTTTACTGTTTTTATTACTTGTGAGCCGCCCTGAGCCTCCAGGAAAGGGCAGTATATAAGTTTAAATAAATAAATAAATAGTTTGAACGAAGTAGTCAGTGAAATCAATAGCGCTATTTGTAAGCCACCCTGAGCTGCCTGTGGCAGGAGGGGCGGGGTAGAAAATGTTTTAAATAAAAAATAAATAAAATGTTCAGTAATAAAGATAAGCATGCGAGGCCATGATAGGATTCCACTCCATGCTGGCTTCTTCCATCGGGAGGTGCTTTGAAGCTAAGCTTTGCCAATCCTCCCCTGGGACAAGCCAGTATAGGCTGTGTTCCACGTCCCCTGGGGAGAATGTTGTATGAATGAGTTCTCAATCTCTATAGCAGCTAGATCTAAAACAGGTTGCCTAAAAATAGAGTACGACAAGCAAAAACACCAGCTTACAGACTTGGAAACAGGCTTCTTATTACATTTTATTCTTACAGACACAGATGGTGTAATCCTGCACTTACTGAAGTTAATGGGTCAGTACCCGTTGCCTTAAACTGCTGCTCAGAAGGGGGACACACTCAGTACAATCCTCAGCCATTAACCTTGCTGTTTTCTTTCTTACTTTTAAAAAAAAGTTCTTTATTATTGTTGAAGCCAGAAAGGCCATAACAATTTAATACAAAAAATAACAATGTCAATAACATCCAAAACAACAAAAATATAACTTTATATATATTATATATTTTATATATATTATATTATATATATATATATAATATATATAATATTATATATATAATATATTTTGTTTTATAATATATAAAGTTATATTATTTATTTATTTTAAACATTTGTTAGTCGCCCCATATGCCTACGGCATCTCGGGGCGACGTACAATTCAATAAAACCAATTCAATAAAACAATTTTTTAAAACAGCACACAATTTAAAAACCTCAAAACAGGGTTAGGACAAATAAATCAAAATAGAAATAAGGGTAGGGAAGCGCTAAAAACCCTGACCCACCCTCCCCAAAGGCCTGGGCGAACAGCCGGGTTTTACAAGCCCGCCGGCATGTTAAAAGGCTTGGGGCCAGGTGAGCTTCCTCTGGGGAATTCCAAAGACGCAAAGTTAAAATTAGATTAAACATCTTGATTAAACATCTGGTTTATTGTATGGAGTTACAGTAAACCAGACGATTTTTCACAAAGTGTTGTTTTCTGGCAGCACTCTCAGCAAAAACTGCTACTGCTATAGTAACTGTAGGGTTCCTGCCACTTAGGGCATAAATCAATTTAAATTTAATTGGCCAATTCTGAGTATGTCCTATCAAATTATTTAAACATACTTTACAAATATCATCATAGAGGAGGCAGTCAAACAAATAATGGGGCAAATTCTCTATAGCTCCCATCCCACAAATACAATTTCTAAGAGCAATAGGAATTTTTGCATATCTGCCTTGCAAATATTCCAATTCCATAACTTGGATCATAATTTAATAAAAGCATTCCTTAAACAGGCATCCTTCAAATCATTCAAATAATTCAAATTATTTCAGAAATGGGGAAAGTTTTGAAGAACCAATTGCTCCTATGTCAGTCTGCATAGCCACATCCATTATATGCTGCTAGCACAGATTCTTTGCAGCTTAAATGTCCCTCTTTGGAAGGGCTTCTATATCAAGCTCATGCTATATCAACAAAGATCTTATTTTAGCCAACCAAAATCCCTTGTAAATGTATAATTATCTTTTTTGTTCTATCAGACAAAATTTAACTAATAAAGAATCCACCTGACTAATTTTAAAAGAATAATATACTACACATAGGACGTATCCACATTCAGGCTAGGATTACACTAACTTCTCATACCTCCAGCAGGGGTCACCAAAGGCAGCAACAAAAGGGATCTTAAAAATGTATTTTGCACCTCAACTAGCTCTTGCGCTTGTGTTTCCCCAAATTTCAGCTCCATATAGAAGTTGCACCATCACTTTAGCATTAAAATTCTTCATAGCCGGATCAATCAGCTTTCCACCTACACCTTTCCAAAACCTAGAACATGATCTTTCCAACAACCACTACAGCAAAAAACGAATCCTAAGTAGGTGAATAATCTTACTTGCTCAATTCTCTTGAGCAGAAATTGCTCAAAGATTTTAAGAAATGCTTTAAGCCAATTGGCATATGTGAAATTAGAACATCATACGCATATAATAAAATAGAAATTTTCCTGCCCCAAACTTGTACTGGAAAAAACTCATTCCCCACCAATTCAGACGTAATATTATTAATATAAAAATTAAGAAGGAATGGGGCCAAAATGCATCCCTGCTTAACCCCTCTTGCCATAGGGATTAAATCCATTAGTTGGCCATTCAGATCGAACTGCACCCTCAAGTTGGTATCGATATATAGCAGTCTCACCAGGCCAAGTAACTTTTTGTCTATATTAGTCAGACTCTTTATCCCAGAGCTGACTACGATCTATAACATCAAGCACATTGGATAAATCCACAAAAGCCAAACAGTTTCATCACTTTTTGTGAATACTTGCTTCTTAGATGATCCAATATAAAGCAATTATCCACAGTCGATCTACCTTGTCTTAAGCCTGATTGTTCCTCTACAAAGATATTAGACTCAGCCCAATTGTCCAGTTTAACTAATAAATATAATTTAGCAACTATGTTAATGAGGCTAATAGGTCTATAGTTATATGGGTCCAATCTTTGACCATTTTTAATATACTGGGATTATAATACTAGTATTCCATCCATTTACCATCATCCCTAAAATATTAATATTGGTAAACAAATGGGTCAAAACAGGGACCTACCAATCTTCAAATGCTAAAAACAATTCAGCAGGCAAAAAATCTAGCCCAGGGGGCCTTATTACATTTAAGACTTATTATAAGCTTTTTAATTTCACTATGTGAGACAGGCTCCCAATCTGTATATACAGCCAGTTGCTACTCTACCTGAAATTCAGTATTTATCAGAGTTGACAAGCTGTCAGAGAGAGAATAAAAGTGTCTTTCCTATGCTTCTTTTTCAAAGAAGACAGCATATAAAACTTAAAAGGAACTGTAAAGCTTACATCTTCATTTCTGGTTCTTCCCCTAAGTTCCATGGCAATCCTTAAGGCGAATTACAAGTTCCATTATGGCACCAAATCTGAAAAGGCGTTTATATACCTGAAAGACTACCTCCTCCCTATGCTCTATCATGATCACTGTGGTCAGCTAGGCGTGCCCATTGCCTATCAGGTTCATTGGCAAAAGCATGCAAAGAGGCGTTCTTGGTGGCTGCCCCAGTATTGTGAACCTCCCTTCCCCCTGAGGTGCATCAAAACCCGAATGTTTTCCTGACACAGTGTAAAACTTTCTTTTTGGCCAAGAGTTTGGAATGTGGGAATAGGGTGGGAGTTTTAGGGATCTGTATGTATTTTTATGTAGTTTGTTTGTAAGCCTTAGGCGAAGGGCAGGATAAATTAATAAGTCCACATAAGAAGGGCATGTAGAGAGGCACTCTCAGCAGCCTGTTCCACAACTTTGGAACTCCTTTTCCCTTGAAGTTTTGCCAACAGCAGGACCCAAGCATTTTCTGGAAATGATTTGGGACTTTTTATTTGGCCAAGCACTTGGTGGGAAGAGATAGGGTTGGAGGGGGATGGGGGTGGAGTTGCTTTTAAAAAAACAAACCAACCTGAAGTCCATCCCAAGTCAAGCAGCGCACAAGACTGTGATTAAAGCACACTAGTTAGTTTCTAAGGCCTACAGTGCCCAAAGGAGCGATGTGGCCATCACCCCATCTGACCAACTCTGACAGTAGTCCCGGGCAGCTAAGCAGAGCCAGGGCTGGTGATTATGCTCAGGCTAACGGGACTCCAGCCAACAGGCCCAGCCGTGAACAGGGCCAGTAGGGTCCCAGGCTCCACAATCAGAGGAAGGCCAGTTCTGGTGGCCTCAGGGCCAGTGTTCCCGAGCGCAGGGGAAGCGCTTTTATTTCTGGAGGACCCTCTCTCTGCGATGCCCCTCAACCCCCAGGATGATTGGTTCCGGGGGGGGGGGGAACACTGCGGCCCCCCCCCTTTCAGTAAATCGCTGTTCCCTTAACCCCGCTGCAGCGCGCAGAGGGGGGGGAAGGGAGGAATTGTTACCATGAGGAGGGTGAAGCCTTTTAAATCGGGACTTGAGGAACCGCCACAGGGAACGAACATCCTGGCAACGTGCGGGTGACAGCAGCACAACACGGGCACCGGCGAGTGGGCGTGGTCTCACCAAAGGCAGGCCCTTTCTCTCTCTCAGGCGCACGGAGAAGTCGTCGTATGGGTAGCTGCTGTAACTGCCTGTTCTCCATCCAAGAGACCTTCTAAGGGAGGCTGGGTTGCGAGCAGCGCCCATTAGCATGGAAGAGGCACCAGTACTGGATAGCGATGGAGAAGAAGGAAATCGTTCTATCCATCAGGCGACTGAACTTGACAGCTTCGCGCCTTCGCTTCGCGCCCATTTGGGAGGCAGTTGAGAGGGCGGCATCCCCTCGCGCGCGGCTGTGGGGGTGTGTGTCTTCGGATGGGCTAAGGGCCGCTGCGGGGTGCTGATTGGCTGAGGGGCGGGTGAATGGGCGTGAGACAGCTTGTGCTTTCGGCACTCAGCCCCCCACCACACCCTGCAGTGACACGCATGCGCGGCGAGCGACTCCGGGCGGTGTATGAGTTGGGCTGTGCGGACCCGGGACCAGACCCCGCCATGGTTCTGCCCCCGGAGAAAGCCTCGGAGCTGAAGCAGCTCATCCACCAGCAGCTGGCCAAGGTGAGCGCGGGGCTGCGGGAGCAAATAACGCCGCCCTGGAAGCTCCGCCTGAATCCAGCGCCCAGCCCTGTTCCCCTCTCTCCCTCGGGAGCCGCCTCGGGAAACGGGCGCTTGTGATAGCTCGGCCTGACGCTCGCGCTTGCTGGGGTTTCGTTTGTTCAGAATCTGCCCCAGAGCTGAGAGCAAGGGAGAAAAAAAACCGCACGTTGCAGGGAATGCATTGGCGCTTAATGCAGACGCCGCAACATGCGTTTTTCATAAGTGTTCCTTAAAAATGTGTATAGGTGGCAGCCCTACCTTGGTCGCGAATGCTGCCTCCTCTTTGTTCCGCTGCTCAAGTTAATACTGCTCCTGAGCTAATTTCAGTAAAACGCTCTTCCTTGTTCCTGCCCTTTTTTGTATATGTTTCTAACTTTTAAAATAAACCTAATAACTAAAACATTTCATTTTTAATAATTAAAAAGCATGGGGACTTGCACTGGTGCTAAAGTAAACAGCTTGAGGTTTGTGGTGCCCCTCCTTCAGTTGTGCATTGGGACCTGCTGCTACAAACACAAAATATGAGTTGTTTAAAAATCACGAGGAGTACCCTAATCTAATAGGGTAACTTCCACTAGAAGACTAAGCAATGAATGCATGTAATGTTCTGTAGGATGCAGGCTTTAGTCTTCCTTCGGTTTCGCTTTGCCACTCGTTCACAAAATGTCCCAAGTATCATTCCTACAAAGACTTCCAGTGATGTGACGTGCTAACAGTGTTGATGCGAGTTAAATTGGACTTGTATGTGCGCGCGCTAACACCCACCCACCCACCCCCAGTTTTAAAGACACTTATGTTCTTGTGTAGTTCAGCAATTAGTCTTCTCCTACAAACGGTTCCCCAGATGATATCCCTGGATGTCAGCGAACAATTTTTAATAAATAAATAAAAATAAACATGACTGGCAGCTGCAAACTGAATTATGGACTAGTTGGGTGGCACCACAATACATCCTTGATACGCATACGTGTTGTGTTCCCGAACAGGGCTCAGGGAAGTGGAAGCTTCCCATTGTTCCCAGTAGTTAATCTAATGCTGTCATGTCCATTTCCCCTTTGTATTCTGCACATCCTGTACTCCTTTTTAGGTTGCCATACTCCAGAGGTGGCCAAGAGATGGATTGTGATCTACTGGTACATCACAAGCTAGTTTCCAGTAGATCATGGTGTGGAGAGGGGTCAGTCTCTAATGGGCAGTGCTCCTCTCTGCTCTGGAGTCAGGTTGCTGAGATACCCTAGTGCTGGAAGCCAGCGAGAGAGGCCCTGGCCTGGAGTGGTAGAATCAGCAGAAGGAATCTGGTAGATCACACGAAGTTGATACTGGGATTAAGTGGATCATGTGCATTATAGGTCTGATCACCTCTGCCATACTCCATAAGATACACTGATCAAAAAACAATGTGGTAACAAATACAAAATGTTATTAGTAATGAAGCAACCAGATAAAGAGAAAACATTCCTTGCAGCATTCACAAGTACATGCCCACTCATGGATGCTGGAAGTAATTGTCACAGTTGGTTCTGTGTGCGTGTGTGTGAGGGGCGTATGTGCCCAGTCCTATAGGCTCACTGATTTGCTTCCCCGGAAGGTGTTGCCAGAAGGTGCCTCTTGGTACATCTGTAGTTCAGTAAGAAATGTTTCACTTGCGGACAGTCACCACTCATATATCCCCTCAACGTCCACATTGCCCAGTGGGCGTGTTGTGTTCATGACATACAGCTGGCTACGCCAGTGGAGAAGCAGCCTATTTCCTGTTCAAACTACATATTCAGCACAACCTGAACCTGATGTGCTTGTATGACCCACAATGCATCTTGATATCCATGTGCATAGCTGTCCTGGAGAAGGGGAGTCCAGGCTGGTTTTTTTTGTTTCTGGTACCCATTTGTTTCTGCTACAGCTATTCTGTCACACTTTTTGTAAATCCTGATGGAGAGGATCAATACCCTGCGCCAAATGAAAGCGGTGGTGAATGAACATTTTGCTGAACAATAGAGATTTGGTGCTTAGATGCCTCGTAGCGATAGTCCTTTAGCTGCATTATAACAAGGACATTGAGAGACAGCTAATATATTGGCAATGGGAATGGCTGTGCAAACTTAGATCTGCATTGACTGGTTGGCAACCTGCACACATGACTGGGGCAGATTGTTAAATTTATGATTGCCAAGCCTGCCAATACCCTTAACTGTGCTGAATACCATTAACCCACTTGAACGTAGAACATGGGTGCAGGCAAGCATCACATAACTGCAATAAGGGGAACAGATTCTGATGTATCTGAAAGACCACCTTATCCTTCATGCCCCATCGTGGCCTCGTAAGGTCAGCCAGGAGTTCCCTCTTGTAAGTACCATCTGCCCGCCAAATTTCCACAACAAAGGCATGGGGAGAGATGTTATCAGTGGTTGCCCCACAACTATGGAGCTCCCTCAAAAATTAATCTAAACCAATCTAAACTCAAGCCTGCTCATCTTCCAGATGCAATGTAAGACCTTTTTGTTTGGCCAGGCTTTTGGCAGGCATGGATAGGGTTGGTGGGATTAGACTGGGGTGTTCAGGAGGTTGAGGTGTAGTTTTTAAGGGAACTTTTTAGATATTTATATGTTGTAAGCTGCTGCTCTGAGCTTAATGGAAAGGACAGGGAATTTAAACAACAGAAGAATGAATGAAAGTCAGTGGTTAACGTAATAGCACAGGTGCCATGTTAAGGCTTTTCCCCTGTGATTGAGTCCTTGGGGATTGACTAGGCTCCTTACATTCACAGTGTGAATGTGGCCTTACACATGTGTTTAATTTGAGTAGTCTCATTTATTTCAGTTACTTGACTTACATTTTTGTGGATGGGATCAGTGTCATAACCTTTCTATGGCACTCAGGCTGAGTGTTTACTTACCATATATTTTCCTTAATCAGACTGTGTTGTGTCTCTGTGTGTATGATCATCTATTATTTATTCCTTTAGCACATTTTTTAACTTTGCATGGCTCTGTTTAAACCTCCCAATTTTGTGGTGTTGCCCTGTACTTTCTCTACCAATGGAAAATGAACAAGAATCTTCCTTTCTTCTCTGTCCCTTTTCCTATAAGGGTGTTTTAGACAAGCACACACACACGCACACAGGCCTTTGGGGGGGGGTTAGGGGTTTTTAATCTCCCCCTACCCTTATTTATTTATTTATTTATTGTGCCTAACCCTGTTTTAATATTATTATGATTGTATTTTTATGTTTTAAAATTGTTAGCCGCCCCAAACTGTTTTCAGGAGGGGCGGGATAAAAATAGATATATAAATAAATCAAGTAAATCATGCATGTCACAGGGCACCAATGCAGCCTTGCATCATGCATAATGGGTAGGGAGACGCTTGTCTAAAAACACCCTTAGTCCTGAAGCCACTTACTCACAAGTAGTCCACCTGATTCCTTTATGGTTACTTGGAGATAAAGATGTGTTTGGTGGTAAAGATGTGTGATTGCTCTTGTGCAAGGGAAACACTCCTGTCAGGAGAAAACGCATAAAGCTCCAAGTTAACTTGAGCAAGGCAGAGATGAATCATTAAAGGTGTCAAAACCTGTGTAGAAATTAGTATCAGGGCATGAAATTTCAGATCAAACTCTAGGTGCAAAAAAAAAAAAAAAAAGTCACCAGACTTTATCCTGATATTAAACGGTTCTTGCTCCACTACACCTCTGAACCTGTCACCATCCTCTGTTTTCTGGGTGCCAATGGCTCCAAGGTGCCTGCAAATTTTGTGTCCTGTTGTATAATTGTTTAGAATTTAGTAGACAAGGATTTTAGATGACCAGTTGAATTTATGGGGGTAGTTTGCTATTTTCTAAGCCAGTAATAGTCACTCTCCCCAGAGTGGAAAAAAGTGTTGGTTTCATATAGTTGCAATATATAGTTTTCCTTTTGGAAAAATATTAATCCACTGATGCTCTGGTCACAAAGGTCTAATTTTAAGAGAGCTAGGCTTTTACAGAGGCATGAGGCTTATCTGGATATTGTAAGAGTGTTGAATAGTAGTTTTGGCAGCCGACCAACAACTGGATAGAATAAAGACCTCCCCAGCTAGTAATACAAACTTGTCTGTTTAGATGGATGTCCATTGTAGGATCCAAGAAGTTCTTGCTGAGACAATACGTGAAGAATTAGCACCTGAGCATCAACGGTTGTCAGCAGAGGATCTGATGAAAGCCCTGAGACGCCGAGGAATCATTGATGATGTTATGAAAGAACTTAGATTTGAAACTGTGAGTAAATATAAAGAAGAAAAAGATGTGTTATGCAAAACCATCTTGATATTGTGGAAACAGAGAATCTCATTCAGTTGTGACTTCTTAAAAAGGAGCTTTTTTGTGCCGAACTATTATTAGTAGTATTGACACATCAGTAGCTGCAATCCTGTTGAAGTCAATGGCAAAACTCCTACTTTAATGGATGAAGATTCTACCCCATGTAAAATTATAGAGGAATATTATTGGGATTGACATGAGCATGGAATGTTTTGGAATGATGGGGAGTCAAAAAAAACATGCATGCAGAAGATTTCCAGAAAGTCAAGGGTTTCCTTTAAAACGTCTCTTAACTTTTTAGGATATGAATGGCACAGGGATGACTTCAACCCCCAAACCTTCTACGCATTTTGTTGACAGACAGCCACCAATATTGAAAAAAAGTATGTTTTTATTAATGTTAACTTGGTATCTGGATTTTTCTATAAGAAATCTGAAGCTTTACCTGGAGGATGTAACATAAAAAGTATGAACTTAATCTTTTGACTCATTCTCCATTAAAACAGACCCCCAAATCTTTCATATTTAATGTATATTAAAATGTTAGTTAAACATTTTAAGATGCTTTTTCTATCCATTTTTCACATGTTTTGGCGGAGTTAATCTTATTAGATGCTATTCATGTTATAAGCTCATTCCTTAAGATATATTGGTACTTATATTTATTGCTACACTTTGCAGCTAATATTGACCCAACACGGAGGTATCTTTACCTTCAGGTTTTGGGGGGGAAAGCTTTTCTGGAGCATCTACAAGAACCGGAACCTTTACCTGGTCAAGTTTGTTCTACGTTTACTCTGTGTTTACATTTTCGAAACCAACGTTTCCGATCCAAGCCTGTCCCTTGTGCTTGTGAACCAGATTTCAGTGATGGTTTTTTACTTGAAGTGCACAAGGATATACTAGGTAAGAGAAACTGTAAGTCTGATTGTATGTGATTGTTATGCTACCCTTAAATGTGCTGATGATGATGTACAGTAATTAATAAAAGTAGTAAGTACAAGTGAATACTATTATACTCATTTTTCAGAGCTCCATTGATTTCCTTGGAAGCTATCTTGGTTTTGTTGGAAGTATTTGGGGACACTGAAATTTTCATAATTTATTTAAGAATTAGAAAATGTAGCAGGATTAGATTATAAAAATGTGTTAATGTCTAATTTTTGGAGATTATTTGAATTAAAATATATATAAAGGCCTTTAATTCAGAGGTTTGTAGAATTGCATTGATATAAAACTTGCAGGATCATGGAGTATTATAAATGAACTGCTTCTTAACCTTAGTAACTTCGTTATTAAAAAAAAAAAAAAATGCATTTAACTGAGTAATTGTTAGGGGTTAAACAATATTTTAACTCCTATGAGAATCTTGCCAAGAATGGACTTCTTGATGAGATTCTCCAGGTTGAGAATCTTGTGAGAATTAACATTCTCGGCAAGATTCTCAAGCGCCACCAAAAAACACACCAAAACGTTCTTCACATGCACAAAAAGGCTGCTGGGGGCCTCATATGCACAGAATGGCCATGGTGGTCATTTTGCACACGTGCAGAGCGTTTTTAGATTTTCAAGAATCTTGCGAGATTTCAAAGAAACCTCAAAAACGGCTCTGTGCATGTGCAGAATGGCCACCAGAGGCTGCGCATGCGCAGAATGGCCACAGTTGCCATTTTGTGCAGGGTGGCTGGGGAATTTTCGAGAATTTTGCGAGCTTCTCAAAAACCCTAGTGAGTTCTTGCAAGATCTTGCCAGGGTTTTGAGAATCTCACAAGATTTTCGCCAGAAAGCACAGCGTTCTCACTTCAGCTCTAGTGTATGCTTTGTAAAACAGTTCTAACGAGTTTAATTAAAATATTGTATTGAAATATACTAAACATTATCTAATATTGGTAGGCGATGGAAGTAAGATGGTGGATGCAACCTCTATGCTGTCAATATGTGATCCAGTGCATATGGTTCTGATCAAAACAGACACATTTGGCGAGACCACACTAGTGGCATCTTACTTCTTGGAGTGGCGATCTGTTCTTTGTGCTGAGAACAGAATAACAAATGTTGCTGTTGAGCTACTTGGTGTAGGTAAGATCAAACACCATTTCTTTTCTGTGACTGCAAAATAATAATCTAATATTTTATAAGAATTTTTTAAAGCTGAAATTGGTTAACAAGCTGTGATGAGACCATTTTACTATAAATTACATGGGAAGTTTTTAATTAAACTTATCTCTGTTAAGATACTAAACATTTCAAATTATTTCCTGTGGTGGTGAGAATCTGAGATTGGCTCTCCCATGCACATGTTCTTTGGAGGACTTTTGTAAGGTACACGACATAGTTGCAGAACTGAGCTAATTATCTAGACATAGAGCCAAAAGGTGAGGCTGATTAGACCTTGCTAAAGATTTAATGGCAGTATCCTTGTGAGAAGCCCATTCCTACCTACTGTGAAAGAACTGAATTTCTTCTGGCATCCTGTCCTTTAATGCACGATAGGAGTGCCTTCTTTTGTGCCAGCTTCTAGCCAGTAAGTGGATGATCGATCCACTTCAACTCCTGTTGCAGATGAAAGGGATAAGGATCTTTCTGCCTCACCACTATAGTTTCCTGGCTTTTGGTACTCTCTCTGCCTCTCTTCCCCCCCCCAAGCCTTTGGGTAATGCCAGGTGCAGGAAAGAACGGAGTTTCTGCAACTCTTACCCTTCCAGCTTTGATTTTGGGTCCTTTTTCTTAGTAAGTCTTTTTCATTTGCAGGATTAGAGCCATAGCTAGCCAATACCTTGCCAGTGTTCATATGGAACCCAATAAGGAGTTAATTGACAGAGAGAGAGAAATTACATTGCTGCTTGAAAAAAAGTTATGGAGATGAAGTAGATTGAAAGAGGCAGCTCTGATGTGCCTCTGTCATGGAGGAACCATGACAGAGGTATCTCCATGACAGGATGTGATTTTTTTTTCTCTCACTAGTTTGAAAAAAGCTAGGAATGGAGAAATTAAGCTCTGTGTTTTCAGACAAAGGAAGCCAAAACGACATCTGCTAACTTGTCAAATAACATTTCAGTGTAGTCATCATGTATTTAGGGTGTTGGGAGTTTTCGTGTTTGTTTTTTTGAAACAATAAAGCAAATAATTTAGCATTTAAATATAATATATATAGCTACCTGCAATATAAAGAACATAGCAAATGTTTTGAGAAATTTTTGTGTGTTAGTATTTGGATAACTGATGCATAAAAGCCCTGATGTTTTGACTGATTGAGTTGTATTTTGGGCAAAAGGTACAGAATCAAAGGTTTCCGTTGGAGTCCTTAACATCAAACTTGAAATGTATCCCCAGCTCAGTAAGGCACTCTCTCAGGAAATAGTTAATACTCAAGTAAGTAAATACTCTCTTGCATAACTTCTAATCCATACATATATTTGGTTTATCTTTATCCTTAAATTCAGCCAGTGAACAAATTAGAAATAGGTTGGTACAAAATGATGTTCTTTAGCAACGGAATCTTAAATTAATTTGAACAGCAACTATGGGTGATTTCAGAAGTGACGTGGTGAATGTTCACCACAGTCAAACGCAGGGGGTGGAGGTGTGTGAAAGCGCCGTGCATGTCTGTTTGCTCGCATTCAGATGTTCACCACAGTCGAACGTGGCCCGGGGTGAAGCTAACCATGCTTCGTGAGTTCGGGGGGTGGGAGGAGGTCCAGAAGTGTGGTGAATGGTCACCACGGCAGGGGTGAATGAAAAGTAACTTCTGAACGGAAACCCGCAGCCGCGGTGGAAGGAATTGACCCCAGCCGCTGTGCATTCTGGGGCTCGAACCGTGGTCCACGTCTCCACTGCGTGTCTGTTGTGTTCCCCCGGCCCATGTTCTCTCTGATTACCCCCAGGTGGTGGTCACGATCCTGTCACTTCTGTTGGGACTGCACGTGTCACCACAGCCCGCAGTGAATCCATTCACACCGGGGTGGGATTCGCTGTGGTGAATTGGAACGCGTCACTTCTGAAATCACCCAATATTTTGAAATTCTGTATAATAGGAATTTTTCCTAAATCTCAGATTTCAGTGTCCGTCTCCCATAATTTAATCAACTACTGATTCAATAGCTAACACAACAAGAATCACTGTTGTAGCAGTTATAGTTTTTATGAAAATGTACTTTAAAGTTTGGCTACAAACTAGAGAGACTGAAAACGACCCCCTGATGACTGATTGGTTGATGACATTAGCGTGTTCCTCCACCCAACTCACTGCTAAGCTGTGTCCCTTTGCAGGCCACAAAATTTGGACACAAGACTGCAGGCCTTTAAGGTGACCAAGTTGCAGGGTGGAAGTTGGAGGGGGACTCTTCCCCCATCAAATACCCCTAGGAATATGTAGGAAGGGGTGGATTGGTGGGGAGAGAAAGCAGGGGAGAGGAATTGCTAGATTTGAATGAAGGGGAGAGTTCATGGAAAGTGTGTAATCTGACGTGTGTGTTTGGGGGTCTTACTTCTCTCCCTTGTGGCAGAGAGATTCCTCCCTGGCGGTGGTGGTCAGTAGATGTGATCAGAGCAAGTTGCCACCTTTCCGAACCTTCCTTTTTAGGGAAGGTTATTGAGCGGGTTGTGGCCCAGCAGCTGCAGGGGCACCTAGACCACACTGGTTATCTGGATCCCTCTCAGTCCGGTTTTCTTCCGGGCTATGGCACGGAGACTGCGCTTGTGGCCTTGGTAGATGACCTTCGCCATGAATTAGATCAGAGTTGATCGACCCTGCTAATTTTGTTAGATCTGTCGGCTGCTTTTGATACCGTTGACCATGAGATGTTGGTGACTTGTTTGCGGGATCGAACTAGAGTGGGCAGGATCGTCCTTGACTGATTCCGCTCCTTCTTAGCCGGGAGGACTCGGTGTGGTGCTTGGGGATTGTTCTTAATCTCCACAGGACCTCATGTGTGGTATCCCGTAAGGTTCTATTCTTGCCTCGCTCTTGTTCAACATGTATATGCAACCACTCGGTGAGGTTGTGAGGCAATATGGGGTGCGGTATCATCAATCTGCTGATGACACTGAACTCTTATCTCTCATTTTCATCCGACCCAGACCCGGCAGTCTCTGTGCTTACCCGATGTCTGGCAGCTGTTTGGGATTGGATGAGGGCGAGCCAACTGAGGTTGAATCCTGACAAGATTGAGGTGATGGTGGTGGGGAGGGCAGTGGATGTAGCAGTTTCCATCATTGATGGAATCTGCCCTCCGCTGGTATCCCAGGTCCATAGTCTGGACGTGCTCCTCGATCCGCAGCTCCACCTGGATTTCCAGGTGGGGGCTGTGGCGAGGAATGCGTTTCGCCAGTTACATCTGGTGCGACGGCTTCGGCCATATATTTCAGATGGTGACCTGGCCACCATCATCCATGCTTTCATTACCTCGAGATTGGAGTATTGCAACGTGCTCTATGTGGGGCTACCTATGGTGATGGTCCAGAGATTACAGCTAGTACAGAATACTGTGGCCCGTCTCCTAACGGGGACGCGTCACCGTGAGCGCATTACACCGGTACTCCGGGCTCTGCACTGGCTGCCTATAGTCTTCCGGGCCCGATTTACGGTATTGGTTTTGATCTATAAAGCCCTATATGGCCTTGGCCTGACTTACTTGTGGGACCACCTCACTCTCCGTGCTCTGGAGCGGCCTCTGTGGTCCACTGGGGGTGCCCTTCTCGAGGTTCCCCATGTGGCCTGGGGGGCCACTATGGAGAGGGCGTTCTCAGTGGCTGCACCTAGGTTGTGGAACTTCCTCCCGGTGGAGGCCCAGGTGGCCCCGAATCTCCCCTCTTTCCGTTGCGTGTGTAAAACGTGGCAATTCACCTGGCTTTTGGCGAGTGGGATGGAAGGTTGGGAGGGGTGAGGTTGGTTCTGTGCCTTCTCTTTTTATTTATATTGTTTAGTTTTTATTTATTTTAATGTGTGTTAATGTTGTAAGCCACCCCGGGCTGCTTGGAGCAGGAGGGGTGGGCTACCAAATGTATGTATGAATAAATAAATAAAACAAAAATACTGGCCTGGTGATTTGCATATTTAAATGCATTAAGTTGCATATTTAAATTAATACTAATTTATGCAAATTTGCTTGGGCCAAGACTGAGCCATGTTCAGTAGCTTGCATACACACACTGGGTGCTTGGAAGTTTTCTTTTGCATAAAATTGCATATATTTAATATTCAAAATTACCTTCAGACGCAACAGCTATCACCTGAACTTTGGCCCTTTTCGTACAGACACTCTAACACTGATAAAATGGGTGTTAGGTTTTATTATACATGTTGCACGGCACCCATAGAGCACACCTGCAACATGTATAATAAAATGTAACACCCATTTTATCAGTGTTATAGAGTGCCTGTGTGAAAAGGGCCTATCTTGTCTCGCCTACATTTGGGACCAATAGGACAGCCACACTCTCCCTCTACACTTACTTACCTTGAGTCAGGAACCTGCAGCCCATTATGTAAACACATAACAAAGAAACAGTCCTTGCCCCCAAAGATCATACAATCCAAAGCAAGAAACAGAAAGTGGATATGACAAACCGGCACAACACAACGAGTTACAAGTGATCAACATGACAGGCAATGTGTTTAATAAACCATCTGTCCATTTTAACCGGAAGATCTGGCATCCTTTGTCATGGGGGCTTTCTTTCTTTCTTTCTCTCACACACACTCACTCACTCACACTCACACACAGTCTCTGTGCTCCCTGACTCACTCACTCATCCTCTAGCTGAGTTGCCCAGAAGAGCCTGAAAGGATAGGAGAACCTCCTCCAAAGAATCTCAGGCAGGGATGGGAAACCTTTTCCCTCCCGGGGGCCACTTTGAAAGCTTGCACAAGCTCCAAGGGCCGCACTGAAGTTGGGGCGGAGGTGCTTAAGGGATGCACTCGAGGAAAGGAGGGCCCAAACCATAGACTGTGCCACGAAACTGCCCCCTATCCTTGTTTGCATGACCTCATCTCTGCTCCCTTCCCTTAAGCTCAGTTTTTCAATGACGAAGTAAGAACTGGATCCATGGGCCAGATCCAGGAAGTGGAAAGGGGCCACATAAATACTTGCCACAGGCTGTGATTGGCCCCTGGGCCTGACGTTCCCCACCCCTGATCTAGGGGTAAGGAGGAGGATGCAGACAGAGCAAGGAGAAGCTCACTGAAACAGGAGCTGAGAACAAGTCCTTGAAGAGACTAAAATAGATGGGGAGAGGGGAATTGGAGAGGCTGCTGCTCTTGGTTGGGGTTCTGTGGGACAAGGCAAAAGAGTGGGCTGCGTGCATCCAATTGCCCTTCCTTGCTGGAGTGAACCTCCGATCAAATGGGAGGGATTTTCTCCTGTCCCAAGGCCAGCACAGGGAGCTGTGGCCCTGCATTAATCTAGCAGCAACAGCAGCTCATCTCCAGCAGCTCACTTCAGCACTTGAGAGAGTTGAGCCTCGCTGTGGAAGGAGCAGGGTACACCACAGCTCAGCTTGGGGATCATCATTCATATGACTGCAAAAGAAGAGTGAAAGACTGAAGCACTCTCCCTCCCCCCATTCCCTATTATTTCCTTGCCTGTGCAGTGCTGGTTAATCTGCCCACTGGGAAGGGCTCAATCCTGTGTAGTTTCATCATGTGGCGAATAAACAGTAGGACTGTTCAGTGTGCGGAAAGTAATCCTTTGCATGCTACGAAGTGGACCATTTTGGTGAAATGGTCCACTATGAAAAAAACAGTGTTATACGTCCTGGAGGGAGATAATTCGACTATGAAGTCTACTCCTACTCATTGCCATGGACCTTGAGATAGGGTAGAAAGTTGGAGCAGGCCTACTGGGGCCTTTCTAGGGACCTTGGTGCAGGCACAAGTCACGCAGCTGTTTACATATTGCTGGACATCTTGCGCTAAGGTGGGCCACCAAAAGGATCTTTGGATCATTTGGCACATTCGTTCTTGCCCTGGATGACCTGCCAGCAGAGCCTCATTGTGTGCCCACAGTATGTGTGTTTCGCATGATGGCGGGATTACAATCAGACCTTGCTTTTTTATCAATCCATTCTCTTCAACATAAGAAGGGTCATCTGTTAGTTTAAGTTCACGCGCCACTACTTGTTTAATATGATCAAGATGTAAATAGGTGGCCACGAAAACCTTTTGGTCTAAGATGGGCCCTTGTCGTCTTATGTCTGTATTACGGCCCTTGTAATATCTGGACAATGCATCAGCGAGAACATACAATTTTCCAGGTCGATAATGGATTACGAAGGAGAAACGGGCAAAGAATAGAGCCCATCGAGCATGTCTGGCGTTGGTTATTTGTGCCGTTTGGAGAAAAGTAAGATTTTTATGGTTCGTTATTACGGTCATTGTGTGTCTTGCCCCTTCTAAATAATGTCGCCAAGTTTTGAAGGCTGCCTTGATGGCTAAAATTCACGATCTACGATGATGTAATTTTGTTCTTCTGGCGTTCATTGTCGAGAGTAATATGCACATGGTAATAGTCTTTTGCCTTCCACTTTTTGTAGTAGCACCGCCCCAATGGCTCCACTGGAGGCATCTGACTCCACTGGAAAGGTTTCTGGAAATCAGGGTATTGAAGGTTGGGTGCTGTTATGAATGCTTTTTTCAGGTAGTCAAAGCTATACTGTTGCTCGGTTCCCGAAAAGTATGCCTGATTTTTCTTTAACAATCGTGTAAGGGGCGTTGTGATTTCTGCGTAATTAGGAATGTAGTGGCGATAATAATCCGTACTTCCAAGAAACAGTTGAAGCGGTTTAACAGCCTTTGGTGCTGGCCATCGTTGGAAGAGCTTCGACCTTCCAAGTGTCCATCTCGATTCCTGCTGGGCTAATAACAAAGCCCAGAAATTCCACCGTGGTTATTTGAAAGGCACACTTTTCTATTTTACAATAAAGTTTATGTTCTCATAGTCTCTGTAATACTTGTCATACATGCACTACATGTTCCCTGATGGAGGTAGAATAAAGCAAAATATCATCTAAATATGCAGTTACAAATATGTCTAGAATGTCTCGAAAAATATCATTAATGAAATGGTGGAAGGTGGCTAGGGCAGGCCAAACTGCATTACGTGATATTCAAAGTGGCCGTAGTGAGTACGGAAGGTGGTCTTCCATTCATCGCCTTCCTGTATTCGTACCAAATTATAGGCTCCCCTACAATCTAACTTTGTAAACATATGTGCTCATTGAAGGCAGTTTAGGAGCTCTGGAATCAATCAATGATAGAGGGTAGCGATTTTTTACCATAATGTTATTGAGGCCCTGATAATCTATGCAGGGTCTAAGTCCCCCATCCTTCTTTGGTACAAAAAAGATGGGTGCCCCAGCAGGGGAACAGGAGTATTGAATGAACCCATTCTGCAAACTTTCATCCAGATACTGTTGAAGGGCTCCCAACTCTGGGCTTGATAGTGCATAAATCTGTCCAAATGGGGGTTCCTTACCAGGGAGCAAGTTGATCAGACAATCATACGATCGATGAGGTGGTAGTTCTGCGGATTGTGTTTTGCTGAAGACATCCATATAGTCCACGTACTCTTTTGGTAAACTAGAACTGTCTACGGTGGAAGTTTCAGACATTTTCAGGGCCACATTTAGACCTGGTTTAGGACCCTGACAAGTCTGAGAACAATAGGCAGACTCGAATTGGATCTGTTTCGATTTCCATGATATCTGAGGATCATGTTGGCATAGCCAAGGCAATCCCAGCACCACAAGGAACAAGGGAGTGTATACTACATCAAACACCAAATGTTCCTGATGCTCTCCAATAACACACTGTAGTGGGGGTGTTTGCATAGTAATTGGTCCTGTCACCAAGGGGGATCCATCTATACAGTGAACAGGTTCTGGGTAGCGTTTAGGTTCAGTCTGTATAGCATGTATGCGGACTAGTCCGATATCTATGAAATTCCCTGATGCCCCGGACTCTATAAGGGCCCACACTAACAGACCATTGCTGATCCATGGTTAGGAACCCGAAGATGGTTTTGTGGGGTTACAAGGGTAGAGGGGATTTGTTTTACAACTGGAATGGCCCCTGTCCATCTTGGCCTTTGGAGTTTCCCTGCTCCTTTCGTTGGGAAAATAAGGAAGGGCAGTCATTAACAAAGTGGGATGATTCCCCACGATAACAACAAGACCTCGACCTCTGCCTCCTGTCTCTTTCCTCTATAGTCAACGGTCCTCGAGAGGCTCCAAGTTGCATAGGTTCAGGTTCACTAGCCTTCATTCCAACGGTTAAAGGTGACGGTGGTAAAGAGACTCTGGGAGGGTAACTTCGGGTTTTTTCTCTTTTCTCCCATCGTGTCTCAGATAGACGATAATCTATCCGAAGAGTGAGAGTGGCCAGTTTTTCCCAGGTATCGGGGAGCATCGTGAAGGCTAGCTGATCCTTCAATTCGTCGCTAAGACCTTTCCTAAACATTACCTTTAATACATTATTAGGCCATCGTAGTTCCAGGACTAATTGCTGGAACTGGGTAGTATATTTCAAGAGGCCTCCTTTTGGTTGTTTGAGAGACATAATGGTCGTTTCTGCATCCCTCGTACGATGTGGATGGTCAAATAAGAAGGTAAATTCCTTTACAAAATCGGCATAGTTAAATAATCGAGGACTATTGCATTTTAACAAATTGGTAGCCTAGTCTAAGGCGATTTCAGCTAAATTCCCTATAACGAAAGCCACCTTTAAGGTGTCTGTTGCATAGGTGGCTGGCTGCATAGTAAAGGTGAGGTTACACAAGGCTAGGAACCCCTGGAATGACTTTCGATCACCTAAATATTGATCAACCCTGGGGCCCTTGGGTTCCCGAGGGGCGCAGCCGCACTGGTTTGTGGGGCAGGGACCACTGCGGGAGGCACTGCCACAGGGCTGACTCTGCCTTGATTCCTAGCTACGGCAGCCACTAAGTCGGTATGTTTTCTTTGCAATTATTTCATTTCCATGGCCAAGGCTTGCACGGCTCTTACGAGCTCACCTACTTCCTTGCCTATCTCCGTATTAATAGTCCCAAGGTAGGGGGAATATGTACTGGTAATTCTGTCACTAGGGAGGGGGAAAACACCCCAGGGGGGGTCTCACACTCACACAAAAACTAGGCCCACGCTCTGCTGGAAAGTGTAGTCTGGCTTTCCTTCCTGTAGCATCATCTGGCCTCCCGCCCCCCCCTGGTGGTTCTCCACAATACTGAGTTCTGCTTTTTCAACCCCACCAGCTACTGTAAACCCTATTTGCAGTTGCCCATGTGACTGTTTTCACCTGGGCTAATTATTGTCTCCTAGCCAATTAACCCCTTATTGGGTTCCAGGTGACCACTGGCAAGGTGCTGGCTAGCTATGGGCCTAGTCCTGCAAGAACTTACCAACTGCACCCTGCCACACCTATATATAATGTATGTTGTCGGGTCCATAAGATGTGAGATCATATTTAGATGGAGATAGAACAGTGAATATGACAACAAACCTAAAAGGTCAGTAACTTCTTAGTGTGCAGATAAGAAGTCTGGCACTACATGGTTTCTTTTATTTTAAAACTTAATTCTGGGCCATGAGATTATTTTCAGCACATGTGTAATTTATCTTCCTAGGTGATAATCTGGTGGTGGTGGTCTTGAAATTAGTAGAATTTGACTCCACATGCTTTTTATTGTGATGAGTGTTTAGAATTTCGTCTTGCAGATTTAAACATAAATGCATATTTGGAATATTAAAAGCACCATATTATATTTTTAAGTGCAGCTTGCTTTAGAACGCCAGAAAACAGCAGAAAAAGAACGCTTGTTTCTTGTGTATGCTAAGCAGTGGTGGAGAGAGTACCTGCAGATCAGACCGTCACACAACACAAGGCTGGTAAAGATTTTTGCACAGGTATGTGACTTTTTGCTAAAATGTTCAAAGTATTTTGTTTTCTCCTGCTGTAAAGTATTTCTGGTTTTGCAGAGAGGATACAAGTCCAAGTGTGAGTGAGTAGAGAATAAATTATGTCACAGAATTTATTATGTCATGAAATTATGTCATGGTCATAAATTCCATGACCATGAGTTTGATTTACACACAATATATAGGAAAGCTGCAGGTATCTTATTCAGGCTGCTATGAGTCCTTATATCACACTAAACCATCATGTAATCTCTATGTGATATATAAATACTGTTTAGAAAGGTTTTTTTTTAAATACTGTGGTGGTATTTTAGCAAATAAGACCATGGTTTGTAATATAGAAAAAATAACGCCGAGGTGGATGGAGATAGATAAGAGGGCAAAAGGGGCACGATAAAGTCATGAATAACCTTTAAGGTAACCAGTAAGGCTCAGACTTGCACGCTTTTTATCTTGCTTTGGCAGTGTTCATTCTTGTAAAGCAGATTCTGAACCTGAGGGTTACAAAGAAGCTTTTGGGAGGTGATGTGAGACTACTTGAATTCCCCAACCCCATTTTTAAGCCCTTAATTAAAGGGAAACAGTCAGTCTGCATGTTGTTTCTTACCTTACATGTGGAGAGAGAATCTTGAAAATCTGAGCCAAATATAAGGTAGTGCAATGATGTCTGTTGAAATCACCAGCCAACCAAAAACAGTAGCTGTAAGAGAGATGAACTGCTCCATTTATCAATCATCAAGGCCCAGGCGATTCAGAGTCTGTGGCCATGGAAGCTGACATTTCCCCCCATTATTTATTTATTTGAATTTCTATCCTGCTGTAATAGCATGAATGCTTCCTGGTGTGAGTCCCTGCAGGGTGCTGCTCAATTAAACACTTGCTTTGGGGAATTTTGCTCACGTGTCTTTACACACACTGTCTCTACACGGTATTTCAAATACACACACAGTCCCAGTTTATTCCCAGTTTCTCTCTGTATCACAGTCTAT
Source organism: Sphenodon punctatus (assembly GCA_003113815.1). NCBI lineage: Eukaryota > Metazoa > Chordata > Lepidosauria > Sphenodontia > Sphenodontidae > Sphenodon > Sphenodon punctatus. The sequence continues at coordinate 1,908,716 of QEPC01003937.1, forward strand.
ACAGTCTCTCTAGGTCTCTGGCCCAGGCACACTCCTTCTGGAGCCCAACAGACCCTCCCACCTCAGGCAACACTTTAACTTGGCAGAGTTCTCTCTAGCTCTGAGCTGTGTCTCAGACTTTCTTTCCAGGGCTGGCCTGTGCCAAACCCAACTCAGCTGCTCTCCCAATTCGGCATAGAAGTTCCCCACTAAGCAGAGCGCCCACAGCCCTGCTAGCACCTGCACCTAGGCCAGAACTAGCCCCTCTTAAAGGGACAGTGTCCTGCAGGGACTCTGCCTTGCCACACCAGCCCTTTCCTGCAGGCTCAGCATTGCCTACAAGCAAAAAATGTAAAGATCAATAAAAATAAATCATACAAAATTCCAATTAAAACTCTCACCCCCAAATGTTATCCCTACCTGCCAAAAGCCTGGCCAAATAAATAGGTCTTATGTTGCCTTCTGAAAATGCTTGGGCTTTGGGAAAGCTCCAGGGGAAGGGAGTTCCAAAGCTGTAGGGCGACCACCGAGAATGATGCCATGAAATAGATGTTTGGCCTAGGTTGTGTCTTTCAGAGGGATCACCAGCAACTGATCCGTGGGATCACTTACTGCGGGACCACTTCATCCCTCTTATCCTGGATCGGCCCCTGCCATCGGCTGGGGGTGCCCTCTTGGAGGTTTCCTGGGTATCCTGGGTGGTGACATCCGAGAGGGCGTTTTCAGTGGCCGCACCAAGGCTGTGAAACTCTCTCCCAGCAGAGATTTGTCTCTCTCCGGATCTCCCCTCCTTCCACAAACAATGAAAAAACCTGGCTATTTCGCCAGGCGTTTGATGAGGGGGATGTGGGGGGGGGGCAGGGGTGTGTATTTATTTCAAGCCTTATTTGTGGAAGATTTTTATATTTGATTTTATATTTTTTATGTTTTTTATACGTTTTATATTTTTGTATTCATATTTTTACCATTTATTCTTCACTGCCCCAAGTGGCCATTGGGCAGGAGAGGACGGGTTATAAATCCTGAAAAATAAATAAATAAAATAAGTAAGTGTTGGGTAGGGATCAGGACCACACATTGCTAAATCATTTAGGTCCTGGAGGAGTCTCGGTACAAGAGAAAAAGATCTTGATACAGAAAAAGTTAGGAACCTCTATTGTAAATGCTGAAGGGAATTTTGTTTTATATGTAACTTTGGTTAATCACCTTTTACCATAACATCTGATGTTCAGGATGAAAATGGGATAAACAGGCCTGTATGTTCATATGTTAGACCACTTCGAGCGGGTCGGTTACTGGACACACCTCGGCAAACTGCAAGATTTGTTGGTGTCCTTGGTTATGAAAGAGCTCCTGTCATTGGAGGAGGTGCTGGTAAACAAGAACAGTGGTGTACCCTTCTGGCTTTCCTGTGTAGAAACAAGGTACAGTGGGATATTTCTTTTGCTAAAACTATAAAGTAATTAAAAAGTATGTCTATGAATTATCTAAAATTGTGGTTTTCTATTTTGAAAATGCAGAGATTATATGCTCTTTGAAATGGATTCATTTTGTTACAAATTTAATCAATTTCCCACCTTGCTGTAACTTATTATTATTATAAGCATTTATATAGGACCAGCGATGTACCTGGTGCTTTACGAAAAGCAAGATAGACAGGGTCCCTGCCCGAGAGCTCACAGTCTAAAGACAGGGAGGGGAGAGGAGACAGGGAAGGGGGAACAGAGGGAGAGACAAGGAATGTGACTTTCATGAGGATGCGAGAACTAAGGTACACGTTTTTGGCTTGGTTACAGTAAATTGGGAGTTTACAGATAACAGGTGGGGGATAATCCTGGGGTGAGGATGATTAGCAGGAGTTAGGAAGGGCGGAGCGGAAGAGGTGGGTTTTGAGGAGGGACTTGAAGGTGTGGAGGGTGGCGGCAAGGTGGACAAGGGCAGGGAGGGAGTTCCAGGCATGCGGGACAGCAAGGGAGAAGGAACGAAGGCGGTTGGGGGAGCAGGGGAGGCGTGGAAGGATGAGGGAGGGGATAGAAAAGGAGCAAAGGGCTCGAACAGGTTCGGAGGGAGATCAGGGCAGAGAGGTAGGGGGAGCGAGGTTGTGAAGGGCTTTGTAGGTGAAGACAAGGAGCTTGTACACAATACGCTCAGGAAGAGGGAGCCAGTGGGGAGAGGAGAGGAGAGGCCGCACATGGTCAAAGCGACGGGCTAGGTGGATGATCCTGGCTGCAGAGTTTTGAACAGAGATGAGGGAAGAAAGGTGAGAGCAGGGAAGACCAGCAAGGAGGAGGTTACAATAGGCTAGCCGTGAGATGACTAGGGCATGAATGAGAGTTTTGGCAGAGGAGACAGACAGAAAAGGGTGGATCTTAGCAATGTTGTGGAGGGAGAAGCAGCAGGATTTAGCAACAGAGTCAATGTAGGGTTTGAAGGTAAGGTGCGAGTCGAAGATGAAGCCCAAGCTACGGGCATGACGGACAGGGAGGATGGAGACCCCATCAATGGCAATTGACAGGGAAGAGGGAGAAGAAGGATTGGGAGGGAAGATAAGGAGTTCAGTTTTTGTCATGTTCAGTTTGAGTTGGCGTTGAGACATCCAGGCGGAGATATCGGAGAGACAGTTGGTGAGACGAGCTTGAACAGAGGGGAAGAGGGAAGGAGTGGAGAGAGATATTTGAGTGTCGTCAGTGTATAGGTGGTATTGGAACCCGTGGGAGGCAATGCGTTTGCCTAGGGATAGGGTGTAGATAGAGAAGAGGAAGAGGGCCAAGGACAGAGCCTTGGGGAACTCCTACCGAGAGGGGTGGGGAGGAGTTAGGAAGAGAGACATTGAAGGAGCGGTCAGAAAGGTAGGAGGAGAACCAGTCAAGGACAGAGTCCCGGAATCCAAGGGAGTG
>QEPC01003937.1:1911871-1973292 GCA_003113815.1 Sphenodon punctatus
AGGGATCCAGAGTGGACTTTTTGAGGATGGGGGTGACAGTGGCATGTTTAAAGGCAGAGGGGAAGGAGCCGGTAGAGAGGGAGAGGTTGATGATGTGCAGAAGGAGAAGGGCGACGGTAGAAACCATGGAGGTCAGAAGGTGGGAAAGAATGGGGTCCAGGGGGCAAGTGGAGGGGTTGGAGGAGGAGAGCAGGGAGGATATTTCCTCAAGGGAGGTGGGAGGGAAGGAAGACAGGAGAGAGGTGGGGGGGGAGGGAGTGGGGGAGTAGTAGTGGGAGAGGACTTGGAAGCGATTTCCAGGCAAATCTTGTCAATCTTAGAGGTGAAAAAGAGAGCAAGATCCTGAGTGTATCGTAACAGTTAAGGAAATGAGACCCAGGAGTAGGCAGAAGGGAAGGTTGCTGGGCTGTGCCTGTGTGAGGCAGATTGGGGAGGAAGGGTTGGAATTGGTGTTCTGCTGAGCTGGAAAGAAGATGGGAAAAGCATTAACTGCACAGCAGCTCAGCATCCCACAACGGCAGCAAGAGCCTGAATGTGGCAGAGGGTCCTGCTCTTGCAAACACTTTAGGGGAATCAGTTCTGGTCCCTCTGACACTCTCAGGGCTATGAGCCTAACCACACCGTGTAGCCAGGCAGGACTCCAAGGTGTGTTTGTGTCTGGCCTCCACCACCCCTATAGCCAGCCCAGTCTGCCAGTTACTGATTTCTCCCGGTAACGTGTGCCTTCTCAGAGATTGCCACCCCAAACACAAATAATTAGCCTTCCCAGGCATTATAAACAAATATAGAACAGCCCCGCCTGGTTCCTGCAGACTCCTTGTCTCTTTCAGGCAGTCCTATGATGCAACCAGGAGTTCTTGATAACTGAGCTTCCTTCAGTCCATCTCCCTGTTAGCCTGCAGAGTTTTGCCTTTTCCTGGCCAAGACTAGTGCTTAGCCCTCTGTTCGGTCAACCAAAGCCACACCCACTTTCTCCACTCTCTGGACTGTAGGCTTTTCTAGCCTAAGCCAGCCAAAGTGCATCTCATCAACCCCTTCAACTGTGCTTGGAGCCAGGCTCTTAAAGGGGCAGTAGCCCCTGCTGCTCCACCCTACCACACCAACAGTTTGCAGTTTTCTGCAGCTCCAGTCAGGCATAAGGTATGTCTGCACATCCCTCACTTAGTCTTCCCCCAGACCTAGTTTGTGGTGGAAAACACTTCCTTGAGAATCTGCAATAACATTTGTGTGCCTTGGGAGGGTGGGGGTAGAAATCGTGAAGTGGTGGGAGTTATTTTTTATTATCATAATTTTGAGGTGGTTGAATGAAAAAGGTAGTGATGATGTTGAGAAGAGAGGACTGTATAAGAGTGGTTAATTAAAGATGTGTAATGGAGTGATATTATTTTAGGAGTATAGGATTTATGATGGGAAGAGATTATTAGGTGGAGTACAGTTGCAATTGTTGTTTTTCATAAATGCGCCTTAATTTAATTTAACCATAGCTTTTAAATGTTTTAATTCACATACTAATGTTGTCCTACCTTTGTAACACGGCACACTACAGTTTTTATCACTAGCTGGCAGCAACTCTATTCTAGACATAAATTCCAAAATCAGAAAACAAAATTTGGGTGGGATAAGGGGGAGGGAAGACCAGTTTAGTTTACAATATAAAGTCAAATTCTCACTTTTTTAGCTTCTTGTATTGTAGTCATCCTTAAGTTCATAACCTATAGGCTTACTTTTGCCATTCAAAACGGTGGTGGTGTTTTTTGCACTGTGCCATACAATGTCTACATGTGCAGTACATTTTTTTATAGGAATAACTTACTACATTGTAACTGAGTTCCTATATTGTATCATAAAATACAATGCTTTGTTTTTATAGATTGAACAATATAGTACTGTGTACACCAGAGCTGGGGAACTTTTTCCCTCCAAGGGGCCACTTGAAAATTAGTTCTGAGGGCCACATAGAAGTTGGTGGCAGAGGTACTTAAGGGATGCACTCGGGAAAAATAAGAGTCCAGATCATGGATCTGTCTCCTGTTGTGTTGTGCATTCCTTCATCTCTGTTTCCTGTACTCTGAACCCAGTCTTTCAGTGCTGTGGGGAGAAACTGAATTATGGAGCCATCTGTGGGACTGCCTCACCCCCCTTCCCCCCGGGTTCTGGATCGGCCCCTGCGGTTGTCTGGGGGTGCCCTGCTTGAGGTCCCCTGAGTTTTCTGGGAGGCTATGCAGGGGAGGGCATTCTCGGTGGCCACACCTCGGCTGTGGAACTCCTGGTGGAGGTCTGGTTGGCCCTGGATCTCCCCTCCTTTTGAAGAAGTTGTAAGACCTGGCTGTTCCGTCAGGTGTTTGGCAGGGGAGATGAGTGATTGGATGGGGAAAGTGGGTTGGGAGGAAGGGGGGGGGATATTTTTTATCCTCCTTTTTTGAGTTTTTAGCTTTATTGTTGTTTTATCTTTTTATTGATTGTGAGCCACCCCGAACTGCCTGTGGCAGGAGGGGCAGGGTAGTAAAACTTTTAAAATAAATAAATAAAATCTAGTGTTGTGCCAGATTGAGCCCCCAGGTCCAAGGCTCCTGTACACATACTAATCTGAATGGTTTTGATGTCCTGCAAGCAGCTTGGATAAGCAGTTTTCTACTGTAGTGACACACAAAATAATTAATACAGGGGATGTAGAAAAAATTATTGCACACACTGCTCTGTGTTCATTTTGGAATATGTATATCTATAATATAAGTAGGCATAGCTTTGGATAAGGAAATACTATATATACTATACACTATATTAGAGTATAGAATTCTATATAATTGCCTTAGCTGTACTTGTATGTTTCCTGTCTTATAGTTTAGAAAATAAAAGTTGGTGAAATATAGCAATTTTAACTCATGTTAAAGACTAGATTACTGCAACGCGCTCTACGTGGGGCTGCCCTTGGTGACAACTCGGAAGCTGCAACTGGTGCAGAATGTGGCGGCCCGCCTCCTGATGGGGATGGGCCTTAGGGAGCACATTGCACCAGTGCTCCGGGCTCTGCACTGGCTGCCTATAGAGTTCCGGGCCTGATTCAAGGTGCTGTTTTTGACCTTTAAAGCCCTACATGGTCTGGGCCCCTCCTACCTGAGTGACTGCCTCACTCTCCTGGCCCTGGAGTGACCTCTGCAATCTGCCGGGGGCGCCTTCCTGGAGGTCCCCCGGGTGAACCGGTCGGCCACGATGGAGAGGGCGTTCCCGGTGGTCGCACCACGGCTGTGGAACTCCCTCCCAGAGGAAGCTCGCCTGGCTCCCAGCCTGTTGGCATTTTGTCAGGCCTGTAAGACTTGACTGTTTGTCTGGGATTTTGGGGCATGGGGGTAAGGGTGGGGAATGGGTGTTTGCCAGTGCTTTTACCTCTTTTATAGTTTTTTTTATATTGTTTAAGTAACCCCTTTTTTATATTATGGATTGTTTTTAATTGTTTTTGTGAGCTGCCCCGAGCTGCCATTTGGCTGGAGGGAGCGAGATATAAGTCTTTAAATAAATAAATAAATGTTAAGCATAGTTTTTTGTGCATGCATGTTGATGATTGTGTGTACTCTACATCTTCCATCGTATAAATAAATCCGCCCAGAGTATCAACAGATCTGCTAATCAATGAGGCAGGGAAACACCTGATGGAACTCCTGGTGCACCACAATCTGGTAATCCTTAATGGTCGCACTGAAGGGGATTCATTTTGTGATTTTACTTTTAAATCATCAATAGGAGCAAGTGTTATAGATCTCCCTATTGTCCCTGTATTTGCTTTTTCTAGCTTTTCCAACTTTAAACTTATCCCTAGACCAGAGAGTACCCAAGATCCTTTAAGGGTAGATATAGAGGGGATGGCTCCTTTTCAGGCTTTGGGAACTAAATTTGAGGGGAAAAGATATAGATCCTGTTAGGATCCAGCAGCTCAAGTGAACATCTGAAACTTATATGAAAGCTGCAGATTTGATTCTAAGGCCGGATATAATTAATATGAAAGCAAAATTAGAGAATGATTGTAAAGATACCCCTGTAGTAGCATATGAGGAATTGATGGGGGAGTTGGAAACAGCTATGACCACAGTTGGACTAAAGTGTAGGTCATATAAATTTCCATTTGTAGGCTACTGGTTTGATGAGGACTTCAGGAAGGCGAAGTGCCATCTCAGGCATCCTAGGAAAGCCTGGAAAACAAGTAGGCACGCGCATTTACGGGATGAGTTTATGGAAGCTAAACAGACTTATAAGAAATTGCTGCTAGACAAAAAGAAACTTAGACAAATATGGGTGAATCTACAAGTAGCATCCACTTTGAAGGCTTTGTCTAAATTTTGGAAGATTATAAATAGTGTAGTAAATATAAGAGGTCAAAATAGCCAGCCACCGATAAGTGAGGAGACATGGGTGCATTATTATGAAAGTATTTCTACTATGAATCCAAACATATAATCTGAAGCAGCTCTCATTCCTCTGTCAACTGATGTGATTGAAAATATAGAACCCTCACTTTTAGTAGTTACAGAAGACCAGATTTTGAATCATATTTCAGCTTTGAAAAGAGAAAAAACATCTAGGTTAGATCATATGCCCCCAGAAATATTTATAGATTTTGCTGATCAGTGGGCACCAATTTTAGCAAGACTTTTTACATCCTTCAGTAAGTATGAATGCCTACCTGAAACCTGGAGTACCGCAGTTATAGTCCCTGTTTATAAATGGGGAAGCAGATCGGACCCTTCATCCTATAGGCCTATAAGCTTATTTCCTGTAGCCGGTAACATTTTATTAGATCACATGCTTGCTTGGGTTTAATGAGAATTGTTTGTTAGCTGAGGAGCAGGCAGGCTTTAGGCAGGGGTGCTCTGTTCTTGATCACTGTTTTATGCTAGATAAGTACTCAGTGATTAGAGGGGTCATTTGTTTGTTGCTTTTATAGATTTCTCAAAATCCTTTGATGTAGTGGATAGAACTATTCTTTGGAGCAAATTGGCCAGGATGGGTGTAAATAAAGGCTTGCTGGACTTGGTTATAAGAATATATGCAAACACGAAAACTAAAATCAGATTACTCTGATTCAGTCCATTCAGGGCTCTTTTTCAGTCCATTCAGGGGTCCATCAAGGCTGCTTGCTGACCCCCATATTATTTACTTTATTTATAAATGATCTAGTGGATTTGATTTCTAGAACAAAAAAAACACCCCCAAAAGTACAGGATCAAGCTGTGGCATGCTTAATGTATGCAGATTATGTCCTTATACTTTCTCAAACCAGAAATGGACTGCAAGACAGTCTTCATCAATTGCAAGACTATTGTGTGGGAAATAAAATGATGGTTAATGTATTTAAGTTGCAGGTTGTTTGCTTTGGACGTTCCCAGAGGAAATATACTTGGAGATTTGGGGCATTTCGGTTTCCCCAGGTCACTCATTATACTTATCTAGGAATTATTTTTTACCCAAATAGCCTCATGGGCAAGATCTATCCGTGTGTTAATAACTAAAACTACAGATGTTACATCTGGTATCCTTAGGTTATTTTGGTTAACAGAAAGGTCCTCGGTTATACCAGCAATACAGGTTTTCAGAACTAAAGCCTTACCACAACTTATGTATAGAGTGGAAATTTTCCCCATACAGGCATCCAAAAATTTGGAAACTGTCCAAAACAAATTAGAGGAATTTTAGGGTGCCTATATGTACGCCCATAGCAATTCTGCATGCAGAAACAGGAATGCATTCAGTCCCTTCTTTGGCAATGTCTCAAACTTTGTTATTGGAATAAGATTCGTTGTCTTGCAGGCAACAAGGATTATTTACCTATGTTGGCAGAAGCAGGCTACATATGAAGGAAGTAGAAAGTATAAGTGGTGGAATGAGATATTTAGGGCTTTGAATTATTTGGGTTTTTCACCAGAGTTTTGTGCAACGATAAATGTTTCACAGTTGCATAAAATGCTGAAAGAGAGACTCTTAGATACATCTGCCCAGGAGGAGATGGCTAAACTAGAAACGTTTAAAATGGCACCCTAGTATTTCAAGGTGAAATTTACTTTTTGTCTAGAACCATATCTATAGCTTCTGACAGATAATTGATTAGGAAGAATGATAACGCTGATACGGATTCAGTTATTTGATTCAGCCGTGAAGAAAGGCCGGATGGAGAAAATTGCCTTTGCAGCTAGAATCTGTTTGTTTATTTATTTATTAGATTTATACCCCGCCCCTCCTGAAAACAGTTCGGGGCGGCTTCCAACCATAAAATACACATAAAATACATATAAAATAATTTAAAACACATCAATAAAAATATTAAACCGGGCCCAGGCAACATTAAAACAGTAAATCGGGAAGGGGAGATAAAAACCAAGTTAACCCACCCTCCAACTTTCCCCGAAGGCCTGGGTGAACAGCCAGGTTTTACAACTTTGCCAGAATGACAACAGGCTTGGGGCCAGGCGAGCTTCCTCCGGGAGGGAGTTCCAAAGGTGCGGCCCGACCACCGAGAATGCCCTCTCCATTGTGGCCCCCCACTTTATGCAGGGGACCTCCAGGAAGGCACCCCCGGCCGACCGAAAGAGTGGCTGTGGGGCGCAGAGGGCAAGGCGGTCCCTGAGGTATGAGGGGCCCAGTCCGTGAAGGGCCTTATAAATCAACACCAAAACCTTGAACCTTGCTTGGCACACTATTGGCAACCAGTGCAGAGTCCGGAGCACAGGTGTAATGTGCTCCCGGCGACCCATCCCCGAAAAGAGACGGGCTGCCACATTCTGCACTAGCTGTAGCCTCCGAACCAGGACCAAGGGAAGCCCCACATAGAGCGTGTTGCAGTAGTCCAGCCTCGAGGTGATGAAGGCATGGATGAGGGAGGCCAGGTCCGGGCCGGAGACGAACGGACGCAGCCTCCACACCAGATGCAACCGGCGGAAAGCAGCCTTTGCGACTGCCTCCACCTGCCGCTCCAGGCGGAGTTCCCCGTCCAATATCACCCCCAGACTTCGAACCTGCTGAGCTATAGGAGGGCAAACCCCTCCAATCAGTGGGGCCACTACCTCTCCCACTCTCCCCACCAACATCACCTCCATCTTATCGGGGTTGAGCTTCACTCTGCTCTGCCACATCCATTCCGCAACGGCCTCCAGACACTGGGATAGCAACGAGACAGCAGGGTCTGGGTCAGTTAAAAAAGAGAGGTACAGCTGAGTATCATCAGCATATTGGTAACACCGCACCCCGAACCCTCTCACAACCTCCCCCAAGGACTGCATATATACATTAAACAATAATGGAGACAGAATGGAACCCTTCGGAACGCCGCATGATAAGGCGCGGGGGCAAGATGTCTCCTCCCCCAGCACCACCCGCTGGCTTCTCCCTGAGAGGAATGAACGGAACCATTCAAGAACAGTCCCATCCAGACCCCCCAGGTCACACAGCCATCTCAACAGCAACCCACGGTATCAAACGTGGCTGAGAGATCTAGCAGACTGAGAAATGTTGAACATCCTGCATCCATCTCCCGGCGGAGGTCGTCGACTAAGGCCACCAACGCCGTCTCAGTGCCATAGCCAGGGCGAAACCCAGATTGAAACAGGTCCAGGAAACAGATGTTATCTAGGTGCACCTGGAGCTGGAGTGCCACCGGCCGCTCAATAACCTTCCCTAAAAAGGGAAGGTTAGAGACCGGTCGGTAACTGCCGAGTGCATCCACGTGCAAGGATGGTTCCTTCAGCAGGGGGCACACCACAGCCTCCTTGAGGCTGGGCCACAACCTCCCCTGCTGCAGGGACGCGTTCACTATCCTCGTCAGCACCGTCCCCAACGTCTCCCTGGAGGCTTTCACCAACCAGGACGGGCATGGATCAAGTTCACAACAGGTGGCCCTCACTTGTCAAGTAGAGACCTTGGAGCATATTATATATAGTTGCCCTCTGTATACAGATGTTAGATCTACATGGCTACTTCCTCTCTTCCCTGATAAACAGCTGCTGCCTGCACCACAGGGTATAGTTAGGTTACTAACTTTAGACACGATTGATAGTCAAAGCCCTGGCCCTTTTTTTATCTCAGCTCAGTGCCGTAGAAGTACTATTGTAGACTCGCCATCCAGGGTTTTATGTCTGCATCTAAATGCTAGAACCAATGCTGGATACTTATAGTATTGTTAAAATGAGCTCCATTGAAACTCCTCTGCACCTTATATGGAGTTGATAACATTTAATGTTTTATTTATAGCTAATAACAATATTGGCTGAGAATAACATTGTTTATTAGTTTCTGATTAGAAGATATTATGACCAGAATTGTTGAATTAGGATAAAATTGTTTTAGACTTTTTACTTTTTTTAGCTGGACTGAGCTATTATGATGGCTCATGATATTTGAACTTTTTTGTACCATATTTCAGTGTTATGATCTTGGACTTGGTACTTTTTGGTTATTTTGTATCTCTCTTGTATTTCTTTTCTGTGTAACTATTTACGGTCATTGGCTATGGCAAAAGCTAACTACCTGAATAAAATTTTGTACTAAATATAAATAAATACATTTGCATATTGTTACTAGTCAAAGGATCCCAGTGTTGAGGACAAACAAGGGTGAATCCATCTAACCACCTTTAAAGTTCAGGAGCTTTTCAGTTGTAACCCAGTAAGAATTTTCTTACTGAAATATTTATGATAGAAAGTGAAGAATGATCTATAGTTCAAGGATTTTAACCTTTTCAGTACTATGATCCATTTTTTCCATACAGCAATCAATGTAGAAAATAGGCCAAGATGGAATGTGAGGAGCAACTCACTGAAGATGCAAAAAATCATATAAACTTTTTCAAGAACATCAGAAGCAAATAAATGTGACTCTGGAGGAGGTTCTAGAGCAAATTGACAAAATAAATAGTAACAAATCATGAGAACTAGATGGTATTCATCCCAGAGTTCTGAAGGAACTCAATATGAAGTTGCAGAACTACTATTGGTAATCTCTAACCTATTGCTAAAGTCTGCCACTGTACCAGAGGATTGGAGGGTAGCAAACGTAACACCAATATTTAAAAAGGGCTCCAGAGATGATCCTGGAAACTACAGATGGGCAAGCATGAGATTGGTGCTGGGCAAATGGGTGGCAATGGTTTTTAAGAACAGAATTACTGAACATATTGATAAACATGGCTTGATGGGGAAGAGTCAACATAGATTTAGAAAAGGGGAGTCATGCCTCAATCTATTGAAATTTTTTGAGGGTGTAAATAAGCATGTGGATATGGTTAAGTCAGTTAATATAGTGTATCTGGACTTTCAGAAGGCATTTGACAAGGTCCCTCATGAGATACTCTTGAGGAAATTAAAAAGTCGTGGGATAAGAGGCTGTGTCCTATCATGGATCGGCAACTGGTTAAAAGATAGGAAGCAAAGAGTAGGACAAAATTATCTGTACTGGGATGGGTGGTGCTTAATATATTCATTAATGATCTGGAGAAAGGAGTAAAGAGTGAGGTGACCAAATTTTCAGATGACGCAAAGCTGTTCAAGGTAGTTACTATCTCAGTGGACTGTGAAGAATTGCAGGAGGATCTTGCAAGACTGGGAAACTGGGCATCCAAATGTCAGATGAAATTTAATGCGGACAAGTGCAAAGTGATACACATACGAAAAACTAACCCAAGCTATATGTATACAATGCTGGGCTCTAAATTAGGAGTTACCACTCAGGAAAAGGATCTTGGAATCATTGTGGACAATCCATTGAAATCCTCAGCTCAGTGTGTGGTGGCGGTCAAAAAAGCAAACAATGTTTGCATTTGGAAAGGGATAGAGAGTAAAACTGAAAATATTGTAATGCCTCTATATAGATGTATGGTGCGACGACACCTAGAGTATTGTGTGTAGTTCTGGTCACCCCATCTCAAAAAAGACATAGTAGAACTAGAAAAGGTATAGAGAAGGGCAACAAAAATGATTAAGGGTATGGAATGGCTCCTGTACGAAGAGAGGCTTGATAGATTGCGGTTCTTCAGCTTGTAGAAGAGATGACTGAAGGGGAATATGATAGAAGTTTATAAAATCATGAGTGGTGTGGAACATGTAAATAGGGAGTGGTTATTTACCTTCTCAAACAGTACTAGAACAAGGGGACAGTCCATGAAACTAACTGGCAGCAGATTTAAAACAAATGAGAGTATTTTTTTCACTCAGTGCACAATTAATTTGTGGAATTTGCTGCCAGAGGAAGTGATCAAGATTAGTAGTGTGGCTAGTATTAAAAAGGGATTGGATAAGTTTTTAGAAGTAGGTCCATTAATGGCTGTTAGCCAAGTAACTTTTGGGGATGTAACCTCTTACTGTTGGGGGCTGGAACAACAACAGGGAATGGATTTTCCATTGCAACCTGTTGTGTACTTCTCCCCAAGAGACAGCTTGGTGACTGTTGGAGACAGGATGCTGGACTCGATGCACCATTTATTTGACCCATTACAGCACTCTTTATGTTCTTTTTATATACTGGCCCCCTAGCCCATTAAGCAATATGTGGTCATGATCTCCAGACAGCTGCTTGCAACCCAGAAGTTGAAAACCCAGTTTGTAACATTGAAAAATGACTGATTTGATGGTCACATAATCACTCCCAAGGTCATGACTGAGGTGGGTGGGGCAGTTTACACCTTTTTAGAGCTATTGTTTTTTTGACTGCTTGAAGCTTTTGGCAGTCTTCATTTTATATTTGGTTCACATAACCAGAACGGCTAGAAATCTGTTTTTAAACTTGTTTGACCTATTAAATTGCAATTGGAAATCAGTTGTGTCACTTAACTTACTGAATGAATCTTGTGCACGCTCATTAGTTAATAACTAATTTCTATATTACATTGTTCCTTATATAGGGTGACTGTGAAGATCATGCTAACCTTTTGTGCGGCCTTCTCCTTGGGTATGGATTGGAAGCTTATGTTTGTGTAGGAACCAAAGCAAAAGGAGTTCCTCACACATGGGTAATGACTTGTGGGACTGATGGAAGCATCACTTTTTGGGAGAGTCTAACAGGACACAGGCAAGTAAACTGAATTTAGGAGAATCAGAAAAATGTCATCTTTAGACATGGGACTACAATGAATTTCTCCCTTTGTGTCTGCATAGAAAGTTTGTGTTAAGAACGTCATTGACTTTCCATTGCCACGGTGTAATGGTTTCTTTCTTACAAAAGGCTATGAGGAATGCCCAAAACAGATGTCTGTATTGTTTTTGTCTTCTGATGTGGCTAGATGCTCAAAGACTTCATCTTTGACACCAGGCATTCTGGACTGATGCAAATTCAAATCCAGTGAAGGAATCGCCTTTGCTTTGTCTCCTGCAACCTCTTCAGCAGTTGTTTTTGTATCAATTCCCTGTTTTGGCTAAGCAATTAGGTTTTTTTCTTGCTTGCATTGTAGGCTGCCTTTAAGCGCTACTGCTAAATCTAATGGCTGTTTGCTTGTTATGGGAAATGTCTTGGCTTAGCATAGCAAGCTTGTATCCTAGAGAGAGAGCATAAGTTTGTTCACTTGACATTGTTAGCTTAAAATCATGTCAGGAGAAGAAAATGAGGAAGGAGTAGTTAGGCAGTAGTTAGGCAGGAATAAAGGTAAGAAGAAGTATGACAAGAATGCTGATTGGAGGAAGCAGAGTTTTTACCTTATTTAGCTGAAACTAATAAAATGGCTAATTTTACTGAATAATCATGGGGCTTATCATATTCATGAATTCAGTAACAATGTGGTCTATAACAATGCCCTAAGCGAAAGGCTAGCTAGCTGCACAGGTCAACACCCCAGATATCTGTCCCGAGTGCCGTTTGGTCATTCAACACAGAGGGTGAAGCCACATGAGACAGAGTGAGGAGGCTACCACACCTTGGGTAGCCTTACCTCTCTCTGTGCATTGGGTAGCCAGTGCCTGTCAGATGTTCCCCCACCCTGGGGTGAGGCAAGCAGCTGGCTGCTATGTGACATATTCCTGGAAAGATTCCAAGGACACGTCACAGAGCAGCCTTACCCAACATGGGGAAAGGCTGCCCAAGGTGAGGCAACTTGTGTGCCTGGGCTGCACTTTTCCTGCCACGCAGGGAGCACTGTGACAGACACTGTTGCTCATCGTGCATGGCCATGTCACAGCTGGGGCGAGATCTTGGTCAGGCCAGGGGAGGGAGGTGGGGCAGGGCTTCCCCGCAACCGACTGCCTGACTCCCCGCACTGGCCGTGTAGTGTGGTGGCAGCAATTGACCTCCACAAGGCTGTGCGGGAAATCGGGCCACAGCAGCTCGTCTGGCTGCACCCAGAGTCTTCAATGACGGAAAGCATTCTGCTCCCATTTCTTTCTTCTTCTAGAGGGTAAACTGAACCACTTCAGGGGGACTCGTCATCCTTTTGAGGGGGTTTACCTTAGTGTAGAACATCTTTGTCTAGGATTGAAGAGACATTTAAGCAATATCTTTTTACTGCACTTCTCCAAATAACTACAGGTACTAATTAACGGGTGGGAATTCGGCTGAAAATACTGATTTGGTTCTAACCCAAACCAGAATTTGTTTGAATTTAGATTTGTATTGCTCAGATTTGGTTCGTTGCCTCAGCTCTGTGTCCCCTGGACTCCTGTCTGCCCAGCACATCGCCCCTCCCAGCCTACCTGCGCGCTCCCCCCCCCCCCCCCGAGGGTATGCTGCAGTTGGTGATGGGCCATGCAGGTTGGGGCCCAGGAGAGGCAGAGCTGGGGGCAGAAGGGCCAGGTAGGGGTCTGGACAGGGGTGGGAAGAGGAGGGGTAGTTGCTTTATTTACTCAGGGCTCCAGAGTCTGAACTGGCAGCTGAGCATGTGCAGACCGGCTGCCATTTTTCAAAATGGCACTGCCAGCACCGTTTTGGAAAATGGTCACGCATGCGCAGAATAGCTGTGGTGGCCATTTCTGCGCATGTACTTTTCGATTATTTTCTTTCCGGTGCAGTTTGAGAAGGCTGCGCCGGGCACTGCACCACTGAGCCACAGGTTCGGACTCCAAACCCCTGCAGGAAAAGGAAGCAAGCCATCCCACCCCTGCCTGGCAGTGATGTGGGTTTCCCAGAAAATTTTGAATCAGAAAACTTTTGCGATGCCCTAAATCAATTGAGATGTGCTTTAGCATGTTTCATTAAACAAAACGCAAAAAGAACACCATGTTAATTTTATGTGCTGGATAAATGTCTCAGAAGTTTTTCCAACAGCCAAAAGTAGTTGAGCTGAAATATTTAATTAGGAAAAAAATTAATTAAAGTGTACTTAATGTGGTTTAAAATGAATGTTATATTCAAACAAATTCAAAGCTTTACTTGAAATTGTTTTTATTGAATTGGAAATATTTTAAGACATGACAACTTAATAGTATACACTTTTCTTACATTGTTTAAATTTTAAGAAAAAAATGAAGGCATGGAAAACTGTTAACATACTAGTTTGGGGGCATTACCGGCACAACACAGCCAAAGAGCTGTGCGTAATATGCCACCGTTGTCCGCTGATCTTCTTCAACACTAAACTTCAACAGTTGTAAAACCTGGCTGTTCGCCCAGGGCTTTGGGGGTGGGTTAGGGTTATTGTTTTTTCGCCCCTATCCTGTTTTACTGTTTTAATTTCCAGGCCCCCGTTTTAAACATTTTTATTGTTGATTATTTTAAATTGTTTTATATTGTTTTTATGTATTTATATTGTTGGAAGCCGCCCCGAGCTGTTTACAGGAGGGGCGGGGTACAAATGACAGTAATAAATAAATAAAATAAATAAACAGAGCTTAACTTCAGTTTTCTTCAGTTTCACTGTCACGGTCTGTAGAAGCACTCACATAGCTTGTTAATTCCAGTTCAGACTGAGATGAACCTGATTCAGAACTGCTTGAGCAGCCGCATTCTCTTTTGCTAAAGGATAGTGTGTGTGTGTGTATGTATATGTGTGTGTATATAAAAGTTAATTACAACTTTTGAAACTGCCCAATATGACTGGTATTGGTAGTCATTCATTACGTTACTTATTAATTGTATGAAACCATGCATTTATAAAGCTGAAAACTTTTCCCAGAAAAATATAGCGAAATTTTTTCCATCCCACATCACTGCTGCCCAGCCCCCTACCTGGCCCCTCGGCCCCTAGGTCTGCCTCCCCTGGACCATCGCCCGCCTCTCCCAGATTCCTGCCTGCCTGGACCATCACCCACCGCAGCCTACCCTCAGGAGGAGGTGTAGGCTTGAGTGGGCAATGAGCTTGGACGGGCAAGAGTCCAAGGGAGGAAGGCAGGGGACCGGGGGAGGTGGAACTGGCTGCAGATGGATTTAAGCATGCATAAGCTTCAAGAAGCTTTGATGTAAGGGGGGATACAAACCGAATTTTGGTAGTTCATATCCCTGGTATGGTTCTTATTGATTCTTACAAATATGAATCATACAACATAGGATGATTCGTATTGATCTGAATCTGAGCCACCCATCCCTACTTAGTCATCTTAAATGATTGATTAATTTCCAGTAATCCATGAAATTACTGGATTTCATTGCTCATGTACTTTTTTATACTTACAATTTGACTTTTGCTCCAAGCATTATTCTGTTACTTGACTATATGATTAAAAGATCATTCTTTTGAGTAAAATTCACTTCTTTTCAAACTTCTGACGTTGTGCTTGTTTCCTGTTGGAGAAGGCGTCAATGGAACCTAGGTTGGGATTTTTTTCCACAAATTCCTACAGCATCATGAATTATGTTGATTTTTTGGCCTGTATTATTCAATACATTCAGCTTTGTTCTAAAACTTCAGTGAATCTTCTCAGGGAGCTAAAATTTTGCTCAGCCATTTTCTCACATTGGTCATCTTGGAAGAAAGGTGCTGTGTTCTAGTTTTAAAACTTGGGAAAATATTTTAACATACTTGGTTGGCTATGCTTATTGGGCAAAGTGGAGCTGAAATAGGAAGGTGAATGTGGACAAGAGAAATCCATAGGAAACCAACGAAAAATTCCATAGAAATCCAAAAGAAAAAATAAACGAGTAACAGTCACCAGTCATTGGTTCTGCTTAAGCATTTATTCTCCTCGTTTGAGTACTGACAACACTTGCATTTAAAAGAGCACCATCAAAACAATTATTTTTAACAAATATTTTTTTACCCTGTTCTCTTACATTTTACATTTGAAATTGAACTTTATGTACTTTATGTAGGTTTCCAATAGAAGTAGTTGTTTTTTTTTATCACTTTCCTATAATATATTTATTAGTGCATGAGCTTTCATCAGCACAAGCTGACTTCCTGAAGAATCTGAGGAAGTCAAAAGCTCATGGACTAATAAATATACGTTGGTCTTTAAAGTGCCACTGGACTCTCTGTTCTTGTTATAACTATAGACTAACACGGCTACATTTGTACTATAATGTATTATTAGGAAATATACACAGCTGCTGTAATGGTAATTAACACTTAAACACTGACAAAAATGCAGTTCTCTTTATTTATAGGATCTTGCTAATTTGTGGATTTCTTTTGGCAATTTAATTTTTAAAATTCTCAGAACTCCTGTAGTTTTAGTTTTGTAGATTAAAATGTTGGACTTTCCTTCTCAAATGTCAGGCCCATTTAACACAGGCCGTGGTGGGTGTGGGGATGGGTGGGTGGCACGGTGAATGGGGGTGCATTCCCACAGACCCCCCCCCAACCACCTCCACCCATCTCTATGCACAGAGCATCGGGCATTAGTGCCTGTTGCTCCATTCGTGGGTGGTGGGTGTAGCACGGGAGTTCCCACGGATGCCCACCCATCCCCCCACACCCGCGGCAGCATTTGCACGGGTGACCCCCACCCACACACGGGGGCGGGGAGTGCCTGTGTGAAAAGTTACAGAGTAGACAACTAATTCAGTTGTATCCTTTCTGAGCTAAAATTCTAAATTTGTACTGCCCTATTGAACAACGTCTATTTTAATCAAGGGATTCAGACTATCACTCTGTGATTGTGCCCATCCTCAAGTGTCAACCTTCTGCAGCTCTGTTCTATATATACATATATTGTAATGACTATGAGTTCCTAGATTTGACAATGAGTTTTTTTAATTACTAAATAATCCTGTCATATCTTCATTATTTGAAAACTGCTGAATTTGGAAGCATATTAAATGTATTCTTTTTATGAAGTCTTTGCTCAACATATTTGTTAAAATTAAAGTTTGAAGAGCACTCGCCCTTGCAGACCCGCATTGACTACTTTGAGGTTCTGCTACAGTGAGCATGTTCAGGGTGGCAGTTTTGTGAAAAGAACTTGATTACTGTTCAGCCTTTCTCTGCTGACATACATATCCTGTTGTATGAGGTTATGCAAAGAGGGTCTCAAGGCATTAATGTGCTATTATGCTACAAAAAGGTGTAGGGTTTTTTCATGCAGGAATAATCCTAACTTTCTGTGTCAGTTTAATATTCCCATCATTTTCTTTTTACTTTGTATTATAATGTAATGTTAAAAAAAATGCTTTGTAACCTCTTCAGGTACATCCACAATCCTATCAGGCCTGATGACCCTCCATTTGTTGAACAGCCCAAGCCAACATATCCTTATCGAACAATAGGCTGTGTCTTCAACCATCAAACGTTTTGGGGGAACTGCCAGCCTTCTGATGCAGTAGAAGTCTGTGTGTTTGATCTGAATAATGAATCTAGATGGAAACCAATGAGTGGAGATGCTATCAAATCTGTGTGTTCTCCAGGGGCCACAACATCCCTTCCTCCTTTCCCCCCTCTTTGTGCTTCCATGATAGATGCTGCAGTAACAAGCAATGAGATAGAATTACAGCTGAGAATACTGGTGTCAGAATACAGGAAGGTATTTTTCTTTAGCTTTTTCGTATTGGTATGCAAAGAGGGTCTCAAGGCTCATTATCTGCTTCTGAAAAGATGAAGGGGTGCATTCATTTGGTTTAAGAGAACATCTCTTATTTTTCTTATGTACATGGTCCCATCCATCAGCATTATAAATAGAACAGAGGGGCAAGGAACATTTTTTTTTATCTGGAGGCCACATTGACAATTTAAAATTGGCTACTGGGCTGCATCAAAAATAAATAAGCTAAGGGAAGAGCTTTGTTTCAGTGAGAAGCGGCCATCCCCTCCTGTCTGTCTGAAATGGAAACTAAAGCCATAACCTATGTATGGCTGGAAAGAGGCAAGGTATGGAGTTCTCATGCTGTTGAGAAACAGCAGAGTCTGAGCCTGAACCCCCTGGCATTGCACCATGTTGGTAGGAGCCACAGTGGGCCAGATTTAAAGGGGTATGGGGCTTTATTTGACCCACAGGCTGAAGGTGAAACTTTGAAAGAGCTGTCTGGGCTATTTAGACTTTTTATTTAAGTGTGTTTATTTTGTTTGTGTTCCTTTTTTTATTGCTTGCTTTGATGCCATGAATGCCTTGCAAGATTAAGAAAAGATTGTTAACTTTAAATAAAATTAGCTTTTGCCATCCTTCTCTGTAATAATCAATTGCTCATAGTAGTAGCAAGTTGGGGTAGATTCCATATGCACTGCAGGTGAAGATATCATTTTAAAAGCAAGTATAATATGTCTTGGAAATGCTTGTCACATATACATATCTCAGCATAGACTGACGGGTAGTAAGATTCAGATTTAGTCTTTATGATTTACACATAACACCCCTTTTACATTTTTGTAAGATTTAGCTCATACCTATTAGAAATTTGTCTCATTCATCCTGTAGTCCTGCTTGCATATACTACATCTGGACATTAGCTTCTCTAAACTCCTTTCACTTGGCTTTTGGGAAAACTCTACCTTACTTTTCAACACTACAGGGGTATGATCTGTAAAGGTGTTAATTCTAGAATCTGGTCTAGAGTCTAGAAAGGTGTTAATTCTAGAATCGTACAAGCAATCTGGTCAGTACCTACTGTTATCTTTTTTTTTAAATCCCATTATTCCTCTTCAAGTTCTTACATATCCAAACTTGTATGAAGAAAGCCAGATTAGATTTTTTCTCAGATTTACAATATATCTTTCTCCATAATCTGTTTTTCTTTGTTGTTAATTGATGTACTGACCACGTCTAGCACATGACTTATGCTTTCATATGATTACAAACCAATCTGATGAGAGCGCAGATAGACCATACGTCTTATTATGGAAGTCTTTATGCTCTGGTGTGCATGTTTTGAGGTTGTCAATGCATTTGTTTTTTTCTGATGAGGAAGAACTGCTATCTTTCAAATCTTAAGACTGTTTAAAATAGATTTTTAAAGTAGTGGGCTTGCTTAAGCAGTACGTTAAGGGCCATACAGTTTCCCACAGAAAACTTTATTTTTGCAGTAAATAAAGCAAGCCAAATACTATATTATAGATACCCAATAAAGATAGAACATGAGGCTGATTTCTTTTTTCTTTTTTCATTTATATATCTGTCATTTTGCCACCTTAAAATTCTGCTTAAAAGAGAATTGACTATAATGTTTTCCAAAGTTGTAAAAAAATAAACCTGTGTGATTGGTGAAATCTAAGTGTGAGAGGCTTAATGGAAACATTAGAAAAATATTTAATGATTCATTCATTAGGATTTATTCTTGTTCTTTTTATACAGACATACAAAACACAAGCAAAATGACTCTTAGCTGCATGTAGCAATGACTTTGCAAATAGAATTGGGTCATTTGTCATTCCATTTTAAAATCTGTATTCTAACTTCACTTCCTCTAATTGATAGTTCAGAGCAAGGATGGGTCAAAGCGTTCAAAATCTCCAAAATTTGTTAGTATCAATTCAAGGGTTTGCTTCTAGTAATTGCTATACCATCACAGAAGCTTAAATCATTACTACTTAAATATATTTCATTTTGAAAGTCAAGTAGTACACTTCGTTTGTCCTAAAGTAAGTGTTTGTGCCTCAGCCATGTTCTTGCCCTTGGCCTGCATTCGCCATAATAGTTGGTAGCAATACTGATGTTTTATATCTTTGATTTCTATTATTGGCAGACTAATGAAAATATTTCACAGTGTCATTTTAATCTACTGTATTATCCATAAACGTTAAGTGCCTTGAAACCAATTCTGCACTATGCTTTTCGTTCTTCATGTAGGACCTTGGGCTGACGACAATTTGGGATGATCAGCTATCCTATCTCTTGTCACCAGCCTTGGCAGCATATGAACTTGAGCGTACAACCAGCATCTCTGCAGGAAATGAAGAGTTTCAGGATGCCATAAGGAGGGCAGTACCTGATGGTCACACATTCAAAGGGTTTCCTATCCATTTTGTGTACAGAAATGCAAGGAGAGCATTTGCTACATGTCTTCGGTAAGATAAGATATACATCTGACTCAGGAAATATTAGGCTTTATAAATGGAGTTGTGGCTTTTTACAATTGCAATTCGAAACCACATTTCATCTAAAACAAAATTTTGTATATAGAATTAACGGGAAGGTTACCTAATTAGTTATGGGATAGGGATGTTCATGAATGTAAATCCAATTCAGATGAGTAAGTTGTGACCTTCTAGAAATCTGGTTTGAACTGAGTTATCAAGTCAAGTACCTGTCACAAATGTTAGTATCACAAAAGCTACAGTTGGTACAATTATTGATAAGCTGATAAGAAAGGCAAAGGACAGAGTATATTTCAGGGATGGGTAAGTTGTGGCTCAGGAGCTGCTTTTCGGCATGCGGCCAGAGCCTGTTCCAAGTCCAATACTGTCTTAATGGTCCTGTGTCTGTCTTCGTTGCACAAGAGTCTCAGCAGCTGAATCGTAGCTGCTCCTCAGAATCACAGCAGCCCATACCACAGAGCATTAGCTCTGCCAGCAGGAGAGGTTTGTGTGTGCACTTGTGTGTGCATGCGCTTTGTGGCGCTCAGTCCTAGGAAGATCTTGGAGCATGGTTCTGGGGTTAGGAACTTTGCCCACCCATGGCATTATTTGTACTCAAGCAGTTACATGGGCATTTTACAGAGTACAATAGGTTTGGGCTAGGTTTTGTGCATAGTTACATGGATTAAAAAGTGGCTACGCTTACTAAACAGCGTACAGCCCTATATGTCTTCTGAGACATGGGAAGGGCTTAGTAAAGTGATATATTGTTCAGTGGGCATGGTTTCATTCAGGGAGCGTCTTTTCAACTCTGTTAGAACACTGCTGTTAGCATTAACATCGGAAAAGACAAATTGTTGACATTGATAACTTTTCATTTCCATGATTAATAACCACACTTTTTTCTGACAAGTTTATTAATATTTATTTTAAAATTTAGTTAATTACAATAATTTAACTCTCTGGTTGCTTATGTTTCTTTCTATCAAATAGGTCTCCTTTCTTTGAAGAAATAGTCTCCTGTAGGGGAGACCAAGTACGGCTTGCAGTTCGTGTGCGAGTGTTCACATACCCTGAATCTGCATGTGCAGTGTGGATCATGTTTGCTTGTAAATACCGCTCTGTACTGTAAATAAATAAATATTTGATAGACTGTACATAAATGTCTGTACTGCTTAAAAAAATCATTCATTCCCACATGTAATTTTCACTTTGGATAAATACCACTATGATGATGTGTGTGTATATTATTATGTACATGTATTTAAGATAATTAAGGCAGATAAAATGTCTATAAATTAAGTGTATTTTTATTTTAATAAAAGCTACTTTTAGTTCAAATGTGTATCCAAATATATGCTTAGCTTTCATGGCTCTAATGCATTGCATTAAATTTTGGTGTTTAAAATTTCTTGCTTGGAACAAGGCATAAATAGCCAACAAGGATGTGAAAAACATCACTGAAAAAAAGGACCAAAGCTTTGCATTCAATTAAAGTACACTTTGCCTTCAAAGAAGGCCCTTTTAAGGTGCTGACCATCCTCCCTCCCTCCCCACCCCTTCCATTCTGTTATTTTGTGATCTTGAGCAAATGGGAACTCATGAAATGCTGGCATACAGCACTCAAGAGGATTAAGAGTTTGCTAGTATCTAGAAGAGACACTGAAGGTTACTTTTTTTTCTTGCATCTGTTCTATGTTCATAAAATAGTTCTTTACAATTCCCAAGACTAAAGTTGTAGCTACAACTACTTACACTGCTACCTGTTTTTCATGTTAAGGATCTTTTACATTTCTTCACATAACCGTGACCTCCACATCAGCCTTATAATAGTTTGCTACCACAAGGATCAAACTATTCCTGTTGGCTTTTTGATCTTTCAGTCCACTGTTGTTGGGATCCTGATAGACCTCTACTCCTTCAGGTTAGAGGTCCATGACTTTTTTTTTTTTTAAGAAATAAAAACCAACCACAAACTCAACACTGCTTTCTCCCTGAACAAGTTTTACAGTTTTTATACTTGGTATGCAAGCAGGTGAGATTCAAAGGTGGTATAGAGCTGTGGGAGTGGCTCTATGTTTAAGGTGGCTGCATCACTGTTAAAATCATGAACATTCTATTCATTATAAATTTGGAATGATTTCTCCAATCATTGAAATTTGGTAGGGAAGATTCCTCAGGTGAGAGGTAGACTCTGTCCAAATGTCAGGTAAATCAGATGAAAAACAAAGTTAGATGTTTGTATTTTGGAGGCAGAACGACCTTTTCTCCCCTATGCAATGTCTTTTCCTCCCGGAGATTGGGAGCAGTATTAAGAAATCTAGCTGTGCTCAAGTGTGGCCTGAATGGATTTTGTTTTTGAAAGTCCATTGTGTAGTTTTGAGGTGCCCATTTTGGTAAATGGGGAGAGGGATAAAAGCATCTTCACTGTCTTTCGCCAGCATTCTATTGAATGTGAGATTATTTTTTTGTGAGTGCTACTATTGTACAGAGCTGAGTGGCACTTATTGCAGGAATTTATTGAAAAGGGTTGGGACAAAGACCAAAGCAAAGCATGGGTGCTAAGTAGTAATAGAGCACTATATGCGAGACTACAATGTCTTTAATATTTTCATGGTGTGCAAGTTAAGCCAGGAGCCTTGACTTACAATTCCCATGCTTTTTGGAGCATGGATGAATTTGTAAGAGCCATAACTCGTCCCTTAAACCAAAGGTGTTTTTTTATCTAAGATTATCATCTCATTTTGTACTGTGGCAGGGTTCACTCTCCTCCTTTGGAGCAGCCCTGTTTCAGTCTCTGGGGAATATAGCCCACTCCCTGCCACATCCCAAACCTTTGTGTCCTTAATTAACCCTCTGGGGCCAACACTGCAGCCCAAGAGGTGTTGGTGTAGTTGGGTATTGGACCTCCACCAAATCCCTTTACAGGCCTCCTCAAAGGGTATTTTCAGACGTTACGAGATCACAGTGAACCACCGTGAATACCCACCTGTGGTCACTGACTTGCACGTATGTTTGGCGGCCGCCAGATGTTTGCCACGCTCAATCCCCACATGGGGTCAGTTTCAACCACGCTTCCCGGGCTAACCGCACCAATTCACCGGGAAGCGTGGTGAAAGTGATCCCCGGCAGAGATCCAAGAAAAGTAATGTCTGGTCTGTCGCCACAGCCCGGAAGCACCGGCAGGATTCCGGGCCGTGGCGGATTCGGCCAGACGCTGTGGTGGCATTGGCCCCGCCGCCCACCCGTCTCCCCAGAGGGGGTGGGGCCGTGCGGCCGCACGTTGCGCCACGCAGCCCCGCCCCCTCCCCAATTCCCCACCGGGATCCCCCAGCACGTCTGTTAGGGCGTGACAGAGTCGTCCCGGTGGGGGATGAATTTACTGTTTTCATGAAGGGGCGAACCGGCCCCGTCATGTCTGAAAACACCCAAAGACTCCTGATTTGGGGCTTATTGTGGTTAACACCAGATCCCCGAGTTCAGTCACACATACAAATCTGATGGCCCTCTCCACACGCATGCATCATGTCAGACCCTACCTTGACTCCTGTGTTCTGACTTTAAGGATCCCTCTGGGTGCAGTGTTCTCTCCGTCTAATCCTCCTTGCTGCGTGAAAGTTCCTGCCTCTCTATCTTGAAGCTTTCAGCTGCTAAAAAACTTCCTTGGAGCTCCTTCCAGCACTCTTCCTTATATTCTACTGACTTTTCTGAGAGTCCTTTCTGATTAAATACCCAGCTGCTGCTGTCCGTTGACTTCCGTTAGCTTTCAGTCTGGACTCTTTAAGAGGCTGAGTCACGCTGAACCCTTGTTATGCTGTCACACACCTTCCCTTCTTCACTTGTTTCAGTGCAGGAAATGTAGAAAAACTTCCATCTTCATTTTCCTACCTCATTCTCCCAAGGATGATTTCCAGAATAATAGAAATAGTGTATAGAATTATGCAGTAAATGCTTAATCTCCACTATTGGGGTTTTCTCTGCTTTTCTTGTGGGCCAACACTTCCACTTCATGACCATGTATATCTTTGGTTTAGCATATTGGCAACAATAATTATATAATTAACAGTTGAGTTTACAGCTCTAACTGGCTGAGGATACAGCCCACCTGAGCCTGTGGGAGTGACTGTCCATTTAAGTGGTCTGACTGTCTCTACAGACCACGCTCCTGTTGGTGGAAATAAGAGAGGGAGGCCCTGCTGTAGAGTCAATCTGTATCTGATTAGGATCAGAGGAGGAGCTTGGCCGGAGAGTAGGCTAGACGCTGAAAGTTGTGCAGCTGGTGGTGGGGGTTAATCTTTGCAATGCCAAGGAGCGGTGTAAGGAACGTGTAGTGGACCTTTATGCTGGATCAGCTGAGTGGATCAGAGTGGGGACTGGTAAAAGGTTTTGGGTGGAGGGGGCACCTACAGCCTAGGTTGCTAGTGTAGCAACAGTGGGAATTCAGTGCATTCCCATTTCCAAAATCAAATAAATCGATAGACAAAAAATCCCTTGGTTTAAGGGGAGAGTTAAGATAAATATTAAAGCACCAAAAAGCAAAAAAAGGAAAAGGGGGAAAAAAGTTAAAGCCTTTGCCTCAATGCACTATGTAAGCAGCAAAGCCATTGTGCAGTCCCACACATTGGGCATTAACAAATGAGACAATAGCCTCATGGAGTCCAGGTGGGTCTGTGTAGCCTCCACCTACATGTATAGTATATAGAGCCAAATCAACAGGCAGCCTCCTGAGTGTATTTCTTATGCATTTGTGCAACCCCACCCCCCACTCACAGGTTTAGCATGACAAGTCACAGGCAGGTGTTCTTACCCACAGCGTTCTTCCCACCACCCTCTCTGTATCCCGCCTCCTGTGCTGACACAGCTGCAATGAACCATGAGAAGCTGCACATGCTGTTTTTTTCTTCCTGGGTATCCAGGACGAAGGAGGAGGCATTCCAGCGCTTACTATTCCCACCCACCCATGGAGGTTCATATCTTGGTTTATACCTGCAAGCACTTCATGACTGGAAATAACCTTTTACTATGCACATAATGTTGAGTTTGATGAGCAAATGTCATACCTTATTGAGTGACTAGTGAAAACTGAAAGTAAAGATTGAAATCAAAAGCAGGCACTCACCCAACCATCAGCCACAGCCAGGGTATCCATCATCCCCCAACTTCTCTGAGCCCTGTACCCCAAGCAGCTAGAGCACCAAAGTCAAAGCCATTTGGCTTTTCCTGGAAAACAACCTGTAGCAATAGCTTTCTGTGGTGTTAAAACCCCTCATACTCCTTGCAAGCAAGAATTATTGCTTTAAAAATAAAATGTAAATAGCTTTTTAACCAATGGGAAACTCTGCTCCCACATACATTTCTTGCACAGTAACCACTGCCTTGTGGATACCCCCACCTGCCCATTTCTTAACCTTCAGTGATTCCCCTCACCCACCA
Source organism: Sphenodon punctatus (assembly GCA_003113815.1). Taxonomy (NCBI): domain Eukaryota; kingdom Metazoa; phylum Chordata; class Lepidosauria; order Sphenodontia; family Sphenodontidae; genus Sphenodon; species Sphenodon punctatus. The sequence goes on from QEPC01003937.1 coordinate 1,936,641, forward strand.
CAATTAAAATATTTCATGCTTCCATGGTGCTAATATCAGTAATATTTTTAGACAAGTTGGCGTGTGCACTAATGTACTTGTGACTGATATCTATACAGTTTAATAACCACCTCGATTGGCAGTGCTGGAGCAGCAATACCTCCCTTCCCCCCCCCCAGCATAAGCTTTGCAAAATAATTTTCAACTAATAGCCAACCTGTAACCAATTGCAGCCTATAGCAGGGAAGGTGTGTTACCTGTGTAAGTACCTGCAGGATACCACCCAATAGTAATAAAACTCAGTCTCTCGTCTTATCCACGGTGTCTTTATTAGTTCACACATTCACAGTGATATATTATATTTATTTATTTCAGCTGGCTTTAGCCATAGCCGCAACTTCTTACAAACATAATAGTAATAAAACATCTTACAAAACAGTAAGAAACAACGACATCGCATAACATAAAATAGATCCACCATGCCTATACAGTAAAGCAATACAAGCATTATCTTGTTATTATGCAACCTCCATGGCAGTGGCCAAACCAAGGGGGGGGGGGGGAAAGGAGAAGGAAGGGCAACAACCTGCAGTACCTAGCTCTTCAGCACGGGTTACCGCAGCAAAGCTTGTCCCCTGGACTAAAATAGGGCTTTGATCACAAATTGCCTCGAACATAGCTGAGTATGATTAAGTACAAAGTTTAGACATAGATGTTCAATTCTGGGATACAAACAAGGAAAACCCACCCTCTAGCAAATAAACCAAACAAACATAAACATCATTCCAATTACCAAGGCCTGTCTAAACCCATCAAATTAGATCCATTAGGACTACCTCGGCCATTACCCTGGCCCCAAAATTTGCAACCACTCTAGAGCGGCTAGGGACAGCCCCATTCAACAGTAGCTGCATCCTCCCATCCTCGGACAGGAACCCAGCCCCCAATGCCCCACTTCTTTTCAACAGATCATTTCTCAAAACATTGTGGCACGGGCAGTGTAGCAAAATATGTGCCATCGTGTCAGGAACAGCCCAAACACATTTCCTACATATCCTCTGATCTTTGGGGATTTTGCGATATCTCCCCTCCACTACAGCGGAAGGGAAGAGATTACAACTCAGTAACATAAGAACTCTTCGATGTTACACATTAGACCAAGTAAGATACTCAGGGGGGATCCCCTTTGGGTGGAACAAATGGTAATCAGGTGCTATCCCCTGAGCTGATAGAGCCGCTGATTCTAATTGAGACTCTTGATCGTAGAGTCTCTGCTTAAGTTTAGAAAGCATCTGCCCACATTCCAACAACGTCAGATCCTCTTTTGCTAATCCCAGTTTGGCATACATCCGCTCTGGCAACTGGGCCCACTGGGCTATAGACCTATCTTTAACAGTAGAGGCAAGCAGAGATTGGGGCACAGGTGGGAACACCGCCACTCTAAGCCAAAATTTAAGAAAGGCCAGAGTGGCCTGCACCCGTATGGTTCTCATGGCCAACTCAGCCCTCAATATGACCTGTGGGGCACACCTTGGTAATCCCAATATAACTTGCAAAAAGGTGTTCTGACATTCACAGCGATCCTAGGCCAGGCACAACCCTCTGATGTCTTTCCACAGAGCTGCCCTTAGGTTCTGTTCCCCAAGTCTGTTTCCCAAGTTTTCCCAAACAGAGACTGTCCTGGCTCTTGCCATCTTCATGCCCGGCACCACGCTGGGCTGTCTAAGGTTTACGTAGAGCTCCCCTTAAGCTCCTGCTTCCTCCTTGAGCTCTCAGCTCATAGAGCTGGTTTAGCCAGGCCACACCTCTGTTAGCCTGTGAGCTCCCAGCCTAGTCTGCTAACCACACCCAGCTCAGCTGGCCCTACTCAGGCCCCTCTCATTCCTGTGCTACCTCTTCTTAAAAGGCCACAGGCATGGTGGGTATTCTGCTCTGCTACACCCCTTCCCCTTCAACGGCATTGGGGTTACCCTCCAGTAGATACGACTCCTTTACCAGGGCTGCCATTACACTCCTCCATCCAAGTTCCCCTCTCTCACTCAGGTCTGGGGAGTCCCACACGACCTAGCCTGTACTGATCTGCAATGGGCTCTCAGCCCAGACAACGGTGCCTGTGCTCCTTGGCCATGCCATTAATGGTGTCTGAGATCTCGTCCACCTGCTGCATAGTCTCCCCAAGCAGCTCCCTTGCCAAATCTTCCCTGCATCGCTGGTTGTGGACCCGCAGGCCCTCGTTCCACTAGGCACTTGTGGCAGAGAGATCCATTCGTCTCCATTGCACTGGCAGACCTGTAGCAAGGCAATAAGGAAATCCATTCATTCCAACTGTCCCACCCATATTTTCACTTTGGTGTTTCAAGCCCCTGCCTACCCAATTTTCACCCCTCTGTCCATGCAAAGGGAAGCAGGGAGAAGTACCTTGCCTATGCTGCGGCAGAATCTCAGTGCCATCAGGATCTCAGGATCTCTAGTTCTCTTCCTGCGATCACTGTAGACTAGTGAAGAACATACAGAAATAAACCACCACCATTCACACCCGCCCCTCTGGCTGTCATTCTGCCTTACACACACATACACACACACACACGCCAGCCTGCCATGCCACTATGGTGTCAGGGTTCCTCTTTCTTCATCCACATAATGACTGGCCTCAGGCTGATCAGAATACTAGGACTGGGGAGAACACTGGGACTGTAGGGGGATAGGTGCCACCTTGCTGCCTCTTGCCCTGCTGCTGTCTGGACACTGTAAGACTGGGGCTGTGGCTGTAGTTGGGTAACAGATAGATAGATAGATCTTTATTGTACTGGAAAATGCCTTGACAATTAAATTACATAAAAGTAAACAACAAGAAAATCATCTGAACAACAACAACAAAGCAATATCAGTTCCCTGCCACCTTCCTTCTCAAGGAAATAGCTACTATTGAAAATGATGCAACTGCCCGGGTTATATATTCCTTTTTATCTGCCAATAGAAAAACCTGCGTGGGTGAAACTCGGCTGCTCCTTGGAACAATACCTTCTCCAATTGCAGGAACCTAACCTAAGGAGAATGATCACTCTCTTTCGGTTCAATCTCCTGGAAACTGCGGTAGTCAGATATAGAAGAGAGCAGGTCCCTTACTCTAACAACCTGTATATGTGAGTTGCAAGAAATAGAGACTTTGCAACACGTGATACTTTGTTGCCCTAGATATCAGGAACTTAGAAGCACGTGGATAGATCCACTGTTTCAGAATTCCTCTGACTCCACAGAGGAAAGAATAACATTACTTGCAGTAACACACTTGGAGAAGACGAAAGCAGTTGCCTGCTTTCTTAAGCTTGTGGAAAAGAGGGTGTAAAGTAGTAAATGAATAGACTTGTTAGACTCAAGACAGATGACTTTGAATTAAATGCTTATCAAAAGGGAATACTATTACCCATCAATATATAGCTTTGTGTACCAATGTACCGGTTTTCCCTCTTGTAACTTGCAGATAATTTTGCTTTGGGAGTATGTTAGCCCCCACCTAATTTGTATTACCACCTACACTGCAAGTTCGCTGCCTTTTTTAGTAGCAACTTGTTATTTTATTTATTTATTTACCTATTTTAATGTTGTGTTTGTGTTTATGTTTTAATTGTATTATAGATTATATTTTTGTTATAGCAAAACTGCTGATACAATAAAGGCATTGATTGATTGTACAATAGAAAAACCATTTGCTGGTGTCATGATCTATTACTATTAAGCTCAACCAACTTAAATAATCTTTGTCTTGGCTGATCATACATAAGACAATCAAGAAGATAATGAAACTGATCTTCCACCTGCTTCGAACCACAGATACACAGCCATCCAGAGTAAGGAGTGCCCCTAAAACGGCCTAATGTGACTTCAGTCCACATGGACTGTATTCTTAAGGCGGTTGGGTAACACTGGAGCAGGATTCTGGGAAAACCCATTGCTGTATATACAGCTGCCCTCACGAGAGCATCAGCGCACCAAGGCTGCAGGGAGCCAAAGAGAGCAGGAGTGGAAATACACTCTACCCAGAATAATTTTTTTGCAGTGACCATTAATTCCTCTCTACCCCTTTGCTGGCAAAGGAATTAGAGAAAAAGCAGTTACTCCCATCCCAGAGTCAGTTGCGTTGTAACACTGTTCCACTACAAATATGTGGCGACAAAGGGTATTCCCATATAAACAGCTGTGCCCACTCCCAAGACAGCTTCTTCTGAGCAAAAGGAACTATGGGCAGCAAGGAGAGTGGGTGCAGGAGCAGGGTAAACTGATCCCATCCAGCAGCATTGCCAGCACTGACTTCAGTTCTCCCACACCTATAGCCCTAATCCCAGTGTTGTCGTGGGAAGACAGTAGACACTGTGGCTGTTTGTACACAAGACACCCCAATGCATGAATACTCCCTGTCCACATGAGGGATGTCTCATTTGAATTAGGAGTGTGGGAGTGCATGCTCCCATGACCCAGCACCACCTACCCAATCCATGCATGGGGCATTCCAGAAAAAGCCAGAGTACCCCGTGCATTGGACTGGGTGGGTGGTGCGTGGACAGGGCAGTTATGGGGTGGGGGGCTCATTTTAAGTGCTCCCCGCCACAGGACACCCACATACTCACCCCACACACTGACTGCAGACACACACACCCTGCCCATCTCGTTTAAAAACACCCAGAGTGGTTTTGATGCTTCCCTGTTGTCCTCATCCTCAATGATTCCATGTTATGCCGTGTGGGGACAGCAGGGGGAAACGTACACCGCTTTTAGACGAGGTGCTGAACAAGTGCCTCCTGAGCCACCCACGCGTGAAGAGAGAAGCCGGCTGCGCCGCCGGAAGTGACGTTCTCCCCATTGCCAGCAACGGCGGCGGCCAGAGATCCGGTGCTTTGCAGAGGCACGTTCTAGAGACCTGGAAATTGAGGTCTCTAGAACGCGCCTCTGCAAAGCGCCGTGTCTCCAGCCGTTGGTGGCAACAGGGAGAATGTAACTTCCGGCAGCGCAGCCGTCTTCTCTCTTCACGTGCGGCTCAGGAGGCGCTTATCCAGTAGCAGCCTTAATTGTTTTCTCTAACCTGCAGAGGAAGAGGATTGGGGCTATAAGACCAAGGCAAAGTGTGGGTGCATGGAGCCTTAGTTGTAACTGAGCAGAATATGAGAGACTGCACACATTTAAAGCTTACATGGCATATGAATGAAGCTGAAGGACTTAACTTGCTTTTTTTTCTTCTTCTTTTTTGTTTGCTTTTTGGTACCAAAGTTTGTTAATGTTTGCCTTAACTCCACCCTTAATCGAAAGTAGAAGATACCATTTAACCAGTCACTACCATTCTCCCATCCCAGTCATTTCTACTGCCTCTGAGATATTTTGGTGGGAAAATTTATTTACTCACTGTTATGTAATTTCTGGCAGGAAAAATTCTGGGTTCTGTGGCTCCCCATGACAAACCACACACTCATACAACTCCTATTGTGGGGAGTCATACTGGGTAACAGCAGGAATGCAAGGGCGCAGTTATAATAGGTGCAGCTGCACTGGGGTCCATTGAGCCTGGGGCCCCCACATACATACGGAATGCATACTCACACTGGAGTGGAGTTACCCAGCAGAGAGCCCATGCCCATTCCCACCTATCTATGCCTCTGCCAGAACTTACGTGTGTGGTGGTGAGGGGAGGCAGGCCCACAGCTGGTGGGCCTACACCTAAGCTTGCCATGGATGAGTAGGTCCTGCTCCATCCACCTGTAGTGCTCCTTCCTGTCTGCTGGGCGGGCCCTGTATCAGCAAACTCTAAGTGCCTTCTCCCTGGTAAGCCCAGGAGCTCCTCCTGCAATCTAACATTGCTCTCAAGGGGCTGCCAGGAGACACAGGAGTGGTGGCAGGGGGCCCCGTAGTAATGGCAGTAGTGTTGGGGCTCCTGGGGCTCCTCAGGATTGGCATTGATGGGGCTCCAGGGTCAATGCTTCCTGTGCCCACCCCCAAGTGCAGAGCCTCTAAAAGTGAGGCTCCTACTGAGGTTGAGGGCACCTACTGCTATTGTCCCTGCCCAAGGCCAGTTCTGCTAGTAGACCCACCAGGGAGTGGCCATCTGGCTTGCTCAGGGTTCCAACCATCAGAGGCACCCCAGGGTTTATCTGGGAGTAAAACCCAGGATTTCTTGCACCCAAAGCAAGAATTGTGCCACTAGGCCAACAAGGCCTTTCCCCTGCCTATGAGGAGGAAGCTGGAGCAAACAGCTGGAAGGAAACATGCACCACTGGAACCCCAACCCCCTTTTATAGTAAAGTACAGTCCCTCTGCACCCCAGCAACAAATGTGATATTTGAACCACCAGCCTCTGACACCCCAAATGGGGCTCATGTTGGCTTCAGTTATTAGCAGGGGAGGGGGCAGTGGCATAGTAAGGCTGTGGTGGGTCTAGACTCATGGCCTGGGCCCTACTTATCTGTGGGACCGCCTCACTCCCCATGTGCCTGTGCGACCCTTGAGATCGTCCATGGGAGCCTTTTTGGAGGTTCCCCGGGCGAGGTGGGTGGCCACCGATGTTAGATCTTTTTTGGTGGCTGCCCCTATGCTGTGGAATTCACTCCCTGAGGAGGCTTGGTTGTCCCACCACTTTCCTGCTATTTCGGTGTTTATGAAAGACCTGGCTGTTCCGCCAGGCCTTTGGCAAGGGGGAGGAGTGGGGTTTTCCCCTGCATTTGTGAATTTTTAATTGCTTAAAATTGTATTAAATTGTTTTATTGTTTATATTGTTGTTCGCTGCCCCAGGCTGCCCCATGGGCAGGAGGGGTGGGATAAAAGTTTTATATAAATAAATAAATGTACCAATTATGGTACCCCATAAGAGCAATGAGGTGGTGTCTCTGAGGTGGGGCTTACCAACAAAGGCAGCCCATTTCCCAGCAGCAGCAACCCTGCCAGAAAATTACGAGTGGGTGAGGATGGGGCTAGCACTCCACTCCCATCTGCTCTGAAAACTTTATTTTTGGCAGGGGCCTTTGCAAGCAGAGGGAGTGCCCACTAAGACATTTTCATAGTAAGCCAGAATGGAGTGCTAGCTCTGCTCCCCCCACGGCCTGCTCTGAAAATTTCCTAGCAGTGCTCAGCCTGCTTGCAAAAGGGCCCCCCTCCAAGTCTGGGCGCCAGGCTCAAGTGAGCCCCCTGAGCCTCGCTCCATGGAGCTACACCCCTGGGAGTAGGCCTGAGCCCTGGGAAATGTTTCCGGTAGGAGTGTGCACTCTAAAATGTGAAAGAGCAGGAAAAGGCCAATAGTGGCCATTTCAGAGTTGGAAACGAAAACCAGAAAAACCCTGGTTTATTTAGCTTTCATTGTGACTTTCTGTGCCACCCTCCTGTTCCGGCCATCAGCCTACAGATGAACTCCTAAGACTCCCTGTCCTCCAGCCAAGGGGGCCCAGCGGTGACTGGGTTGCTAGCCAGAGACTAGGGTGCAGTTCCATGGGCTCTTAGCCCGCGGGTGGGGCCATGGGTTCGGAAGCGGCCTTGGGCCCCAGCAGTTTTTGTTTTAGCTGTGAGTGGCCCGGCCATAGAGGCCCCCCTATATTCCGCGGCAAGTAGCGTCTCCCCCGCAGGCAGGAGGCGGTGCAGGCCGGCGGAGAGAGCTAGTAGCTCCGGCTGCCGGGTGGGCGGGCGATGCGATGCGATGAGTTGGCTCCCCCTGTGGCCGCTGCGCTGAGTAGCTGCCGGGTCTCGGGGCACGCGCCCGGCTCGCTCTCTGAGGGAGGAGGAGGATGAGCGCGGCGGCGGCGGGGATGGGAAGGGAAGCAGTCGGGCCCTTCTGGGGAGATTGCTGAGGGGAGCGCACGGCCGGAGACAGCCGCCAGCTTGGCCGGAGCGGGAATGGCTCACACCGGGGCTGCGGCTCCGCCCGGGGAACCCGCAGGGGCCGTAGGGGGCGAGGTGCCCCAGCAGGGCGCCTTCTGCCGCCGCGGGGGGTTTGGCGGGGGCGGGGGGCAGCCGGACGCGCTCTCGCTGGAGGAGATTCTGAAGCTCTACAACCAGCCCATCAACGAGGAGCAGGCGTGGGCCGTCTGCTACCAGTGCTGCGGCTCCCTGCGGGCCCGCCGCCGCCGCCGCCACCAGCCCCCGGCCGCCAGGGTGGAGAGCGCCGCGCACATCCGCATCGGCAGGGACGGAGCCGTCACCTTGGAGCAGAGCGCCGACCGCAGCCAGCCGGCTTCCCCTCCGACCGCAGCAGGTAAGGCGGCCAGAAGTCCCTTCCTCCCCCGCCGCCTGTGGCTCTTAAGTCAGGTTCTCCCCGCACCGCGCCGGGTAGGAGCGGGCTCTGCCCTTCGCAGTTGCCTGGGATCAGCCGGGGGCGCGTCACCCTGCTTTCTCCCTTTCCTCGGAAACATGCCGCTTCCAGGCGCATCCCCCCAAATGCTGAAGCATTGGCTATTTCCTCCTAGCACAATCTCGCTCTGTTCCTTCGCACGGTGTTTATCCACTGTCTGCCTGTCTCTCCCGGTCCCGGCTCCCTCGCATTGGCATTCGGCTGCCGTCCTCCTCCCTTCAATCATTCTGTCGGAATCGGAGAGCTCCTTGTTGCTAGACTCTCTCTGCCTTTCCCTGGCTTCACCTCCCCCTCTCCCCGCCGCAGCCTCTTTGATGCATAGACGCGGGCAACACAGAGCCTGCAGAATGGCAGAAAACTGTAACCAGGCAGAGGCAAGTGGCTCTGGCTGTGCTATCCATGTCGGTGAGGGTTGCGTTTGGGGCAGAGGACATTAGGAAATTGTTCTGGGAAAACCTCCTTGTGTCAGCATTTTCTCTTTTTAAAAATAGTGTATATATCGGATCTGGACAAGCGGTCAGTGCCGCAGGTACAAAGGGGTGTGTGTGTGTTTATTGGGAGAGCTCCGGCTCCTCCTTCAGTCAGAATTTTCCCTGCTTGCTGGGAGAGGAAGCTTGCCGAAGAGAAAATGATGCAAAGCTGATCATGTAGGTCAGCATGACGAGGGAGTGGGCTTGGCAAAGCAAAACAAAGAGAACAGCTGTCAGAGATTGTGGGCACTGTCAGGAGAGGTTCTGTTATGAAGCATCCCTCTCTTCTGTGTGCCTTTGTGCTATTCCATATACAAAGCAAATAATGTTATTTTTTCCTGGAAGTTGAATTTAACAAGTGTGTAAACATCTATTGTATTAGTTGTTTGATAAAGGTGGTATATCAACTGATGAGTAAATGGGGTATAAAATGTAACTAAATTTACCTAATGCAGAGGTGAAAATTGTGAATTCATGAACAATATATTTAGCAAGTATTAGAAATACAGATAATATGCATTTTTTCATATATTTATGTGCAATAGTAAATAGGTCTTACGTCTAATATGCATTTTGGTGTCTGCATGAGTAATGCATAGCATAGGTATCATATGATTCACCTTAAAATATTTTTCTAAAAACAAGTTAGCCTCTTAAAGTAACTTTTCAAAGCTGGATCAACAAAAAGATATGTTAGCATAAACAATGCCTACCTATTTAATTTACTTGAACATAAAACTAAGTAATAGATGAAAGACCTTTAAAAATAAATAAATAAATCAATAACTTAAATAAAATAAAACAATGGAAACTCTATTCCTTTATGATTTAGACTATTACTAAATTAAACCTTTATTTTAAAAAGTCTACCTCCCTTATTTAAAAAACAACAACAAAATTTGATTTTGGTAAGAAATTTAGGGCTAGCAGTGTGAGGATATAAAGGTGCAAGAGTAAGCATTAAGATTTTAAAAATGGATATAATGGAATGGAAAACTGTATTTAAAAATTTTCAACAGAATGGTAATATAAGTTAAGAATTTGGAACCTAGTACTTAGTATTGCAAATTATAGGTGTCTCTGGGAAAACATTTAACAGAGTTTGTTTGTTTATTTATTTATTTATTTATTTTATTTATTTATTGCCAAAAGCCAAATCACTATAACTTAGTCTAGTAAACTTGTGTATGGATATCAAAGTATATTGGGAAAACCTATAATTTCTTGATATTTAGGTGATTCAGAAGTGAACTACAATGTTTTAAGTTAATGTACAAATCCTTATTTCATACCACCTTCTATTAGTCAAATGAAAAAAATATCTGTACAACCACTTCTCCTGCATGCTACAAGAAATGGGAAGAGTTGTGCATTGTTTATGGACTCTGGTATTTAATCTCATGCTTACAGTGAGCTACTTTAGATGTTTTTCAAAAATTGTATGTTTGCCACGCTCTCACAGGGAGTTTTTTTACTGAGCCCCATTGCACCTCAGTATGCAGTCGTTAATCAGTTTTTCCACTTGCACTCCTTTTAGCTAGGAGACCTCCAGCTTCCTGCTATAAGACATATTGCCTCCCTCCAACAGCAGATGACTAGTCAGATTTACAAGGGGCACACCAAAGTCATCTGTATTGGAACATTCCCTTGTGTGAGAACATTTTAAAAAGGGAGGCATGCTTGTGTATTGAAACACAACTCCACTTCATTGTTTTAGCAGCAGTTTCAGCAAAATGAGTTCTCATAAACCTTAAAGTAAAAGTCTTTAAACTCAGTTCTTCAGCAATTCTCTTTGCAAATCCTGAACTTTATCTGCTCATAGTTGTAGGTGAAAGACAAAATCAATTTCTGCTACAGAATATTTCTAATAGGAGAAAAAACTCTTGATTTTTTTCTCAGATTCCCAATTAATCTAATAGTTTCATTACTCTGTTCATAGGTGAGTACATTTTATTAGCATATGAAGGCTGCTTCTGCCAGAGTCATGTTTTGAGTTTGTAAGTTTTACCACACGTCCAACAACATCTGGAATCAAACTAGTAGCTAAAGACAGACACACAAGTTGCTTGAGTGTAGGGTGGAAGCTAGATGAGAAGCCCATCTCCTACCCTCCAGGTACTTTTAAAGAGGAAGATATTAAGAAGATTCCTACTAGGGTAGTGTCCCTAAACCAGTGGTTCTGAAACAGGGGGCTAATAGTGGTGGGTGGATGGGGGTGTGGGGGCACATTTGCCAACCCCCTACGGGAGTTTCCAAAATTTTGGCGACATCACCCTTTTTTTGTACCACAAATTCTGGGTGGTGTGTCATACACCAATCAAAACTAATATTCCAGAACTGGACAAGTTGTCACTGTTTGGGAAACCTCCTTCACAGCTAAGCCACACTGAAATAGGGACATAAGGTTGCAGCAACAACTATAGAGGAGAAAGGGAAGAGGGAGAAAGGGCCACAGGATATGTGTGGTGCTGTGTGTACGCATGCAGGCATGAACTAAAAAATGTTAAATCGGTGTCCTAGACCCTTTGATTTCTACCTATGGCCCTTTTTACATAGGCAGTGGTGGGTGGGGATGGGTGTGCTGCTGTGGTGGGTGGAAGTGGGCGTGTGTCCTCTCCCATGGACACACACCCAACTTCACACAAGGAGCTTTTTTTTTTTTGATGGCTCTGTGGGTGGAGATGGGTGTGTGTTGGGAGCATGGACGCACCCCCATCCACCGCTCGTGGTGTTCATATGGGCAAACACCCATCCCCCCCACTCACTGCCATGCCATTTCCACACATGCCCCCACTGGTGGAACACCCTCCCGCACACCCAGCCGGGGAGCTGGGGGAGGTGTGTCTGTGTAAAAACAGCCTTTCTCCTTCCTCAGTCCTAGTCTGCTTGCACCTGTTATTGTTGCGTGTGGGTTGTGCATCACAAAACTACCTCTCTCAACTTTCCAATGGACGCTATGGGAGGACGTTTTCTATTTAAATGTTTTCTCCAGTCACTTTTGAACCAGTAATATTCAGAATTAAGGTTGCTGCTCTCTACTACTGTTTGTTGCTTTTGCAAGGCATGTTACTTGTCATTCTGAATCCCTTGTAATATATGTGTAGCATTAGGCGGGAAAAGGGACACTGTAAGTCTTTGTGTTTTTTTTCCCCCTTTCCCTTACAGCATGGGGCGTGACTCGCTTATTTGAGTAATTTGGATATTCCCCCACACCCTTAAACACATTTTTTTTGCTCCCTGTTATTTCAGGTATTGGGTGTGTTCTAGTTGCTCCTGATCCCTGCTTTTTATTATAGGCTCTGTTTCTGTGTTGGTGGATAGTTCTGGTGAGGTGGTTTAGGTTTGGTGACACCTGCATCTGTGCAAGGGGCTGGACTACATGTGTAGGTATAGGAAGGGTCGGATACGTGGGGTAGGATGGATTGGGCCCAAGCTGCTTGTACAACCAACTAAAAATATCCAAAACAGGACTTCACAGAATAACATGTTCCAACCAGTTACAAGGGCGAGTGAACTAGATAAGACCTGAAGCCAAATGGTCATCCGATTATGGGTGTTCACAAATGAGATGATAGCCCACGATAGCTCACACCAGGTGGGTGCCCACCTGCTTGTTTATTTTTATGCGCAGGGCATTGGTGACTGAAGCCGCGTATATTGACAGGTACCTCTCTTTCAGCATGTTTCAGCTCTCCTTGCAGGGCTTTGATCCTCTCCAGTGCTGTCCATTGTTGTCAGAGGAAGGCAAGTGCATGATGTTGAAGCAGGAGCTGCCTTTGCAACGTGGTGCGCCCCGCTGCCCTGGCCCCAGATCAAACAGGAGAGCCTGTCTGTGCCTTGCGATCTTATTGAGCCAATGACAGCTGAAGGATCTTCTGGATTTCTTGCAAATTCTGCTCAGCAGCGGTAATGAAGACTTGGAGTGTGGTAATGAGCACCCTGAAGTTCTTGGGATTCATGGCTGCATTACAAGCATCTGTGAAGTCTGCAGACTGCTACACACCACGTTTTGAAAAGTTTGCACAACTGGGCATATGCCTAGCTGTTGTCTGCGTGCTGCACGTGAACAACTACCGGCTGCTGTTGGTTGAACAAGTTTTTGCAAAGCTGATGTTTGACGTGTGTGTTTTGCTTGCTGCTAATCCATGTAACAAGCATGTCAGTGCACGTGCCACGTCATGCAAAATGTTACAGCTGTTACCACATGGAAGCATGGAATTTTTTAATTGGGATTGGGGGGGGGAACCACTGAATGTTAAGAAATGGGCAGGTGGAGGAATGTATATGGGAGCAGAGCTTCCCATTGGTTGAAAGCAATTAATTTGTTTTCTTACCTTTTGAAAATAACACCTTTTGCTTGGAACAAGTAAGAGGGGTCATAGAACAATACAAAGCTATTGCTGCGGGTTTGGTTTTCGTCCATGTGTTCTGTGGCTGCCTGAAGAGGTTGGGGGCTGATGAATACCTGGCCTTTGCTGATATTTGGATGAGGCTTGATATATGGAGAGAACTGTCAAACCTGTCCTCTGAGGCAGCCTATGCACTCATAGGGTGGCACATGCACACAGTGGGGTATCGTGTGTATGATGGAATTGCACAAACCTGCTGTAGTTCAAAGTTCAGCAGAATGGAAGAGTGAAAGCCCCAGATAAGACCAGATGAGAGAGTGGGATGCGATCGAGACCACGGCTTTTCTGGACACTTGTACACTGCCAGAAGTAAGGAAGTCACTAATGGAGGCTGGACCTTCCCTTCTGTTTTTTTTCTCATCTCTGCCCTGATGACAGTGAGAGGGTACAGTGCCTCATTTGGGTGGTGGAGCTGAATCTCTGGCTGAGGAAACAAGTGGCTCAGGGTAAAGGGAAGGTAAGCCTCTGAAAGCGAGCATCTTGTCCTATATAGGGTCTGGACACTTCCAGAAGTGCAGGGTCTCCTGTAGGGAGGAAAATATTCCTGCTCCAACTTTATGGTAATGTAGAAGATGCTAGAGAGGGGGTACAAGAGATGCATGTACACACTAGTAGGAATTTCCAACCCTATGGTGGACAAGACCCCAATAAAACTCTGTGCTGCTGCTTGCCAGTGAGTGTTGTGAGGTGTGGATGAGAGAAACTGGGCTGAGAACATGCAAAGACTGATTGCTTGAACTGATTGCTTTGGCTCTGAATTTTTACTTTCGCTTTCAATTTTCGCTATAGGCGCTCAAAGTATGCGATTTGTTCAATAAACTCAGCATTCTGTGCATAGCAAAAGGTTATTTCCAGTGCCAAGTGCTGGCAGGTGTAAACCCAGGTATACACCTCAATGGGTGGGCAGGGATAGCAGGCGCTGGACCGCCTCCTGGAGCCATAATAGCCTGGAAGAAGCAGCTCGTACAGCTTCTTCCCACGGTTTGGTGCAGCTGTGAGTCATGATGGGGGGCAGTATGCTGGGAATGAGGGTGTGTGTGTGTGTGTGTTTATGGGTGGAATGCAGCGGGGAAGAACATCTGCCCGTATATTAAGTTTGTCCTGCTAAACCTGCGACTGGGGGCCTGACCGCATGCGCATAAAAACCCCGGGGGGGGGGCTGCCCATTTATTAGGGTCTACATGCTAAATGTGAGTGTGCTGCACAGACCAAACCCAGACTGCAGCGGGCTATTGTCTTGTTTGTTTTCACCTTTTGTTATCCCTGGCCTCCACGGCTTTCTCAGCCACAGGGTAATTTCAGACGTGATAAGATCAGCCAACCACCCTGAATCACAGTGGATTCAGGGTGGTGGCTGTGATCCCGTGCAAGTCTGTTTTGAGCCCCGCCAGATGTTCACCACAGTGAATCTCTGGTGGGCGTCAAAGCTAACCACGGTTCTGGGGTTGAGGCTGGCCCCATCCCCAGAACTATGGTTAGCTTGACCATGATCTGTGATGGGCCAAAAGTAACGTCTGTTACCTTGGCCCATCACAGATTGTGGCCCTGTCTGCGGTATGGGATTAGGTGCAGTGGCCGTGTTGGCTGCTGCGCCCACCTGCTTTGCCGAGGGTGGCCAGCCAGGGGAGTGTGGTGAGCGGAGCCTTGCAGCCGCACTTTGCGCTGCACGGCCCCACCCCCTCTGAGATTCCCCAGCATGATGGAAGCCGCGGATCCCGGTCCGGGGTTCAGCGTTTTGGGCCTGGAGGCCCAGCACGTCTGAAATCACCCACAGACTACAAAATGTGTGTTAGTGCTATCTATGTACAGAAGGAAACCTTTTGTTTATAACTATGTGTGAAAACAAATGGTGTTGGCTATATAGATGTGAAATTGATGATGTTGGTAATGCATATGCAGAATGTAGGATGTCATTACATCCTCATGTCCATATTGCATATTTTAAACTATATTAAAGACTTTAGTACTGCAACAAATGTTTTAAGGTTTGAAATCTTGTCAGTGAACCTGTATTTTCATTTTTATGCACATCGAACTTTGCTATAAAGCAACAGTATATAAAATTTAGCTATAGTATATACCATACTTGTGTAGATTTGATTTAATTTAAAGAAGAAATTTTGGACATTGTTTTCCTTTTTGTAAACAATAGAAGCCTGTAAATGTAGGGGAATAAAGGATTCCCTTGAGAATGGTATTTTTGGGTAGTGAACATTTGAGCTTTGTTTAGGATTGTGAAGGAGGATGTGATCAGTCATGCCTGTCAATACAGCTAATGCAGCAGCAAATGCAGAGAAGCAGTTGAATTTTATAGAATTTGCTTTAGAGATGCATGTTTTCAGAGTGTATTGCAAGCCTTACTATTTTGCCAGAGATTTCCCACAGGCAGTGAGGATGAGGAAGAAAGACATTTTTTTAAAAAAGCAAGCAAACAGCAAAATTGTGAACAGTGGACTTAAAGGAAATGGAGAACCGAATCTGTAATGATCTCAGTGTAAATCATTACTAGAACTACCAGTGCACATAAATGCTGCCAAATACAGGTGCTCTGGGAATACCTGACATCAAGCTGTAGAAGCTCAAAATGGTGCAAAATATGTTTACAACAACAAGGGCTACTATAGAATATATACAGCACTTTACTAAAGATACAGTGGGTCATACAATAAGTTCATGAATTCATAAAGCAGGGTTGGGAAAGCTTTTAGCACAAGCTCTGAGGGCCTTCTAAATAGAAGTTGGGGTGAGGGTACTTTATGGGTATGCACTTAAGAGTGTGTCCAGAGAAGAGTCCAGATAATGGATCTGTGCCATGAATGTATCCCATATCGTTGTGTGCATGCCCTCATTTCTTTCNTATGTTGTTTTTATTGAATTTTAATGTATTTTATTGTTTTAATTGTGTTGTGAGCCGCCCCGGGCTGCTTTGCAGGAGGGGCGGGATATAAATGCTTTGAAATAAATAAATAAATAAATTTCTTTCCCTGAGCTCAAGCAGTTCTTGAGGGTCAGAACTGGATCCAGTGGCCAGATCCTGGAACTCAAGAGGGGCTAAATAAAAACTAGTGGTGGTGAGCTGCATTTGGTGCTTGGGCCTGAGGTTCCCCCATCCCAGCTATAAAGAATTATGCTTTACTTAATTGTCTTTAAGAAACTTTTTAAGATCTGAGAGATTATAGCCCAGTGGAGCCCTTTATATTGAATACGAGGAGTAAGAAGATACCTGAAACTATTTTACTAATTTATTACCCCTGAAGAAGAGTCTTGAAACACACCAGATTCTGAATATCTTTTGATTGTTTATTGTGAGTTTTAGTAAGAAAAGCAAGTTCTTTGTGTTCATGAGTACATTGTATGACCCATTCTCTCTTTACTAAAGGACTGTAGATGATACATAGTATTGTCATTGTTTGGTTGCTGCTATTCAGTACCCCTTGTTATTTTTCAAGATATGTTTAACCACAAATATTCCACAGTTTCTTGCATTATATGTAAAATTATTTGGCAGTAGCACTTTATAAAATGCCAGAATAGCATGCAGCCTTTGATGCAGAGACATGGCTTTGGCTTACTTCATATGCATGTTATTGCGAATCAACTGTTCCTTCAAAATTGTTCAAACTTTAAACAATAAAGCTGATATGTTAGCTGTATGGGCATGGAAAGTAAGACAAATAATAATTCCTGGCAGTGAATACAGGAGAGCTGGAGTTACACAAATAAAGTCACGTCTCCAAAGTATGGGTGTTGCCATGAGCAAGCTTGCAAATGTAGCTATAAAAAACATTAGCTGAGTGTGTTGTAATGACGAAGTGTGCAGTATTTGGACCAGGAGGTAGGAGGGAACCCTCGTTCACGTCCTACCTTGGCCCGAAACTCATGGGGTGACCTTAGGCCAGTCACAATATTCTCTCAGCCTAACCTACCTCACAGGGTTGCTTTGAGGATGAAAAGTTGTGTTATGTGTAAAGCGTTCTGAGTGCCATGGTAAGTGAGCGCTATATAAAAATAAAGTTATAAAAACATTAGCTAAGTGCTACTTCCTACCTCAGAGAGAGCCTTGGAATGGATTAATGTACTTGGAGAAACTTGCACTTCTATCCATTTGCTTCCTTGGGGTCTGACCCAGTCCCTGTTGGCCTCAGTGGCCTCGACTCAAGCTCCCAAAGAAGGAGAGATTTGGGAAATGAAGAATGAGCAAAGGAGGAAGCCTATGAGGACTGGCACATCCACCATTGTGTTTGACCTTCTCTTTCCTTCCTGAGAGTCCTAGGGTTCTTGAGAGTTCCTAGGGTTTGGCTGTAATTAACTGCTGTGCAGGTTTTTCAACTATGGAAATCTGCCCATAGTTGAGGGCAGAATAATAATTAATGGATTAATATTAAAGACTAATAATTTGTATTCTTGCTATTATTTGCTCTTAAAGAACAGTTGTAATTATATGAAGTGTACTTGGCATTGAGTTCTGGTAGGGTGGAGCCCAGTAGGTCACTCTTCCGAGGGAATCAACTCAAATCCTTTACTTACAGTCTATAGTCTGGGTTTCACAACTATATAAAGTTCCGTTCCGTTCACAGTTCTCCACTTAATCTCTTACATCAGCCACGCATCAGTCCTCTGGATTTGCTTACTTTCACAGTCATGCACCACTCCTAGGGTGGCCAGACTTCCCTTTTAAAAGAGGACACTTATGAAAAATACATGTTGTAGGGCTGCATTGGTTCCAGTGCAGCCCTGCACTGTGTATTTTTCATAAGCATCCCCTTTTAAAGGGGAGGTATGGCCACCCTAGCTGCCACTCTTGCTCCCAGCAGCCTTCCCACTGAGGCTTCGCTCAGCCTTTGCAACCCCTCTCTGGGCTATTATTATAAACATTTATATAGCGCCAGTCATGCACTTGGTGCTGTACAGAAACATAGAAATAGACGCGGTCCCTGCCTGTGGGCATCAAGTCTCTTAGCCTTGGCTCTAGCAGAGCTCTCCTCCTAGCTCTTGCCTCCTCTCCAATCTCTCTCACGCACAGTAAGGGTCCATAGTCGGGGGCAAGCCCTCTGACATTACCTCCCCTGAAGGAGAGCTGTCTCACAGGTCCTGTTCGTCCCACTGCCTCTCAGCACTGAGCTAGTCAACCTTCTAGCTGGGCTGGCTAGTGCCATGCCCTCACGCAGCTGCAGTCCCAGTTAAGTGCTATCCTGTACACCTAGCAGCACCTGCAGCTCAGCTTGTGCAACTCTTGTGCTGGCGTTAGCTCTCTTAAGCGACCCAATAGCCCTACAGGACTCTGGCCCGCCAGACTAGTAACCTAATGGATTGGTATCCAACTGGAAGGCTATATTAAGTGGGGTTCCACAGGGGTCTTTCTTGGATCCCATGCTCCTCTATTACATATTTTATTTAACGACTTGGAGGGAGGGAGTATACATAAAATTTTCAAATGACACAAAACTAGAAGGGATTTCAAACACTTTGAGGACTGAATGATCTAGATCAGGGGTGCACAATATACAGCCCCTGGGGCTGCATGCTTTTTTTGAGGCCCGCTTTCAAATGGGTCTCTGTTGTTGTGTGCGGCTCAGGCTGCCGCTGCTGTGTGGCTTACCCCCTCATTGCAAGCAGATTTGTGTTGTGACTTGATGCCCTGCCCTCTCCCCATGTGTGCCGCTGCACAGCGTGTGGGAAAAGCCGTGTGTGACTGCCGGCGTTTTGTCTGCATCGGTGCGCTGGGGAGTAGCACGTGGTGCTGGTGCAGTCGGTCTGGTCTGGAGCGGTGAGGAGCACGCAACCAGGGAGCTGAGCCAAGAGGACCCTTTCCTGCAGCAGCTATCAACCCAGTGGGAAAGGACTCAGGGCCGGAAGGAAGAAGGAACTTGGAGAGTTCCCAGCTGCCTCATCAGAGTTGTTTCCACAGTGCAGAAGCTGTGACTGTGAGGGGGGAGCAGAGCTCCTTCTTGCTGCTGCTGCCACCGCTGCCTATATCCCTGGCCCAAGCTCCTTTACGCTGCCGCTTCTGTCGCCTCATGGATCCCCGGCCCCAGCTCTTTTGTGCCACTGCTGCCACCTGATTCCCTGAGCCTAGCTTCTTCAGCTGTTGCTGCTGTCATTTCTGCTGCCTTTGCCTCGGTCTTGAACCAGGGTCTGCTGCTGTTTGTCCCGCCACAGGCAAGTGGGGGTAGTTTGGTGGGTTTACCCCTGTGCACCCTCTCTGCTAGGTTCGTGGGGGAGGTGCCAGCTTTGTTTTGCCATGTGGTGGCACTGGTTTGTGTTTGTCCCTGCATACCCTGTCCTTTAGGTTTGTGGGGAAGGTGCTAATTAGGGGTGGGACTATGCAAATTAGGGGTGTGTCCATGCACATTCTGGGCAGGGTTATGCAAGTTAGGGGCTAGGCCACATGCAGCTCAGGGTTGGGTCCAAAACAAATTTTCCAGCCCTCAGGACAAATCAAGTTGAGCACCCCTGATCTAGATAAACTATAGGTCTGGAAGGAAAAAAAAAGATTTTTGAGAGAGAGATCTGGGAGCTATAGAGTGGGTCATAGACATTGAGCGTTAACGAATGTGATGGAGGGCTGCTTTGGCCCACGCTGTCCTATTTTGATGTGGAACTCCCCTGCATCTTTGTGCAGGTGCATCCAGATATTGGCACAGGATTGCCCAGGCTGTGTCAGTGGCTAGCCCTGACTGTGACCCTAGAACATCTCTGAGTCACAGCCCAGGCTTAGATCCACCCAATTGGGCTATCGCGTTTCTTGTGTCCCACCGTCACCCTGCCTGGATCGAGTATGCCTTGGCTGGCTGCCATGGTGACT
Organism: Sphenodon punctatus; assembly: GCA_003113815.1. Classification (NCBI taxonomy): domain Eukaryota; kingdom Metazoa; phylum Chordata; class Lepidosauria; order Sphenodontia; family Sphenodontidae; genus Sphenodon; species Sphenodon punctatus. The sequence goes on from QEPC01003937.1 coordinate 1,956,624, forward strand.
GTCATTGGCTGTCATGGCGGGGGGCCAAGTGCTGAGTGCAGTGTGGGGGTTGGGCCAACCGACCACACATTTGTGCGGCTCCCTGACTGCCGGCATGTTTGTTCAGCGGCCTGACCCATTCTGGTCCATGTCCGCAGGGCTTTTCCACCCTGTGCCAGGTTGGGCCGCCACTGAGCAAGCATCATGTGTGCAACTCACTGTGTAGAAAGGAGAATATCGTTTAGATGCATTGCGTCCAATACATACGAAGAAATGATGTAAAATTTACTCTGAATTAGTGAGACTTCGTTGGAGTATGTCTTGGTAACCACCCTTCAAGAAGCATGTAAACAAATTGGAGAAGTTTTAGAGAGGAGTAAGAAATATGACAGCGAGACTACAAAAGAGAAATGACTGCCATTCTGTCTTGGTGCCTTTAGTGCCCTTCTTGCACCCTTTATGCACTCGTATATATTTCATGGAAAAATGAATGTGTGCAGCCCATTCATTTCAAATATAGTTCACTGTTCATACATGATTTAAAAAAACAAACCCAGTTAATCTGTTTTTCAGACATTACTGATAAAAGCATATGTAGTTTTCTCTCTCTCTCTAAATATAAAAAAAACTTGGAGTCTTCCACTCTTAATTCTTATGCCTTTTGAAAACAAATAATTTGGAAAAACCTTACAGTAAATGTTTGAAATTTGTTGTTTTTCATATTTGAATAAATTATTTATACTTTGAAAGTATAGGCACTACCTCGTTATTTTGATTTTAAATTCTCTTGCAGTATAGACAGAGATGCATCTTAGAATTATTTAAAAAGGGAAGGTTAGAGAATGGTTGATAGCTGGCAGGGAGTCAATGTCAAGTGATGGTTTCTTGAGCAGAGGCCGCACCACCGCCTCCTTGAGGCAGTCCGGCACTCTGCCCTCCCTAAGGGAGGCATTGACAACCTTAGCCATCAATGATCCAGGTGTCTCACGGCAAGCTTTAATTAGCCAGGATGGGTAAGGATCTAATTTACAACAGGTAGCTCTAACTGACCCAAGAACATCTGCCACGTCAGTGAATGACACCCATTGAAATGGATCCCACGAAATCAGACAAGGTGGGGTATTCATTACCTCTGGTTCTCCCACTGCTATAAGTGTGGCATCGAAATCGTGGTGAATTCAACTGATTTACTAACTCTTTGCTATGAACGGATGTGTTTAAGGGGGTATGCTCAGAAAGAGAAGGGTTCATATCAGTTTAAATGTACTTGGCGGATTCCTTGACCTGCGGTCTGCCCATGCAGTATCCCCTCCCACACCATAGAGTTGAGGGTAGATTGTCTGACACTCTAGGATGCTGCCTTAAACTTGGTGGCACTGCCCATTGCAATGGCCAGCCAGAAGCGCTGCAGCGTGGGTCTGCCAAGCAACGGACTGCAGCTCTGCTTCGGGTCGGTGCCCTGGTTTGACTGGCCTGCTCCACTGGAGGTGCTCTGGGATGTTCTAGTGGTGAGCCTTTAGACAGACGGGGGCAGCCCATCCCTCTAAAAGCACTCATTGTGTGCACTTTCATGATATGACCACTGGGGCAGATGGTGGTGGTACTAAATCAGTTTAGGAGTGTAGTGAACAATACAGAAGTGAGTTACTAAAAACTGAATAATTGCTTCAACTTCAAATCTGTGAACTGGGCCTGATGCTCATCAGTTGCATTTTAACTTCCTGCTTGCCAAAAGATATGGTAAGTAATGCATGTGCTTTTCAGATTAAGATTCTTGAAACACATACTGGTCACAGTTGTTGCACCTCTGGCAATATGTTTTCAACCATTCCCACCTGTGTTCAATAGGGAAAACTGGTGAACTAAAAATAGCTGGCAGCAAAGGGACTGCGAGTAGTGTTTAGTCAATATTTTTAAATGCCAGGAATGATACCATAAGTCCGTGGATTACTTAAAGCAAAAGATAACTAGCCCCTTTGTGTCTGTTACAGCAAATAAACAATGAAAGCCAGATCTATTTATACTATTCTCATTGGTGGATATAATGATATCAGACACTTTCAGTCTTTCCACCTTGGGACTTCCAGACATTTATATGAAGGGCAGGGTAGCCATAATCTCCAGGCAGAAAACCCAAGATAAGCATTTTATTCATTATTTATCAAGATTTTTTTTATCCCACCCTATCCCTTAGGCTCAGGGTGGCCTATACTTTTTTTACTTATTAACTGTAATGTTAACAACTTATTAACCCAGCTCTTAATCCTCACAACAACTCTGCGAGGTAGGTTAGGCTGAGAGATCTGTGACTGGCCCCAGGTCATCAGTGAGTTCAAGGCTAAGGTGAGACTTGAACCAGGGCCTCCCCCCAATATCCTGGTCCACATACTGTGCTCTTAACCACTATACCACATTAGTGTTCATTTCTAATTGTGAACCTGGGTAGGAAATAATACTGAATAAGAATACTGCATGTGTTTTTCTAACTTAATAAATACTACATACAGTTTATGTTGGAAGACAAATTATAATGAAAGTTCATTCTATAGATGAAGTGTCCTAGATTTTTTCCTTATGTTTTGAGATTTGAGTCTCTTTAGTGGTATTTCCTTTCTTGATTTCCAGCCTTTTTTGAGCAGGACTGCCACAGCAAAAAGGAGCATTTGGGAAGTGATCTTCCCAATTTGTGATATTCTACCATATCAAATAGTGTGTCTTGTAAAATTTAATTAATCTTGGAATCTTAAATACTGAAGCTGAAGAAAAAAAGAATGTTTTAAATCTAGAAAGAGTATTCATTGTAACTGCAACCAGTAGTTTATGGTCAAAGCATATTTTTTTTACATTTGCCATAATCAGTAATGCATGTTTTCAATATACAGGGTGATTCGTAGATGGTAAACCCCTTGGAGTAGGGACTGGCTATAATTAATGATTGTACAGTGCCTGGTACATAATAATTAATAATCATTATAGGAGATGTGTTTGGAGTTTCTGGGTGTGTATATGAAGGAAGCATGGAAAGGTCTGTGACCGCATTCTTCTGTGGTTAGGTTTACTGAACTTCAGGATCATGAATTACAGGATCATGTTGGAGCCGAATTGACAGGGAATAAATTTCAGTATAATAAAATTTCAATTATTTTAAGTCATGAGAATGATTAGGGCTACGAATTTGTCATGGAAATTTTCTTAAAAAGTCATGAGTTGGTCCATGGCAGGAATGACAGAAAGTCACGGAAGGCCGTTTTTACATGAATGCCCCTCCCCCCCCGTGTGTGGTCAGGTGGGGGGGGCGTCCGTGTAAACGCTGCGGCAGTGTGTGTGGGGGAATGGGTGTGCACCTGTGGGAACACCATGGGCAGTGGGTGGGGGCGCGTGTGCCCTCCTGTGTACACATGGGTACATTTAAAAAAAACTTGTATTCAATATTGTATTTTGTAAACACCCCCCCCGCCCTTAGATTGTAAACCCAGGGATTAGATTGTAACCCACCCAGCACAGAATAGAAGAAGGAGGAAAACACCCCCACCCTTTAGATTGCAAACTCAGGGATTGTAAAGCCCTTTGAAAGCCCCAGGCTTAGATTGTAGGCCCAAGCAGGGGATACAGGCAGAGGAAATGCTGCCATCTCCTCCTGGGCGCCTCTTGAAGCTCTGACAACGGTAACGCTCTCTGCCTCTGATCCTGCTGCCACACCATGCCGTGCCGCCACTTGACCATGCCCAAAGCTCCACCCTTCACAAGAAAAAACACTGAGGAGGGGTTTGGAGCTCCAGGGAGAGGCCGTGGCTTTACCCGGTGGCACCCAGCATGCTATTCTCGCCGACTTCTTGCCATGCCGCCACGTCTCCACAGCCAGGGAGGGGTTTGGAGCTCCAGGGAGACACCATGGACTTTCTTAGCACTGGTGAGAAGAGCATTGAGCGTGCTCTTCTCACCAGCTTCTTGCTGGCTCTGCTCTTCAGTTTGGGGGAAATCTTGAAAAACCTGGGAAAATCACGGAAGTCATGGGAAGATCTCAAAAGTCATGGAGGGAGGCAAAAGTCACTAAAACATGACTTTTGTCATAACCGTGATACATTCTTAGCCCTAATGATGATACATATGCAAATTAAAAACAGTAAGAGACTGGCAAAGCCCCAGCCCTAGTTTGAGTGTCTTCTAGAGGCAGTGGAAGATCTCTGTATCCAGCCTGGCTCTACCCATGGGCATGGGTAGAGCCAGGGGGAAAGAGGGTGTATTACTGGTTTAATGGTTCTATTGTCTATTTTATACATGCATATTTATTTTTATGATGTGAGCTGCCCTGAGCCTTTGGGGATAGAGTGGGGTCAAAATAAATAAATAATAAAGGTGAACATTGACAAGAGAGGCTTGTAAGAATTTCATAATTGGGGAGGGGGGGGAATAGTTCCAATGAAATACTCCTCTGAGTTTGGAAGTGATTTTATTGTCATGTGCAGTAACTCTCCCACAAGTAGTGCTACAGTGAAAGACCAGCTTTCTGTGCCTGCACTACCCACAGAACCAGACAAAACACCAGTATGGGTTGAAAATGCATTGTCCACAACTTTATTGCATAACACACCAACATGGGTATGCTAACCGATGAGCATATTTTATGTGCATAGCAGCAGGGAACCCTGCTGAATAAAGCAGGAAGGGGGGCCAGGCTATCCCTGGCCCACCAACCTGCGTACCTCGACCCTGCCTGGTACTCCACCCTCCCGATGCATCTCCTAGTGCCCCATTGGCTTGCGAGGCCACACTTCAGAGTCAGGGGAGGAGCCCTCCCCTGCCATTTTAGCCTGTTCAGAGTAGGCAGCCACAAATCTGCCTTCCGCCGAGAGCGTAGGGGCGTTCTTTTCTTATGACTGCAGTTAAAGCCTAGATACATTGTTTGCAGCAAATGTATCAGTGCAACTTTTCTTGTCTTAGCACAGCTATTTGACAGTGCTACTACTGTTAAATTAAAAAAAATCTGGTATTTCCTTAAAGTTGAACTAGTCACATATTTTGAATGGTAATAATCTGAACTGCATTAAGTCTCTCTCGTTACCAAATGGTGTATTGTAATTTTTATAAATGTGAGAAAACTCAGGCTCATTTAAATTTTTTTGGTGAGTATTGAAAGGGACTTCAGACTACAAATGTGTTTCTCATGCAAATCCCATGGATTATACTGTATTATTTGCTGCCTGTGAAGGTGCTGATAAGGGCCAGGAAATCCTAGATAAATAAGTGTTTTGTTTTGAGCCATTAATTTTTCATTAGACTTTATTTAAAAAAAAACTGAAAATAACCTCTCTCTTAATTTTGTAGGAAAATCAGGATACTCACGCTGCATAGAAATGGAGGTAAGAGAAATTTATCTCTCTATATTGATATCTGATAGATCAATATAATCCACACTTTAAATTTTTCAAAAGTAAAACTGCTATATGAGTTCTTAAGCTACATTTACTGTTAAAAGCCTTTCCGTAACTTTGTGGTTTGTGTTAATTGCTACATAGGCCGTTTTTACACGGACGCCCCCCCCCCCCCGGCTGTGTGGTCAGGTGTGGGGGGGGGCCCCGTCCGTGGAACACCATGGGCAGTGGGTGGGGGTGCGTGTGCCCTCTTGTGCAACACCAGCCTCCACCCAGCACCCACCCACAGAGCCATCCGGCAAACTGGAACAGGCTCCGTGGGTGGAGGTGGGAATGCGCTTGTGGGAAAGGCCGCACACCCACCTCCAGCGCACACCCATCCCCCCCCCACCCATGCAGTTTGTTTAAAAATGGCCATAGATAGAGTGCTTTACTGAAGCTTTTCAGTGCTACATTCAGAAACAGAGGAAATAAGGATTATAACTTTCCAAAAGAGGGGTGTCCTTCATATTAAGTAACGCAAACTGGTTCATGGCTCAACTAGAAGTCTGCACTATACAAAGCAACCTTTTCCTCCCAAAATGTTTCCCAAACTACTTACTTTAGTTACACAAAACTATTATCAGCATTGACACACTTACTACATGATATAAAACACCATTCATGCTTTTCAGGCATCTGAGCCAAAAAATAAAAGTTCTCTAGGCTTACCCTCTGAATGAGAAAGTCCTGACTTAAATTGTTTGAATCTTTTCTTTCCATTTATATTTAGCCAAACAAAACATAATTCTTTTTTAAAAAACAATGACCAGTAAGACCACCTAGGCTTCAGATGCGTTGCCCTCTTTCTGGTTGTGCTGTTGTAGGTAAATAAGAAATGCCATCAGCCCATCAATTTCCTTAGTCCAGAAAAGTTTGTAGGGTTCCCATCGTGCTTCTCTCCTGTTTTTTCGACAATACGTCTACCTTGTTTCTACTTTGTCTAGCATTTCTGCCCTATGCCTAACAAATGCAGTAAAACGTGTTTTGAAATGACTTTAAAATATCCAGTAGGTAATCAGATCATAGGTAAATAGTCTCAATGATATTGTGGACCAGATTTTTAGCCATAGTTCCTATGTAAATGCAATCTTGGACACTGCTGGTGCAGTTACTAAAGAGTTGCTTTCCACAGGGTAATGGTGGAATTGCTCTGCAGAAGTGCAGTTCATACAACCTGCTGCCCTACATCAGTGGGAAAGCAACACTGCATTGCTGAGGTACTTTGCTCTGAATAGGAATGGTTTCTAGCTGTATTTCCCATAGTTTGAAAAAACAATCTCAACTTCCTTCATTGTTGTCTGCCCTGTGGGCTATCAGCCTTGTTTGTCAGTCATTTTTAGTAATTTTGCCTTTCAGCTTGTTCTTTTCTTTTCTTTCTCATTGTTGGAGTCAGGAGTTTGGGTTGTTGAAACTAGATTTGGGAACTCTGCTGGGTTGAATGCTGGAATGCAGAAGTTTGAGTTTACACTTCAGTTAGGAAGCTGGAGCTGGACCAGAAGTCAGAGGCTGGTAACCAGAGTCAAGTCAGATAGATAGAACTAGGTCAGAAGCCAGGCAATTGGGCAGACCTTTCCCCTAGTGGTGAAGGGCCAGAACATCCTTTTCACATTCAACTGAAGTCCAAACCAGTCTGCATTCCTGCAGAGGCTATCCAGCTGTTCCTGAACAGATACGTTCCTTGCGTTGATGTATACAGCCTAATGTCATGATTGCATCTCAGGTTGTTAATTTCCTTGCTGAGCTTCAAGAGACTCTGCAAGAAGAGAGAACAGTGCAGGTGCTCAGTACAAAGTGGATGCACCGGAAACTAAGGCAGGGGTGGGAAACCTATGGCCCTGCGCAAGGCCAGCCTTGAGCAGGAACAGTAGGGGTCATGGCCTGGGCCCCGTAGTTAGAGGGGGCCCTGAAGTAACGCTCCAACGCTCCCAAGGCCCTGAATAGGCTATTTCATACCCTCCACCAGTACCTTTTTGCTTAGTACAGTAACTGGTTTTGTTATCTTGTAATAGGCTCTCAGCAAGAGAAGCTTTGTATTGGTTTCAGGAGACAAAGGAAGTCATTAACACCTCATTAAACCAGCAGGAGAAAGAGGTGTGTGTCATTGCTGAGGGGCAAGAGTGGAGCGCCAATTTTACTTTAGCAAATTTGCTACCAAAGAACAAAGAAAGGTAACACCCATGCAGGAGGGAGCTATGTGCTTGTGAGGAAGGTGAAAAGTAAAAGGAAAAAGGAAGGACTAAGGCGGCATTCAGACGTGTGTTCGCACAGCGGCGACGGCATCATGCGATTTAAAGAACCCTGCACTTCTGGGTTGGTGTGAATGCGGGGAGCGCGCACATTTCCACCTAGCCTGAATTTTTGGAGCGCGGTTTGAAAAGCTGCTCGGAGCAACTTTTCAGACCGCGTTCCAAAAATTCGGGTTGGGTGGAAATGTGCACGCTCACCGCATTCACACCAACCCGGAAGTGCGGGGTTCTTTAAATCGCACGATGCCGCCGCCGCAGCTGTGCGATTTAAACACACGTCTGAATGAGCCCTTAGGCTGTGTTTGTGAAAGAGGATTCTTTAGCTTGCTGAAAGGAACTGTCACTACTGTCACCTGTGATCCTCTGAGTGACTTGTTCTAAAACTTTAGAGCTAAAGTTAATGCATGCATTTGAGAATTTTGACTTTTTAATATGCTGAGTGGTAACTTTAAACCATCAAGTCCTGAACATTCAAATGTGTGTACACAGAGCCTCTCTCACACACTCTTTTTCCTGCTCAACCTGTTAGTCAATGAGCTATTACAAATTTCCATAAGCACATGCAAATGTATGCAAATTAGGAGTGGCACTGCCAATTGTGTACATATTTTTTGGTGTACCTATTTTTTGCTGTCAAAGGTTGGAGGGTGTGCTATTTCTGCAGAGCCCTTTCCTTGCCTGTGACTCAGCCCCCATGATGGCTTCTTCCTGTGGAGCCCTGCCTCCCCTCTCACTTCCAGTAAATCACTGATCCTTGCGTCCCCCCTGACAGAGGGGTGTGTGTGTAAGGGAGAGAGCTTGTGTATGTGTGCACGTGTGAAAACCTATGATGTTTTTTTGCTTTTGTAAGCAAATACCAGACTGCCAATTGTTAAGGGGGTAGGGCTCTGGAAGGTAGGGTGGTGGGGTCTCCATATTTTACTGTCACCCTGAGCCCTTCAAATTTAAGGCCAGCCTTGGCTCTGGGACCAAATTCTGCCTGCAGCTGTTTTTATTTGGCCCCTTTCCAATTCCTGGATCCGACCCATGGATTCTATCCTTTCTCCAAGCACTGAGAGTGAGATCATGGGAAAGGAACAGCGATGAGGGCTTGTGCTCATGGATGGAGGATGGTTCCAAGGTATAGATCCTTGATCTGGGGACTCCTCTTCTTTCTCTCATCCTGGCCACACCCCTTAAACATCTATGCCCCCAACTTCTATTTGTTTGTGGAGCTTGTACTAATTTTCAAGTGGCCTCCTTGAAGGAAAATGTCCCCTGCTCGTGACCTAAGGTAAGGAAGACATACAAAGAGAGGGTCAAATGAAATCTTTCAATACTTAGCCTAGAACCGATGGTGAAATATAACAAGAAGATGGCCCATATTAGCCTTCTCCAGGTGCGTTCCTGTGTCTATTAGGTGTCTGCCACGTGGCCTCTACGTTGTCACCACAGAGCTGCCACTCATGGCCGAGTCCAGAGACATTGCGGGCCCACTGTGAGGGCCAGTCCATGCTAATGGACACCCACATGGCCGTGTCTCGTCAATTAGGTTTGCCTGTAGCCTCACCCACCAGCACCATGGAGCTGGGCCTAGTGTGTCCAGCCAGCTAAAGAGTGGGTACGGCAGCAGTCTTCCTCCTTGGATCTACAAAAGGGAGAGGGCTGTCAACTCTCAGCTGAGAGGCAGGGAGCAGTCTGGGCATGGAGTTACCAATCCCGCCCCAGGGACTCGATGGCTTTTTGCCGGAACTGGCAGTGACTGTGAGGCGGCAGGAGACATCCCCTCCCCCCCCTTTCCCAATCTCTCCCACTTGCCTGACCTGCAGCGGAGTCCAGGGACATCGTGAGCCCGGTGTGCAGACCAATCAGGGCTAACCGTCGCCCACATGGCTACGTCTAGTCAACTAGGTTTGCCTGCAGCCGTACCCACATCCAGGTTCACCAGCACCTTGGAGCTGGGCCGAGTGTGCCTGGCTAGATGAGAAGGGTGTGTGGCAATGATCTTCTTCCCCGGACCTTCCTCTCAGTTGAGAGGTGGGCAAGTCAGTGAACTTCCTGCCTTAGTGGCCCAGGAAGGGAACTCGCTAGTGCTGGGAAGAGTCTGGGTGTAGAGCTACTGATCCCTCTCCTGGCACTCTGGGGCTTTGTGCTTGGACTGGTGTTGTGCTGTGAGGTGGCAGGAGACACTCCCCCTTTCCCAATCCCTTCCTCTGCTCCTGGCTCCTGCAGTGGCCATACCTCCCAACCCTCCCTGGGAGCAGCCCCTGGCACCCCGTGTGTGCTCTCGCTCTTGCCGGCCTCAGCAGAGCTGTGAGCTCCCAGCTGACGGGTGGCCCTGGGGAGGGGAATCACTAGCAGCACTGCGTGGAGGCTGCTACAAATACACAAAATGCAGGCAGGGGCTGACTGTTTATTACACTGGACATGCTAAACATGTGAGTGTCAGGTGAGTGATGGCTGCACGAACTGCCCACGAGCTCCGGTGGGCTAACATCTTGTTTGATTTCACCCCGAGTGCTGAGGAATGCTTAGATAAAGTCAAGTAAACTTTGAAAGAGTCTGTGTTTAAGGTACTAGGGTGGTTTGAAATGGTCGGGAGGGAAAAAAGTGATCTATTTTGGTGAAATACTCTGAGTGCAGGGTAACAAATCTGGAAAATACATAGCAGTCTGGTCCTCATCCTACAATTTTGATATGAGGAAAATGTTGTTCATTAAAGCCTCTTCTGAATCTTGTATCGTTTCTCCTCTGCTTAAGTCACCTGCCATTTATTACTGGTGTTTGCGAAGATGTTTTGTGTTATAAACTTTAGGAAGATTTTGGAGTGTTTTGAAATAGGGATTTTGGTTCTGGCCTGTCTCCTGTAATTGCCTTGAATTTCCTTTGAAACTTGAAAAGTTGATTATGTTAACTGTACTTTCAATACTTACAACTGTGCAGAGATGTGGAAGTAATTGCCTGTATCTTAAGTTGAGACTTTTTTTTTTTTAAAGTAGCATAAATAAGAATGACAGAAATTGTTGCAGTGTCTGTGAAATTTTAGGAAGAAAAGAACTAAATCTAACCATGTAAATGATAAACAGTGAGATGTCAGATGGCTCTGAATTGGGTAAAACAGTGTGCCTATCCAGTTTTTTTAGTTTTTTTTTAAGAAGTATGGATGTTCCATGAAGATCTTAATTCATAGTTAGTATAATAAGTCCAGCATTCCTAATAAAACACATCTTGTGTTTCTATAGATTATTTCAAGCAACTGTTGAATTGCTTGAAGCAAGTGTTGATATTGCCTCAATTGCAGTAAATTAGATCACAACTCTGCTACTACTAATCATTTCTATAGTTCTACTTGGTATATGCAGCACTTTACAGTCACAAATTTTCAGAGACAGGTCCCTACCCAGTGGACTTCCAATCTAAGATGGACAAGGGTGAGGGGAACACAGGCACACACACATTCCCATTTTACAGATTGAGAACAGAGGCTGAGAGGTTGTGACTTGCCCAAGGCCATCCAATCAGTTCACGGCTAGGACAGGATTCAAACCTTGGCATCCTAGGACCAAGTCCAGCACCTTATCCACTACACCACACTGGCTCTCTAGGCTGAGAGGTTGTGACCTGCCTAAGGCCACCCAGTGGGTTCATGCCTAGGGTGGGATTTGAACCCTGGCTCCCCAGGTCCAAGTCCAGCACCTTGATTACATTGAGGAAAGGAGGGAGAAAAATTCTGGGTCTTCTCAGACAAACGCATTACCCACTGGTTGCTCTGGGTAACCAGTGGGTACTGGGTGGGAGTTGTTTGTCTGAAAAATCCCTCTGTCTCTTCACCTACTACATATAGAAACTGATCATCCACTACATATAGAAAATATTTCAAATTTTTAATTTTAATTTTTGTTTCCGTGATGGTGAAATAAGTGAACAAAACAGTCCAAATTTAAAGTAATCCCACTGTATAATAAATCTTGCCTTAATCCCACTCAGTCTGGTTTTCGACCAGGTTAAAGTATGGAGACAGTGCTTGTGGCCTTGGTTGACGAGCCCCTCGTAGAATTGGACAAGGATCGTATGACCCTTTTGGTCCTATTAGATCTTTCTGCGGCTTTTGATACTGTTGTCAATGACACGCCTGAGGGACCTGGCGGGGGTGGACGGAACTGTTTTGCAATGGTTCCGTTCCTACCTCGCGGATAGATCACAGCGGGTGGTGCTTGGGGACTGTACGTCATTCCCTGGTGGCCTCCCTTGTGGGTTCCTCCAGGGTTCTATTTTGTCCCCTCCTTTGTTTAATGTGTATATGAAACCGCTCAGGGAGATCGTGTGCAGCTGGGGGGTTCACCGCCATCAGTACGCAGATGACACCCAGCTGTATTTATCATTTTCATTCGACCCAGGACCTGCTGTCTCTCTGCTGTCCTGGTGCTTGGCCGCTGTGGGGGATTGGATGAGTTCGAGCTGACTGAGGCTCAATCCTGATAAGACAGAGGTGATGTTAGTAGGTGAGACCGGGGTTCTGGGTGGGGAGGCTTCCGCTGTTACCAGGGGTATTCATCCTCCTTTGGCTGCATCTGTGCGGAACCTTGGGGTGCTCCTGAATCTGCAGCTATGCCTGGATTCCCAGGTGTTGGCTGTGGCCAGGAGTGCCTTTTGCCAATTACATCTGGTGAACAGGCTCTGCCCATATGTCTCGGACTCCAATCTTGCCACAATCGTCCATGCATACGTCACCTCGAGGCTAGACTATTGCAATGCGCTCTATGTGGGGCTGCCCTTGGTGATGGTTCAGAAACTGCAGCTAGTGCAGAATGCAGAGGCCCACCTCCTAACTTTAACAGGCCGCAGGTAGCGCATAACACCTGTGCTCCGAGCACTGCACTGGCTGCCATCTTCCGAGCCCAATTCACAGTGCTGGTTTTGATCTATAAAGCCCTTCACGGCCTGGGTCCTGCTTATTTGAGTGATCACCTCACCCCCTGGGCCCCTGAGTGGTTCCTGTTGTCGTCTGAGGGCGCCCTTCTGGATGTCCTGCATTATCGGTGGGTTCAGACGGAGAGGAGGGCATTTTCAGCAGCTGTGCAATTGCTCTGGAATTCCCTCCTGGTGGAGATTTGCCTCAGCCCTAATCTTCTCGCCTTCCAGCAAAACTGTAAAACCTGGCTTTTCCACCAGGTGTTTGGCGGGGAGGGTGGGATGGGTTAGATGGGTTGGGGTGTGTGAATGTTTTTTTTTCTTCTTTCTTTTATGCATTAGCTGGGGTTTTATAAGCTTTTATGAAATTTTAATATGATTGATTTATATTGTTGTAATTGTTTTTTTGTTTTTTTAAATTGTAAGCCACTCTGAGTCGCCTAGGTGAGAGGGGCAGGGTAATAAATAAATAAATATTAACTGAGTGTAAGTAAAATGTAGGATGGCTGAGGCTAGTATCCTGGCATGCCATCGCTCCTTCCACATTCTGCCTTCTTCTGCAATAAAACAGTAACTCTCTCACAGAGGGCTGAGCATACTCAGCACTTCATAGGATCAGGCTGGATATGAACTGAAGCGAACAGACTTTCTGGGAAAATGTAGAGAACAACCTAGAATTATGAGATAGTGCTTGCTTGGCAAGAGAAATGTTGGTATATTTTTAGAAGGATAAGACCAAGGGTGATTTCAGACGTTACACGGTCCCAATTCACCACAGTGGATTCCCAGAGGTGGCGAGCCAACCAACCACCCCCTGTGGTCCAGAGAGGCCCCGAACAGACGGGACGGGACCGGGACCACGGCAAGGAATCGGACCAACAGACCACAGTCGGGGGCAGCGCAACAGATGTGACGCCGATTCCCGTCCATGGTTAAAACACCCACCCATGGAGCAACAAACGCTGCCGGTTGCTCCGTGAGTGGGTGTGGGTGGTGATGGGTGTTGGCCGGGAGCAAACACTCACCAACACCCACCGAAAGTGGTGTTTGCACAGACGCCCCCACCCATCTCCATCCAGGGAAATGCTCCCCACCCACCGGCCAACACCCATCTCCACCCAGAGGAACTGGGTGGAGGCATCGTGTGCACAGGGCTCATGGTGATTGGCTGCAGTGGTGTCCTGCAACATGTAACACCCATTTTATGGGTGTTAGAGCGTCTGTGTTACTTACATTCATGCACAAATATTTTATTTTAAGTAAATGTAATAAAATACTGATTTGCTTTGTGACGTTGGTAACATATTTCCTTTTAAAAAGTAGCTACTCTCACCTCTCTTGATTTAGATGTGATTTACTGGTTATTGGAAAAGGACTGACATTTTCCCATCAATAAAATGGTTTTTGCATTCTTCTTGGATCACTTCAACCATGTAGTTTTCCCCTCCTCAGTCAAAATTTTCCTTAATATGAAAAATAAATACAAGGTGGCTAGAAGTAAGGCATTTTATATGACTTAATAAGCAGCAAATATGGGAAATTGCAAGTGACATCACTTTACAACAAATGCAAAAGTAAAAAATACAGAACAATGTTACATTACTTATAAAACTGCGAGATTTAGCTTTTGTTTTATTACAGTTGCCATCATGTATTATTATCCAGCTGAGGCTACTGTTGTTTGTTGTGTTTACCTTGGTGGCTGGTGCCTTCTATATAGGTGCTGTAGTCAGGTAAAGCATGAGCCTTCGTGTTATAACTCTAGGTTACTTCCCTTATAAATATTTTGGGATGCGTGCAGAGTCTGGCGATATTTATTTTCTGTAATGTGTCAACATGTCAGCTACAAACCTGAATAGGTTTGGTGTTCGACAGCATTTCAGATTCTGGGTAGTTCCTGGAAATAGCATAAATGTTGCAAGCGTTTTTTTTGCCATGTAATTTGAGCCTTCAAGCGTTTAACTTATTTAAAACTCAAATAGCAAGACATCTTTCCCCCCCCCATTTTTCTTCTTTAAATAGACAACAGAAAAATGGCAGTAAAGTAATGTCATCTTACCACTTAAATTTGAAGCATGCTTCGTTTTAAGAAAACTATAGCTATCGTGAATTATCTTAACTTTATACAGGATTTGTGATGTATTGCTTCTGTTATGTACTGTGATTAAAATAGCACTTTGATTTCCTTTAAAGTGTACTGCATTAGTAGTCAGTTGCCAATGGCATAATTGTATGCCTGAGCTGACTTTTGAGTGCAGTGTGATTGCACGATCAGGTTGGGAGCATAAATAAGTCTTGTACTCAAAGATGTCTGCCTAAGTACAGTTAAATTGTCCCTTTTAGGCCATTTTTTTTCTCTACCATTTCATAGTAAAACATAGTTGAAGAGTCACTGTGAGATTTATAGGTAGGTGCTTAATTGTCACTAACATTTTTTAAAGACGTTTTCTACGTGTCATTTTATTACAACAAAGCTAGTGACACAAATTTTCTTTAAAAAACTCCTATGTTGTTCATGTTCTTTTTCTGTAATGGTACATATTATTATAGTACAAGTACAACTACTCAACACTATCATTACTGTGTATGCATGTATTTATCCCACTATATAACTAACAAAACTCATTTAACCCTTTACCTTAAAATAAAGTACTTGTTGAAATATTTTCTGTTGTGTTTGAAATCCGCTTGGTATGCTGAAAAGTAATGGAGTGGGGAGGAGAATAAAGATAGGAAGGGAATAGAGGACAAGAGGCAATGTCCCATGAAAGGAAGAAGAGTCTGCCAGCCCAACTTTCCCCACAGTTTTCTTCAAAATACCTGCAAGGAACTTTTCCTTTTACTATTTAATTAATGATGGAACATCAGATGAAATTTTGCTTCCGGCTTTTTTCGGTTCAGCTTTTTTGAAAATCCAGATGTTTTTACGGGTTTGGATTTTTGGTTTTGTATTTTTTCCACTGAAGTTAATGGGAAGTTTTCCCACTGAAGGTGGCTTTGGCAGGCTCCCTCGTTGCAGCGTCCTTTCCTGCCCTGGAGGCCATTTTGCACATGCGCAATAATTTATTATTTAGTTAGTTAGTTAGTTATATTTATTAGCTGCCCCCTTATGCCTACGGCATCCCGGGGCGGCTTACAACACTAAAAACAATCACAATAATAACATATTAATTTTAAAACATTTTATATCAAAAAGCATCTCCCCCTCCCCCCCCTCTGAAGGCCTGGGCGAACAGCCAGGTCTTGCAGGCTCGGCGAAACGCCAGCAGACCCGGGGCCAGGCGAGCTTCCTCCAGGAGGGAATTCCAGAGTTGCAGCCTGGCCACCGAGAATGCCTGTTTCATTGTGGCCCCCTGCCTAACACGGGGGACCTCCAGGAAGGCGCCCCCGGTAGACTGCAGGGATTGCTCTGAGATGCGGAGGGCGAGGCAGTCCCCAAGGTTTGAGGGGCCGAGACTGTGTAGGGTTTTATAGATCAAAACTAATACCTTGAATCTGGCCCAGTATGCTATAGGCAACCAGTGCGGAGTGCGGAGCACAGGTGTTATGTGCCCCCACCGACCCGTCCCTGTAAGGAGACGGGCCACCGTATTCTGCACTAGCTGCAGCCTCCGGACCAGAAACAAGGGAAGCCCCATGTAGAGCGCGTTGCAGTAGTCCAGCCTCGAGGTGATGAAGGCATGGATGAGAGTGGCCAGGTCTGGCCCAGAGATGTATGGACGGAATCTCCGTACTAGATACAACTGGCAGAAAAGGTTTTAGCCACCGACTCCACCTGCTGATCCAGACGTAGGTCTGAATCCAACACCACCCCGAGACTCCGAACCTGCTGGGCAGGGGCGGATTGGGAAATCAAAGTGGCCCGGGAAAGATATTGTGTTAGTGGCCCTGTGCCGGCGGCAAAGCCGCCGGCGCGCCGGAAATGGGCTAAGGGGGCGTGGCTTGGGGCGTGGCTTGGGGTGGGCAGAGTGTACCAGATTTGGGGCCTATCGGAGCTGAGTCCCCAGACTCAGCTCCTCAGCAGCCTGGCAGGCAGGAGGTTATGGGGGGATGGCAGGGGGGAGACTGCCACTGGTGGGGGTACTGGCCCTCATTTCAGTGCTCTGGCTCCCCAAATCACTCCGTTTCAGTGCTCAGTGG
>QEPC01003937.1:1976486-2006179 GCA_003113815.1 Sphenodon punctatus
GATCAGCACATGGGCAGGAGCTGTTTGTAAACAAACAGCCTTATCTCCCAGCCCGATCGCTGTCCCCGCTGCTGCTTCAGCGCTACTAGGAGAGAGAGTCAGGTAAGCCCTCCCCCTCCCCTCCAAGACAACCCAACCCTACAGGGGTCAGGACCAACAATTTTTTTGGTTTGTTTGCTAAGAATAATTTTTTAAAAGACAGCATGACCGGCCCCCAGCCCGGCCACCGGCCCACCGGGAATCCTCCCGGTGCATTCAATGGCCAATCCGCCCCTGCTGCTGGGCTACAGGAAGGCAGACACACACACACACACACCACCGGAGGAGTCAGCAGCCCACTTGCCCTTCCCACCACCATCAACTCCGTCTTATTGGGATTAAGTTTCAGTTTGCTCTGCTGCATCCAATCCGCCACGGCCTCCAAACATTAGGAAAGTATCGAGACAGCAGGACCTGGGCCAGTTGAAAAAGAGAGGTACAGCTGAGTATCATCAGCATATTGGTGACATCACACCCCGAACCCTCTCACGATCTCCCCCAGGGGCTGCATATATACATTAAATAGTAATGGATACAGTATTGAACCCTGCGGAATGCCACAGGTCAAGGTCCGGGGACTTGATGTTTCAACCCCCAACACCACCCGCTGACTTCTCCCCGAGACGAATGAGCGGAACCACCCGAGGACGGTCCTGTCCAGAACCCCCAGGTCTCGCAGTCATCTCAGCAGCAGCCCATGGTCCATGGTGTCAAAAGCAGCTGAGAGATCTAGCAGGATCAGAAATGTTGAACATCCTGCATCCATCTCCCACGGAGATCGTCCACCAAGGCCACCAACGCCATCTCGCTACCATAGCTGGGGTGGAACCCAGACTGAAACAGGTCAAGGAAACCGATACTATCCAGATGTGCCTGAAGCTGCAATGCCACTGCCCGTTCAATAACCTTCCCTAAAAAGGGAAGATTAGAGACGGGGCGGTAGCTGGCGACTGCACCCACATCCAGAGATGGCTTCTTCAGAATGGGGCACACCACAGCCTCCTGGAGACTGGGCGACAACCTCCCCTGCTGGAGGGATGCGTTAACCACCCTCGCCAGCACCGTCCCCAATATCTCCCTGGAGCTTTCACCCACCAGGACGGGCATGGGTCTAATTCACAACTCGTGGCTCTAACAGACCCCAGTACATCCACTGCATTGGCCGGCATCACTTCCCGAAACTCCTCCCAGAAAGATCGACCAGACGGTGCCTCCAGAACCTCGTGCTCCTCACCTACTGCTTCCAACCTGGTGTCAAAGAGGAGCAAATAAGGAGCAGGGAGGAGAACGCCAAGGCGAGGGAGCCTGCTGGAGCCCCCACAACAGCAGCAGCACTTGAATCAAGTTATCTGAGGCTGGTTAGTAACGCTCTGGGGTCCCGTGGAAGGAGGTGGGGGGGAAATATGGATCCATAACTGGGAGCCCTAATTTACAGGTTGGTTTGGAGTAATTTGTAACTGCCAATTCCAGGCAGTTATGGATTAATCCGAAACCGAAATTCCCATCCCTACTATCTAGTGTTATCCTGGTCAGATCGATATTCCTTACTTGTGTAAAGCTACAGGATCCATGTCAACCCTCTAATGTTTGAACAGTCTATTTGGTGGTGGTGGTGGTATCTTCAGCCAAGTTTATTAGAACCTTTCTCTCTTTTTTTGTTTTAATTTCCTCTGGCCCATCTCTTACAAAGTGTGTAAGGCCTTTCATTATCAAATATTCTGCTCATCCCCCTCCCCAGCAGTAATGGGAGGGGACTGTTGTATAGATCTCGAAGGGTCAAAGAAGTTGTCTATACGAACATATGAACTGCATTTAAACTAAATACAGCAAGTAGCATGACATTTTGCTACTGCTCCCCTCCCCACCTCCTCCCTTGCTGTAGGATGGTAGGAATGGTCACCCATTTGAGCACATGGACTTGCTCTATTTTGCCTGGGTTAAAGTCATATGCAAATAGTACTTTTCAGTGCTGAAGCAGTCGACAGTTGAGGCTTGAGAAAGTACTCTACCCTACTACTTAGCTTGTCTTCAAGAAAGCAAACAAACAAAGCCCCCCCCCCCATTCTTTTCTTCCTTTGCCCGTATTGTTTTAATTATTCTCTCTCTCTTTTTATTTCCCTCTTTAGTATCAAAACATTTGCTTTATTTCCCCCCTTCTGAAGACCGATGCTTTAAGCCACTGTGGATTTGTTAGTGAATACACTAAGGTCAATAACTTTTGTCTTGATTTGGATGTTGAAAAACACAAATTGCTATAAGTTGAAGTACTGGCTGAAGTACAAGTTGAAGCTTAAATTCTTCTGTGGTTTGAACATCAATTTACTGAGACTGTTCCTTTTACACAAGAAAATTGATATCATGTAATGTGCAATCCTGGGACAGTAAGGAGAACTTGATGAGCTGATTATTCAATATGCATAATTTCATGTGACTTTTTTATCTCTTCAGTTATTCTTTTGAACTCTAAATTATACAACTTTGTAATGCAGGAGATGAGTAACTTCCTGTGGCTTACTGTAATGGGGGTTACTTGAATTCTACAGAAGTGTCCTTTTGGTAGTTTTTATAGACTTACTGGGTTATGTTTGTGAATGTCGAGGTTTAAGCCTTTCATTTTCGTCTTGAATGGCTAATTGAAGTTTGTAAACGTCTGTGTATTAAAAAAGATGACCTGGAAATACTTGGCCACCCTAAATCTTAGTCTATTTTTCAGATGCTAGAATTTTGCCTTCTGTGAGCATTCAAAGTAAGACACTCACTGCAGGAAAAAAAACTGCTGGGAGTATAATGAACAATTGCAATGCTATCATTTTTCATATGAACAGAAAAATAATAATTCTACAGATGTTTAAAAGATAATACTTCTATGTTGGAAAGAAAAGAATTAAAATTAGTATATTATTGATTTTTGACTCTGTCTACTAGATCTACAGTAGACAGATTTTGCTATCACACCTGTGTTCATTTCTTCAGTTTTCAACTTCCACTGTATTGTTGGAGTGTCTTCCCTCCTTCCCAACATATTCCATCTCCGCCTTTGAACCTTGACTACAGTTAATCTAATGTAAAAGTTCCGAAATACTTTCATAGTTGTCACAAACCTTCCCTGTTTATGAGCACCATCTGGAAACTCTGAAATGATGAA
Organism: Sphenodon punctatus; assembly: GCA_003113815.1. Classification (NCBI taxonomy): domain Eukaryota; kingdom Metazoa; phylum Chordata; class Lepidosauria; order Sphenodontia; family Sphenodontidae; genus Sphenodon; species Sphenodon punctatus. The sequence continues at coordinate 1,979,671 of QEPC01003937.1, forward strand.
CCCCTGACATCTCCAGCTGCGATCCCTTCCTTAGTCAGTTCCTCAGTGCCTACTATAGGTGACTAATGTATCTTCCTGTGAACACTGGGGATGGTCTTATGCATAGGTCACTGTCAACAGTGGGTTAGGGGGCACAGGACTGGGGGAAAGTGGGGGACTAGGCAGGTGTTCTATAAGTTTCTATAGGGGGTTCTGAAAATCTGGGGGAGCACGTGCCACCCCATGCCCCTCCACGAGGTGCCTATAATCTTATGGATTTGGATTGATCCATAAGTGCTTGTAAGAAACCGTTATTGATCAATCCGTATCACACCAAAACTGCGCTCAAAAAGCTAGTTGTGGTTTGGTTTAAAATCCATTTTAAAAACAAAACAAAAAAACCCACCACCCCACATGCACAAAATGGTCACCAGACCATTTTGTGCAATGTGCACCTTGTTCCAAAAGGGCAGCAGCAGTGTCACCATCATTTTGAAAAAGGGCAGCAGGTCACAAATGTGCAAAATGGTTGTTGCGCATGCGCAGTCTGGCTCCATTTTTCCAAAATGGCGGCGACACTGCTGCTACTATTTTGGAAGATGGTGTGTATGCGTAGAATGCTCTGGTGGCCATTTTGTGCATGCACAGTGATTTATTTTTTTTTTTTTTTAGAAATTGATTTTAAAGGTTTTGATTTTAAATATGGATCCATAATACGGATCCGTATTTAAATCGGGAAATTGCAGGTTTAGAGCCTCAAGCGGACCCAAACCACAATTTCATCCATAAGCCCATCCCTACTGAATACCAGCAGGGCTTGTGACTTCAGGTTCTCACTTGCATTTTAATATGCTCTCCCTCTGTGGGCCTAGGGTAATCATCTGGTGATTGTTTCTTTGGGTCTTTTGGAGATACTCTGTTGCCCAGACTTGTATTCTTCCTGAGATGTGAAACTACACAGAGCAGGTAGCCCATGCCCAGAAATGATTTATGAAATCCACCCTTTGTGGCTTAATCCCCCTGTTTTCCACCACTTTGTGGAAAGTCTGGTTTAAGTAATTAATTCTCTACATGATAAGCACATGTGTAAATTGGAGAAATGAGAGAGAGCAGAAGCCTTATTTTAACAGCCTTTTGAAAGTTACATCTCATGAAAAATTATCAAGTCTGGAATACATGCCTGCATGCCTATGCTTTCCTGAGAGTCCAGCATTCTTCAGCATCTCAGAGCACCTATCCTGCCACTTCCAGCATGTACACACTTATAGGTCTGGTGCTGGTTTGGTCAGTGATGAGGGCAAGGTCTCCTTAAATAAGGTACCCAGATCTCCCTAGCCATAAAACCTATTATTCTAAGCCCCCAAACCATCAGTCAAGTAATTTGAAAGCCGTATGAAAACAGAAGACAGACACACAACATATTGCGCAAAAGCATAAAACATGAACCAGTGCATTTATATCCCAGTTGGTCACATGGCAGATCACATCTTACTGTAAAGACAGTTTTGTGAATCACTTCCTCCTCCTACTCACAGTTGATCAGCATCCCGCCAACATCTCATGACCACGGAATGTAGCAAGAAGTCTGTAGACCTCTCTGGTTCGAAGGTAGCTAGTAATCTTAAACAATTCTAACCACCACAAAAGGTAGTGTGTGTGGTTTTGGGTTTTGTGATTTTTGTTGGTTCTTTGCCTTGCTTAAAAGGCAAATATTACCTGTGATGTAAGAACATAGGCTGTACCATGCTGCCTCACACCAGTGGTCTCTCTATCCCAGTATCCTGTTTCCAGCAGTGATCAGTATCAGATGCTTGAGAGAAAGCCATAGAAGTATTACAGAGTGGTCTATCCGATGTGGAGTAGTTACTTTGATTTAATTAAACTGAAGTAGTTACTTTGGCTTACCTCTGTCATAATGTGCTCTTAGCTAGTACAGCTACAGTGTGAATAGCATAAATGAAAGTCAAAGCTGCAGCAAGGATGATAGATGTGGATTCTCTTTTTGGGTACTGTATTTTGTCCTCCGAGGATGATTTTCTTAAAATGTATATTTACGTGGAGCTGATGAAGCCATTTCAAATAAAGCGGATATTGTTTTTATTTTCAGATTAAAGCTGTGACAAATGTGCAGTTTGTCATGCCCTTCTCTTCTAGTAACCTAACCAGCACTAATTATGTAGCACCTGGAGGAATTCATCTTCAGCAGGGAATTAGGTTAAATAATTAACTAGGACAACTCCGCTGTTACACTTTGTGGTTTACGTATAGCTTTTGTTAAGCAATTGTGAGGTACTATAACTTATCTGACTCAGTCAGCCTCTCAGTCACCTCTTATATTTGCTCTTCTTTACACTTCCAAGACTGGCTCTGCTTTTTTGGTTCCTTGTCACCTTTTCTGATTGTAATTTTCTTTCAGGGCATCTCTGGTAAGTGTCTTCTGTTAAAACCCATATTGGCTTTGTTGTTTTGTCTTGCTTTCTTTTTCTGTTACTTTCTGGGTCATACCCTGCCATTGTCTGATCATGATTTCCTGCTGCATACCACCTCTCTGAACTCCCCTGAAAACCTTTCCTGCAATTGTAATGCCTTTTAGGGTGGTTTTTAAATGAGATGCTACCATTTATCGGACTGTGTTGTGGGGGCGGAGGCGTGGTCCCGTGAGCCACGCAGCACCCACTTAAGGTCACTTCTAGTAAGTCTGGAGTGCACCGTGCAAAAAGCTAAACCAAAAAAAGTGTATAGCAATGGGTGCCCATCATTCCCTGTGTGTATGAACTGGGCTGTCCACCCATGCCAGCAGACAGGCCACCGGCATGGGGGGGGGGGCGGGGGGCCAGGGACATGGCATTTGCAAATCACACGAACTGGCTGCAAGTGTTGGGGAGCCCGGTTCCCCAGTGCGCACACCTGGGACATGTCAGTTTCAAAGCCCAGCCCACTTCCCCCTCCCCATGCACTCCACCTGAATGGCTGCTCTGTAACGGTGCTACTCAGCGGCCACGGACCCCCCTCCCCATCTTGCTTGTTTAAAAGCACCGTTAGATTTTGCTCCACCTTAATTTTGTTCCACACATAATACTGTGACTGACTCCTTTCTGTTCCTGTCATAAATCTCTCCACCTCTTCTACTATCTAAGCTCATGATGTTGACACTTCCTCAGACATCTCTCTTTCTCCCTTCACACGTAGGTGCTTGCCAAATCCATCACTTACAGCTCCAAAAGTTCACATACTCCCACTTCAGAAGCAACACTCTCATAGTAACTCTTAAGTGAAAGTGAAGGAGCCATGTCCCTTGCCTTCACCATCTGTTCATCCCCACTGTTAAAACATTAATCTTTGCTCTTAATATGTTGTCTTGGCTATTGCAACCTGCTTGCAACTACTCCCTTTCTAACATGTTAAAACTCAATTTATGCTTTCAGAATTTTACATAGCTCCCCCACCTACATTGCTGTCCCTTCTATTGTCTTCCACTCTCTGCCTGCTATCCAAGTTACGCGCTGTCCTCTTCAAGACACACCCCCTCCCCCTCCCCCCCCACAGAGCTGCTGACCGGTAGTTTTAGTCATACTTGGAAGGAAGAAGTCAGTCGGGGGTGACGGGTGGATGTGTGTCACCCCTGGGGGGACTGAATTGCAATGTCCCTCAAGGTTCTATTCTTTCACCCATGCTGTTCAGCTTGTACATGCAGCCCCTGAGGGATGTCATGATCAAGCACGGGGTCAAGTATTATCAGTATGCTGATACACAACTGTATATCTTTTTTTCCTGTGAGCCCTGCCAACTCTGCCTTAAAGGAATGCCTGAATGATCTAGCCACTTGAATGCAGTGGAGCTACCTCATGCTCAATCTGGGGAAGATTGAGGTGATGATGGTGGGAAGGGGTGGCTGATATGAGGATGCCCTTGCCTCCTTCGGGCCCCTGAATGTGGTTGGGATCCAGGTGGAGGTAGTGGGCCATATAAAGAGCTAGGGTGTCACTTTTAACCACGCTCTGCCCATAACAGCCCAGGTGTCCAAGTGGTTCGGAAATGCTTTTTTCAACTACAGAACTTGTGTAAGTTACGCCCTTAGTTACCGACCTTGCCACAGTGATCCATGCCCTGGTGAGTACAAGGCTTAACTTTTGTAACTCCCTCTTCTATGAGCTGCTGGCAGTGCTTATCTGTCGCTTGCAGCTTATTCAGAATGTGGCAGCTCAGCTTCTTTCTGGTTTAGGCAGCCTGCGTTCTCTGCATTGACTGCCTGAGGAGCGACGGATTGAGTTTAAGATAGTGCTGCTGGTTTTTAGGGTCCTGAATGATTTAGGCCCTGGTTATATTGGAGACCTACTTCTGGAACCTCACAGTGATGCGTGTTCAGGAACCACCTGCTGTTTGGTTGTTCTGCTATTACGTCTGAAGTCGGCAGGTGATTGGGCCTTTGCTGTAGTAGGTCCGTTGGTGTGGAACTTGCTCCTCCCAGATTTTTGTCTTAGTTCCGCTCACCTTACCTTTAAAAAGCACCTGAAAATGTATTTATTTTGCCCTACCTTTTTGCCTGTCCCATTTAAAAAAATTTAATTGTTTAAATAATTTTAAATTTTTTGTTTATGTGGTTTTTAACTTTTTTGTGAAGCACTCTGAGTGCCATGTATGGCAGGGGAGCACTATATAAATAAGATGATGATGATTAGTTTTAAAACAAGATGCTCATGTTGGAGGGGAGGGAACAGTATAAAAACGTAAGAACATAATATAGTGTATAATACATAATGCAAAACACTCTGTCTAAATAGACCAGACAAAGTGCATATGGAAGAAACTATCCCATTGCTCAGATGGGGGAATGGACAGAGAGGAAACATGTCAGCATGAAACAGGAGGTTGTGGTGGAGACAGAAGTGAGCCCAATTTTTCCAAAATCCCATTCCAGTATTTTAACCAGAAGGTCTATCTGGGATTTCCTATATGATCTTTAAAAACAACCCACCATTTTTTGTTGCTAGGTATAGGGTAACTAAATGTGACCACACCAGAGTACAATAAATGGGCTGTCTAAACCATCTGCTGTGTATCGAGTCAAATGTCTTTTCATTTTTTTAACCCTAGGTCGATAGGTGGGGTCTAACTGACCTGAGAGGTGTACAAAAGAGTTAATAAAACCTTTTTAGCAAACTTCTACCCCTCAATACTCCATGACTTTGTCAACCATAATGGGTTCAATTACCATGTGGTGTTTCATGCCCCCTCCCCCCTTTTAGGTTTAAAAAAGAAAGGAGCAATATCAATAATTTCATGTTAGTTAACAAGTAAATGGGTTCTTTCACAGAGCAGTAAATATTTGTGCAAACAGATGCCACGATGCTGGTACACAGGAAGAAGCGTGTGGTGGTTTTTAAGAAAATTATAATTTCTCTGCTGACGTTCTTATCAGGTCATACACAAAAGAACCTCCACCACAAATTTCTTGTAGCCTCATTCAGACACAGACAATGCAGGCCTCAGACACAAATGCAGCTGGTGTGGGTGCAAGGCTGCAGTGGCTCTAGAAATGCCTAGAAAATATCATAATTGAAAGACATAATGAAGAAAGTGCATATCATTTAAGAATTTTAATAGAGAGGTTATTTGATGTAGGAGAAGAGAGGAATAATTTCACATCTAAAGGACCAAATGGGATAAGTCCCAAAGACTAGAGTGGACTAAAGATACAAAAGTCTTTTCTGTGGGATAGAGAGGAGGGGAAGGTTTGTGCTACTACTGTAATAGTAGAAAGGGCATGAGTTAAAATATTTGTGAAAAGAGAGTGACTAAAATAGTGATAACTTGCAAATTTACTAAGGTAGTAAACAATACATGGATATACAATTTTTTGGGGAGAGTTGTAATAAAATGATGTAAATTATGGATTATAATATAATATTAATACCAAAGCTATTTGTAAGAGAAATTTACTGGAGTTGAAAATCATGATCCATTTACTAAACTCATAGCTACCCATCTGTTTCTATAAATATGGCAGGAACTGCAGTATATTTAATGAAATTGAAATTCACCACAGGAAGGTAATTTATGAGGAGAAGTCAGGATCTGTGTCTATAAAATTTACAATGCTACAAAGCACCTATTCAGAATATGATGCCTGTATCAAGCATCACGTTGAAGTATAATTATCCAAACTAACAAGATTTAAAACTCCTTGCTATCAGTGTTGTTTGTTTTAAAAATAGAGACCAGCTTATACTTAGCTGGTTAGCTTTCTTCAAATATATAGATTGTTTGCTACACAACTAAGACACATTTTGGCTTGATGACAGACTTCTAAATGGCTTTTATTTTTACTTTACTGATAAGTTATTTTTACATTTTTTGTGTTTGACATAACTAGTTTTTGGTTTTTGTTTTAAAAAAAATCCTATGTTCTGCCTATCAGTCCTTTAAAAAGTTTTCTGTGCACAGAATGGAAGGAAAAAATGTTTATCAGACACTTTATCTTTCTCCTTATAAATGGCAGTAACAAAGAACATGAAATGCTCCAGGCATTTTGACAGGTACTGACCTTTGTTGCTGTGGTGAACTAAAACGCTGTGCCAGCACAGCTGAGGAAAATTCGTTGGCTTAGTAACGCACAGTCCTTAGTTACAAGATCTTAATGGAAACTGGGAAACAGAACAGTACTTACATTAAACATTTTATATTCTTACAAAGAATATAAATCCAGACATTTTTAGGATTGCAGAATTCCTATTTCTGTCATTGTTTGCCCTGGAATAAAAATCTATACTGCAGTTTCAATAATATGATATTCTTTATTTCCAGTCTTTACTCATTCTTAATTCCAGCCGGTGAGAATTGATTGTGTGCAATTCTAATACATTTTGGGATAAAAGGATCTGTGTAAAAAGTCTTTTCTCTCTCTCTCTTTTTTTTATTCCTGTGATGTAGTAAAGTAGAAGCAGGTAGAAATGATAGAGCAGCAGAGGGATTGTTTCTCCTTTTACAGAAAATGTTTTATTGACATATAAAATGTTACAATAATAACCTGGGAACACTAGAGAAATCAAAGCGAAGCTGCTGTTCTTTTCCAGGAATATCTATTTTGGAGATATGTGTAAGCATAAGAATAACCAATTGCAAGCCATGGATCCTAGTGTTACATAAAATCTGTGATGAACCATAGCTACAAGACCTATACAGATCTGTCCTACGATTAAGTTTATGTATGTGTGTGTGCTATTGATATATTTTCTTGTCCCCATACATAGGGTCTCCTCTGACTCCAAAACGGACAGAAACTGAGCTGTTCCATGACCATACCTTATATCTACCCTAGCAGCACACATTTTGCATGGCTCTAGATGTGCCATGTGACGTGACATCTCTCTTTCCTGCTTCTATCTCTGCTCCCTCCTTCCCTATGATCTTGCTTTTAGTGACCCATAGAGTTGGGTGTTGGTCAATCCTTGGTCCATTGGGAATGAATAAGGCTGTGGCTTACAGGGCACCCCTATGGGAATCAGAAGATCTCTTATACACCTTCCCTGTGGTGGTGGTTAAGGTGGCTGGATTTGGCATTGTGACATGAGGAATAGAGGCAAGTACTGAGGCAGGTGGGCTCTGTGCATCTTGTGGGAGGAACTGCTCTTTAGCACAAATGGGATCCTCTAACCTTTCTGCTTCTCCTCAACCCTTAGCTCAAGACTCTGGGAGACCCTTTCCCGTAATGGATTCCTCAGCCAGCTCCACTCTCACATGAGCTCAAGCCTCAATTCTGTCCCTGGGGGTTTCTGGCCAGGATACACAACTGTACCGCCAAACACAGCTGTAACTTGGTTTCCCCACTTGTCATCTTTACAAGTTGCTATTTTTATAGCCAGGGAGCCTCCAACACACTCTTGCAAGATAATGTGTTGGGTGAAACACATTCACAAGTTCAAACCCTTGGCTATTGTAATTTGAGATGTTCCCTGACCATAGAAAAGTTTTGGGGGAGGCATGCCTCTATGTTCAAACAAAGAATTATACACCTATATCAGCAAATGCCTGCACATGGCAGCTTTAAGAGCTTTATAAAAATCAGCTAAGTTCATTAAAAGAAAAACGAAAGTGGGATTGAAAAAAAAGGGCTAAAACAATGCAGGCTAAAATCACTTAAGTAGTTCCTTTATCAAGAAGACACCCTAAAGTCTGGTTGCCTTCAAGGTTCCTTATTGGCTTTTGCCAAATAAGAGCAATATTAAAGATAAAATTGGTAGTGCTTTGTCCAATCCCAGATTCTCTAAATTCATCTTGTTTGTCTAAAATATCTGCTGTTAAAAACATCCTGCTAACCTCTTCTGCTTCCTAGGGCATACATAGAATAGCCTTTGCATATCAGCAACATTTGTCTCCTGGGCTGTGTCAATATATATTGTTCCACAGGCTGAATTGGATATTCACTGTAATTGATTCTGTCTGCTTTCAAAATTGCTTCTGAAAATTTATTTTCTTAACTTCTATATTACAGAACTGTGGGAGCAGCTCTGTAGTCAAGGTGGCTAAAATTACAAACTTTCTATTCATTATAAAATGTGTATGATTTCTTATATCACTGAGAAATTTGGTAGGGAGGATTGCTTGGGTGAGGGGTTGAATCTGTCCAAATGGTTAGGCAAATCGGATGAAAAACAAGGTTATACAAGTTTGCATTTTGCAGGCAGAATGACATTTTCACTCCATGTGACTTTTTTGCTGATGGAGACTTTGTTCTGGGAGCAGTATTAAGAAGTCTAGCAGTGATCGAAAACTCAGGTGTGACCTGAATGGATTTTGTGTGTTTAGTTTTTGAAAATCTCTTGTATAGTTTTGAAGTGTTGTATGTTTGTATGTCTTGTTTGGGCCATGGCGAGAGCCAGTGCATTGAATAAATGACTATGACTAGTTTTGAAGTTCTGATGTTTTGAAGTGCCTATATTTGCACATGGGGAGATTGAGATTTTCTTTATGCCACGGTTTACATGTAGAGGGCCATTGCTTAATTGATGGGCAATTTTTGTGGTACAGCTGTGAGCAGGCTTTATTGACGGGCCATGTTTAGGAAGCTTTATCAATGGCCCATTAATGTACATACCCAAGGATTCTTTTTTTCCCCCCAAAGCCCCTCCCCAACAGGTGAAACTGACAAGAAATGCTGTTTGGAAACAATGGGTGAAAACAGACATGACACTAACCACCCTTGGTGGTTATTTATGCATGTTGCAGGGCTGTATTGGGGCCCTTTGCAGCCCTGCAACATGCATAAATAACCACCAAGGGTGGTTAAAGGGTGGTTAGCGTCATGTCTGTTTTCACCCAATAAAGACAACAGGAATACCAACTGGAAGTAATGGTGTGTTGAGGATGCCAGTAATGATCAGTAAACCAATAAAATGGCAGTTGCTTATCAGAAATAAAGGGAGTGTGGGAGGAGCTGAGATTCCAAAGAAGGGGAGTGGAGACTACAAAAAAGCTAGGTGGGGAAAAAAGCGAGGAACAGAGGTGAAATAAAAAGACAGGGAAGGGGAGCTAGGTGGAATTACAGGTAGGAAGGAGGTCATTTGGCGCATCTGGAATTATGTGAGGGCTGGGTGGAATGATGAATATGAGACCACCAGGAAAGGCTAGAATCGTGAGTAGCTTCTTGGAATGACAGGTAGAATGACCGTGGAAGCGCTGGATTGACAAGGGGCTGGGTGGAATAATGGACAGGAGGCCACCAGGAGTGATTGGAATCATGGGGGGCAGAGTGGAGTAATGGGTAGGAGCTGTCCAGAAGTGGGTGAAATGACATGTATGAGGGCCACTGGGAGTGGCTGGAATGACAGGGGTCTGGGTGGAATGATAGGTATGAAGAAATTGGGAGCAGCTGGAATGATGGGGAGCTGAGTGGAATAATGAGTATAAGGACATTGGAAGCACCTGGAGTGATGAAAGGCTGGGTTTTCCCTTAGTCCACCGGGACTCGGAGCATCTGGAATGGGGGGAGGGGCTGAGTGGAATGATGGATAATAGATCTCCAGGAGCAACTAAAATGACAAAGGGGATGGAATACAGGCAAAAGAACATCAGGAGCAGGTGAATTAAAGGGAGGCAAGGTGGAATAATGGGTATGAGACTATTGAGAGTGGCTGAAATGATTTAACACTACTCCCCAGTTATGTCTCTTCAGTCTTATACATACAGACACCACAATTTGTCTTCTTCTGGGAGATAGTTTTTTTTTTTTTTTTAAAAATCAAGTAGTTTTTAGGCAAAAGAGTATTTGAAGTTTTAAAAAGGGAAGGAAGGAAGGAGGAGGGGGGAGAGTGAGCGAGAGAGTACTTGTGTAGTTTAGGGTTGGGGAACCTCAAGCCCAGGGGCCAAATGCAGCCCTCAGCAAGTTTTATGTGAACTCTTTCCAAGTTCTTGGATTTGGTCCTTGGATCCAGTTCCTACCTCCAAGCATGGAAAAGTGGGATTAGGATAAGGGAGCCGAGATCAGGGCATGCACACAAGGATAGGGGATAGATCCATGATCTGGCCCCTCATTTTATTGAGTGTACCCTTCCACACCCCCATTCTGTACTAATTTTGAAAGTGGCCACTTTTCAACCATGGTGCAGTTCTTATTGATGGAATTGTGATTCCACTTACAAGTTGATTTTTTAAAGACATGGAATGTTTTGTAGTCTTTCCTTTCTCTTTATTGTTAATGTTCCTGCAGAGAGAGCAGCCTCAATAACTTCTGTGTAGTCATTCCCTCCTTTTTATAATGCAAAACCAAACCATACACACTTCATAAGCAATAAGGAGGAGAGATTAGTGGTTTGTGTATTTGTGCAAACCAGATTTTCCACATGCATTAAGATTTCTATTTTTAGGATTCAAATGAAATGATCATCCAGTTAGACTCTTTTGCAGTATCTGACAATTATACGCATCTCAGACTGACTCAGGTAAATGCCTCTGACTTGAGTCATAAATGTTCTTTAAAAAACAAACTACTCTTGTCTTTTCTCTAGTTTTGAACAGAACTTTTTCTAAGTCCCCTCCAAAAACAACCAAAGAAAAACAACCAAACCACCAGTTGCTTTGTTTGAAAATTTAAAAGCAAGATTAGTCACATACAAGTTATAACCTCCCCTCAGCCAGACTTGAATTTCGGACCTTCGTAACTCCAGTTTACAGATTTATCAATGAGCTACAGGAGTAACTGCTAGCCTGTTTCAAAATATCCAGCCATTAGAGAACGTGTTGACAAACACTTTACAAGTATGCTATTCAATTATTGACTAGGCAGCTCTTTATATTTGTTATTAGGACAGTTTAATACTTCAGGCTTCTGTAACATATATAATTAATATGTAGAGTATGTCATATGGCCATGCTCAAAACCAAGATGGTTAGGTACATGGATATAAAAACTACAAGCAATAGGAATGAGATTCAAATTTATGGTCGCATCCCACTGAGGAACCATTATCAAAGTTTACTGGGGTATATGTACTGATGAGTGTATGTGTCAATTTCTCTTTGTCTACCATGTTGCTGTGTAAGTATACGTGTGTGTGTGTGTGTGTGTGTGTATGTCAGACATGAAGGAAAGTTCCAGCGGAGTAGTGACAGGATCAGGACCAGGTGTGAGCCTCAGCAGGATCAGGATCAGATCCAAGCAGTTGTTCACATCCAGGCTAAGAGGTTGATAGGGGCGGGGAGGGGTGGGAATATAACGCTGGAGACGAGGGAACGGGACAGGCCTGGGGTAAGGGTATATCTATAATAGGGACAAGTGGTGCAGCTGCACTGGGGCTCAAAAGACTGGGGGCCCACCAATCCCTGGTGCATCTGCATTGCCTGGTACTGGAAGGAGGAGTAGGAGGCCCCATTCCAACCTAGCTATGCCCCAGACCTGGGGGCAGGATCCATAGATCTAAGAGGCAGAGCCTATGTGTCACTGTGTCTGGCTTCCTTTTCCTGTAGTACCTTTTTCAGGGCCTGGTCAAGTCAGGACCTGGTGTTTGGGGAGCGCTGGCAGGGTGCTAGAGCAAAGCCTAATGATCCAGAGCAAGAGCTTGAAGCAGAGCATAGGGATGGTGCTGCAGAGCTAACTGCCTCCTCCAGGGTTCCTAGGCTGCTGGCTCTGGTCCCGGATCTTGACAATATTATAGAACCCCGGGGGTGGTTAAGGTGACTGCATTGCTATCTTAAAATCATGAACATTCAATATAAGATTGGGATGATTTGTCCAATCAGTGTGAAATTTGGTAGGGAGGATTGTTTGAATGAGGTATAGAATCTTTCCAAATATCAGGCAAATTGAATGAAAACCAAGTTAGACATTTGAATTTTGGAGGCAAAATGACATTTTTGCCCCTGTGCAACTTATTTGCACATGGAGACTTAGTTCTGAGAGTAGTATTAAGAAATCTAGCAGTGCTTGAAAATTCAAGTTCCACTTGTATTTTTTTTTGGTGGTCTTAGTTTTTGAAAATTGGTTGTATGGTTTTGAAGTTCTGATGTTTTGAAGTGCCCATTTTGGCAAATGGGGACAGCGAGGAAAACCGTTTCCCTGCTGTCTGTTTCATAATGTTCTGTTGTGTTACATGAGGAGATGAGCTTTTGTGCAGGATGCTGTTGTACAGACATGAGTAGCATTTATTGCAGGCTATGGGTGGGACAGAGCTGGGAAACTCATTGGTGGCTGCGGTTGCTGAGCAAACTCCCCCACAGGTGAAACTGACAAGGCACAAGGAATACTGATTAGAAATAATAGAGACAACAGGAATACCAATTAGAAGTAATGGGGTTTTGGGAACACAAGTAGCCCTTAAGAGAACCAGGAAACTAATAAAATGGCAGATCTTACTGAAACAAAATGAGTGAGGGTGGATCTAAATGCCAAAGAAGGTAGAAAAGGGGGTGGAGAGGACTAAAAAATCGAGGAGGGGAAAAAATTGAGGAAGTCACGGAGAAGAAATGGAGTGATGGGGAAGGGAGCTGGGTGGAATGACATATAGGAGACCATTCAGAGCATCTGGAATTATGGGAGGCGCTGCGTGGAGTGATGGATATGAGACCACCAAGAGCAGCTGGAATGATGGGGGGCTGGGTGGAATAAGGGGTAGGAGGTTCCCAGAAGCGGCTGAACTGATGGGGGGCTGGGTGGAATGACAGGTACAAGGATACTAGGAGTGACTGCAGGGATGGGTACAAGGACACTGGGAGCAGCTGGAATGATGGGGAGCTGGGTGGAATGATTCAGGTCAAACTTGAATGCGAGGACCAAGCCCCACTTACTGGATGCAGCCAGATGAGACAGACTGTGGAGGCTACCCTCCCCTTGCATAGCCTTATCCCCTCCCTGGGCAGCCAGATGTTCCCTTGGGGGGGGGGGGGAGCAGCTACGCATCACAGAGCAACCTTACCACAAGTGAGGTAAGGCTGCCCAAGATGAGGCTACTCATATGGAAGGGCTGTGCTTGCCCTGCCATGCCAGGAGCACTGCTGTGGAACCTTGAGTGGCGGGTACATCACTCAATTCTCAGATCTTGGTTGGGCTAGGAGAGGGGGGCAGGGCAGGGTCAGGCACCTGCTTGTGTGGCTGGTGCTACGGCCTGCTCCGAATGTGGCCTGGCCACCCAGCTTCCTCATATGGGGAGCTGCTCATGTGCCCTGCTCCCCGTGGTGACCCTGAAGTGCAGCAACCACGTTTGCACACCACTGGACCGCATGGGGATCGGGCCCCCATGTGGCCTCACCCACTGCCTTTCCATTTCCTCTCCATGGCTTCCTCACTTTATTTCCTCCTCCTGGTGAAGGGATAGAGTCCAGAGAGACGGAGTTGGATAGAATTCATTTAGGCATGTAACTGACAAAAATTGGGGCTGCAAGGGAAATGCCCTAGTGGGGACAGGTCTGCAAAACAAGACCCCCACTTTCCTGTGAAATTGTGGAGGCTGCTTCCAGGTGGAACACCCCACCCCCCCTCCACTGGTGAAGGTGACAGAGCTGGGGCTGAAAGGGAAATTTACTGTCTGGCTACTATAGTTGCCAAGTAAATTCCCCATCAGGTGAAACTGACAAGACTACTGCTCCCAGTTTCAAACCAAACTCTCTTGTTAAAGTGCCAACACTCAGGGCTGCAAGGGAAACTCAGGAAGGAGTGGTCTTAAAAGCAGTCTCCCCGTCCATCTTCCTCTTTCCCTGGTAACTGTCAAAGCTGGACCTGAAAGGGTAACTCACTGGGAGAAGGGATGGAGTCAGGAATGACTGTATGTAGTTATGTGCATTGAGGAATTGTCCATGAGTTGGACAGAATTCCTTAAGGGGTGTAACTGAGAAAGCTTGGAGCTGCAACAAGAATACCCTGGTGAGGAGTTGCAAAGCATTATCCTCCTACAGCCCCTCCTCCTCCTGGTAAAATTGATGAGATTGCTCCCAAGTGTAGAAAAAATTCCCGCTAGTGAAACTGACCAAGTTTGGACTGAAAGGGAAACTCACTGACTGGCTGCTTGGTTTCTGCCTTGGTGATGCTCTTAGTCTGTAAAATTGAAGCTGTACTGTGGCTGAGTAATATTTGAGCAGTACTCCGTGACAAAGACATGTTGAGGGTACTACAGGACAGCACTGATATTAACATGTTTAAGAGTCTTGGAGTAAGAAGGCAGGTGCAAGTGTCTGAAATGCAGATCTAGAAGCTTCGTTACACTGTTGCAGTAGAAACACAGCATGTTCTAAAACCCACCCCCACCATCACTTTTAGACTGACATGTGTTCTTCCCAAAGGATCAGGCCAGGAGGCTTCATGGAGTAGTAGGGAGTAAAGAAGTGGTGTAGGAGAGGCCGAAATATTCTGTGTTCACAGTTATTTCTCAAGAGTGACCACTTGCCTTTATTCTTACTGTGAAAGCAAATCTTCTGAGGTGAGGGTTTGCTACACTGACTGCCAGTTCAATTAAGGGGTACTAGTTGGTTGGTCAGGGGAAGAACATGCTAGACTGTTGGAAGTTGGGAGGAGGAAGGCAAAAAATGGATTACTCCATTGTAACCTGCTGCGTACTCCCCTGAAGCAACCAGGGCTGGTCTCTGAGACGGAATGCTGGGTTCGATGGAACTGTTGGTCTAACCCAGCAAATTTTGATATGATTTATTTAAGTTTCTATGCCACCCTTCCCAGAGGCTCAGGGCGGCTTACAAATAATAAAAAACATTAAAATAAAAAAAACCATTAACCCCTCCCCACAAACCCACTCATTACCACCATCCCATTCCCGACCATCCCAATCCCTAATTGATCCCTGCAAACCAAATCCCTTTTCAAATCAAAAATTCTTACACTGTTGCTGGAAGATGCTCGGGGTCAAATGAACCTCCAGGGGAAGGGAATTCCAAAGCATCGGGGCAGAAACCAAGAGTGCCTCCCTGTGAGCCCTTGTCGTACGAACAAGAGTAACTGATGGCACGCACAGGGAGGCGCTCTGCCGATCACAGGGGCCGCAGCGGGGCATAGAAGGACTGGCAGTCTTTCAGATACGTGGGGTCCAGACTGTTTAGGGCTTTAAAGATCAAAGCCAGCACCTTGAATAGTGCCCGGAAAGCTATTGGGAGTCAGTGCAGACTTTAGAGCATTGGGGTGATGTGCTCCTGGTAACTCATCCCCAAAAGGAGGTGAGCTGCTGCATTCTGTACCAGCTGTAACTTCTGAACAGTCAAAGGGCAGTCCCATGTAGAGTACATTGCAATAATCTAGCCTCGAGGTGATGAAAGTATGGATGATGGTGGCCAAATCCAATTTGGAAAGAAAAGGCTTCAGCCTCCTCACCAGATGGAATTGGTGAAAAGCACTCCTGGCCTGTGCCGCAACCTGACGATCCAGTTGCAGCTGGGGATCCAGGAGCACTCCAAGGCTGCCAACTTGGTTGACCAGAGGGTGATGGACCCCCATCAGTAAGAGGAGTCCCAGTTCCCTCCAAGTTACACAGCCAGCCAACCATTATCACCTCAGTTGTGTCTGGATTTAGCTTAAATCCAGTTGGTGTCATCTGCTGGGGCGGGGGATATTCTTGGGGCTGTTAGGGCCACCTTTTGTGAACTTGACCCGTGTCCATCCTGGCTGGCTAATATCGGCCGGGAGACGGTGGAGCCATTGCTGATGGGGGTGATCATTGCCTCCCTATGGGAGGGCAGAGTGCCAGGCTGCCTCAAAGAGGCAGTGGTGTGGTCTCTGCTCAAAAAACCATCACTTGACGTTGATTCCCTCGCCAGTTATCAGCCTGTCTCTAACATTTCCTTTTTAGGGAAGGCTATTGAGCGGGTGGTGGCCCAGCAGCTGCAGGGGCATCTAGACCGCACTGGTTATCTGGATCCCTTTTAGTCTGGGTTATGGTGCAGAGACTGTGCTTGTGGCCTTGGTCAACGACTCACCATGAATTAGATTAGGGTTGTTCGACCCTGCTAATTCTGTTAGACCTGTTGGCTGCTTTTGATACCGTTGACCGTGAGATGTTGGTGACTTGCTTGCAGGATCGAGCTGGAGAGGGCGGGATCGTCCTTGACTGGTTCAGCTCTTTCCTGGCTGGAAGGACTCAACGTGTAGTGCTTGGGGGTTGTTTTTCAGATCCATGGAACCTCAGGTGTGGTGTCTCGCGTGGTTCTATTCTGTCCCCGCTCTTGTTCAACGTGTATATGCAGCCACTTGCTGAGGTCGTGAGATGGTATGGGGTGCGGTGTCATCAATATGCTGATGAGGCCCAACTCTACCTCTCATTTTCATCTGACCCAGACTTGGCAGTCTTGGTGCATACCCAATGTCTGGCGGCTGTTGGGGATTGGATGAGGGTGAGCTGACTGAAGCTGAATCCTGACAAGACAGAGGTGATGGTGCTGGGAAGGGCAGTGGATGTGGCGGTTCCCATCACTGATAGGGTCCGCCCTCCGCTGGTATCCTAGGTCCGGTCTGGGATACCGTCTGTGGATCGTGCTCCTCGATCCACAGCTCCGCCTGGATTTTCAGTTGGGGGCTATGGCGAGGAGTGCATTTTGCCAGTTACATCTGGTGCAATGGTTTCGGACGTATGTTTCAGATAGTGACCTGGCCACCATCATCCATGCTTTCATTACTTCAAGATTGGAGTATTGCAATGCACTTTACATGGGGCTACCTGTGGTGACAGTCTGGAGACTGCATCTAGTGCAGAATGCTGCGGCCCATCTCCTTGCGGGGATGGGTCACCGTGAACACATTACACTGGTGCTCCAGGCGCTGCACTGGCTGCCTATAGTCTTCCGGGCCTGATTCAAGGTATTGGTTTTGACCTATAAAGCCCTATACAGCCTTGGCCCAACTTACCTGTGGGACTGCCTTGCTCTCCGCGCTCTGGAGCGGCCTCTGCAGTCTGCTGGGGGCGCCCTTCTCAAGGTCCCCTGTGTGGCCCGTGGGGCCACTATGGAGAGGGCGTTCTCGCTGGCTACACCTAGGCTGTGGAACTCCCTCCCGGTAGAGGCCCAGGTGGCCCCGGATCTTTCCTCCTTCCATTGTATGTGTAAAACCTGGCTGTTCCACCTGGCTTTTGGCAAGGGAGATGTGGTGTAGGGTGGGATGGGGGTGGTCTTGGTTTTGTTACTTCCTTTTTACTGTATTTTATGGTTTTATTGATTTTATATGTTTTATAACATTGTAAGCGGCCCCAGGCTGCTTGGAGCAGGAGGGGCGGGGTATTAAATGATAAATAAATAAATAAATTGGCTCACCCTCATACAGTTCCCAACAGCAGTCAGGTGTAGCATAAGCACTGAGACTTCAGGACCTGGGTCAGATAATAATAATAAAAAAAGAGGTAGAGCTGGGTGCCATCAGCATACTGATGGCACCTCACCCCAAACCTCTGAATGACCTTGCCCAATGACCTGCTATAGATGTTGAACAAGAGGGGAGACTGAATAGAACCCTGCAGGACCCCACAAGGGAGGTCCCAAGAGGACAATGAGCAATCACATACCACTCTGAGACTTTCCTGACAGGAAGGATTGGAACTACTTGAGCAGTCCCGCGCGTCCCTTCCAGGTCCTGCAGTCACGTCAACAACACCACATAATCAACGGTATCAAAGTCTGCTGAAAGATCTAACAAGATCAACAGGGTAGAATTTTTCATGTCTATTTCCAGGTACAGATCATTGACCAAGGCCACAAGCACAGTCTCCATGCCATACCCAGGATGAAAGCCTGACTGAAACGGGTCCAAGAATCTGACAGCATCTAAATGAGCCTGGAACGCTAGGTCAACTACGCCACTCATTCAATAACTTTCCCTAAAAAGGGAAGGTTAGAGACAGGTTGATAGCTGGCCTGGGAGTCAGCGTCCAGAGATGGTTTCTTAAGCAGGGGCCGGAAAACCTTAGTTTAAGGGTGTCAGAAACACTACCTTCCCGAAGGTAAGCATTAACAACCCCAGCCAGCAATGGCTCTAATATCTTCCCTCTGGCTTTCACCAACCAGGATGGGCAAGGATCTAATTCTTGAAACCAATCCAGATAAACAGGACAAGACCGGGCTTCCATAACCTCAAACTCTGATTCTGCAAATGAAGTGGCAGCCCCCCAAGTTGTGGTGAATACTAGTGATTTTGTCTACAAAGTAATTATGACACAGTGATGATTCCATTTCCAGGCAGAGGCAGACCAGATCATCCAGGCCCTTCACCACTTCGAACAGCTCTGATGGACAAGACTTTTGCAGATGCTGTGATAGCAGAGAAAAAAAGTTTTCTTCACTGCCATCACAGCTATGACATAGTCCTTCAAAAACTATGCTGCAGTTGGTTGGCTTCAGTGTGAGTTGAACTCCACCTGCGCTCTAAATGCCTACCCTCCTGCTTCAGCTGCCTGAGGTTCTCCATGTTCCACGGGGACCTGTGCTGCCACAGCGAGGAATAAACAGGGTGCAACCGTGTCAATGACCACTGTCAAGATGTCATTCCACAAGGCGACCAGGCCATCGACAGAGTAACCGCTAAGTTAAGTAGGTAATTCCCCTGGGGAAATCTGGAAACGAATGGGTTCCATTAGCCTCTGGGTGTGGGCCGACCTAACCAGTCCACCACCCTGACGAGGGCATAGGAGGACTGAGAACTGAGTTTTCAGGAGGTAATGGTCTGACCATGACAGCTGTGTGATAACACCCTCAATAATTGGAACTCCTGGCTCCAGGCTGGTGCAAAACATCAAATCCAACTTGTGCCCTGCTTCATGAGTCAGGCCAGATATTATCTGGGATAGGCCCATGGTTGTCATGACAGCCATGAACTCCTGTTCTGCCCCTGAAAGGCCAGCTTCAGCGTGTATGTTGAGATCGCCCTAGACAATAAGTCTAGACAACTTCAACACCACCCAGGTCTGAGACTAGCTCAGCTAGAGTAGTTAGGGAATTAGCCATGCAGCGGGGTGGTCAGTACACCAAGACGATTCCCAGTCTGTCTCCAGCCAAATCTAACACAAAGTGGACACACGCTATATTAGATTGACTAGGCCCAGATACCTCCAAAAGACCAATGTTTCTTTACAGATCACAGCCACTCTACCCCTGAGCCAAGACCGATGTGGTACAGAGTACCCAGCTTGCACCGCTTGGGACAATACCGGCCCAAATGCTTCATTCAGCCAGGTCTCTGTCATGCATATGAGGTTGGTGGCCTCATCCTGAATCAAATAATAAATTTTATTTATTTATTTATTTATTTATTTATAGCAATACTTACATACTGCCCCCCTCCTGCCCAGTGGCAGCCCAGGGTGGTGTACAACATGATAAAAACCTAATACAAAAAATTATCCAGGCACATAAGTACAAATAATTATCCAGGCACATGAGTGTTACTAGCCTTAACTATCCAGGCACTATTTATTATAATACATGAATATTCTATTCATTAAAAAATCAAAATGATTTATGGTATCGTTGTGAAAGCTTGCATAGAGGGTCTCTAGGAAGAGAGGTTAAAGCTCTGCAAATTACAGCCAAATCTGATGAAGAATGAGTGAGATACAACTGCTTAGTAATTGCAGGCTGGGGGGCAGTCTCAGACTGGAAGGACCTTCGGGAGTTTAAAAGCTTGTCTGTGAAACTGACACGCTTTTAGAAAATTAAAGCCTGCCCCCCAGGGGTGCCTTTTATTTATTTTATTTATTTATTTATTTATTTATTTTTAAACGGAGAGTAGTTTTAAAATTATTAACTTTTAAAATCCGTTTTAGGCTATGGGACGGCTACCAAACAGAAAGTTATGCAACGCATGCATAGATGGCCAGCGGGGAGGTGGGGATGTTTCTCCTCCCTCTCTGCTGCTTTGTGTCGTGGTGGGGGGTTGGGGTGATTATGCCTGGGGGCTTGGGACATCAGGCAGGACAACCGCCCTGTTGACCCTGGTTCCTTGCCTCTTGCAGCCGCTCCTTGCTCCTGCCTGCTCCCCCCCACCCCTGAGATCCCCACTGCCACAGAGCCTGAGTTCCTTCGCCAGAAGCCTGAGCAGGGAGCTGGGGGGAGGGGGGGGGCGGTGGTGGGCGGGCGGGAAGAACTATCGCTGCCCACGTGGCACTCTCTGGCTCACACATCTCCCTTGCCAGCAGCGGGGCGTGTGTGTATGTGACTGCCGTCGTCCACTCCCCCGCCCCAGGAGATTTCCTTTCTTGCTCCCTGGTCGCCGTACCCTGGCCGCCTACCTGTAGCTCTGTTCCTCACTTCCCCCATTCTGTCACAGCCACTGCTACACTATCTTGCAAAAGCCCTGCACTGGCAGCCCACGTGCGCTCCTGGGGCCACTGCCATGTTCTGACATGCTGGGTAGTGTAGTCCTAGCATTCCAGTTAGAGAACATGGCGGTGGCCCTAGGAGCACATATGCGTGGGCTGCCAGTATAGGGCTTTTGAAAGATAGTGTAGTGGCGACCGTGACAGCATGGGGAAGCAAGGAGTAGAGCTACAGGTAGTCCGTCAGGATGGAATGCCAGCTCCACTGGACGGGTGTGTGTGGGTAGAAGGAGGAACTACTGCCCCCGCCAGTGTCTACAGCTTGCTCCCTGCCCACCTGCCTAGTAGTAGTGTGTGTGCATGAGGCGTGTGTGTAGTCTGTGTCTGTGTAGTAGTGTGTGTTCAGTCTGTCTGGGTGTGCGTGCGTGTGCACGCGCAGTTTGAAAACCATTCATAAGCAGAATTATTAAAAATTCTGTGTGCAGTCTGTGTGCGCATGCAGTCTGTGCGCAGTCTGAATACACTTCATTCATATCCCCCGGTGGAAAAAAACATGGAAAAATATGGTAATTCATGACTCTACAAGTTTGAGATTTTAGGACATTGTCACCAGCACCTCAGGGCATAACGTACTCAAATTCATCCAGATATCACTTACCATCTGTTTACTATAATAAAAAAAAAATCAAAAAAAGGCCTGGGGTCAAAAAATCACCCCAGCGTCAATGGAGTTTTCCTATTGGGGTAGAAATCCACCCCAGTTTAAAAGCAGCCAAATCAACATTTTTAGAGACCAGTTCAGACTGCAAGATGACATGGAAGGCAAGGTCACTTTAGACTGGCAGCAGCAATGAAAATTAACCCCTTCACTGCCACGAACCTCTGTCCGCCCTCTTTGGATTTGATGGGAAACACACATTAGTGTCATATGTGCCAAAGAAGGGGAAAGCAGTCATCCTCTCCATGATGCACCATGACATGGTGGTGGAAGAAGATCAGAGGAAACCTCAAGCTATCCTGCACTACAACAGTACCAAAAGTGGAGTGGACAACTTGGACCGTCTAGCCACCACCTATAGTTGTAAAAGAAAACCAATAAGTGGCCAATGGCATTGTTTTACTAGAAGGCAGGAGCTACCGAACACCGGGGGGGTTAGGTGTACGACCCGTTCGGGGTTCGGGCTGTTCAGCCTAAACCTGTTCGGTTTTACTGAACCCATTCAAGGGTGCGGGGTGGACCCGGTTTTCCCTCCCCCCGCCAGGCTGCGCGGGTGAAAGGGGCGCTGGGGCTCACTTCAAGCCTGGTAAAAATTAAAACAAAACAAAAAAACATATTCTGTAGTTTGAACAAAAAATAATGTTTTTGCAAAGAAAAATGAGTAGTGTTGGTTGTTGTTTGTTCATGTGTGGAGCTGGTATTTCTCATAAGACAGACTCGAAAATGTCTTTGTGTGTGTGCTGGGCATAGTTGTGTGGCTACTGTAAAAAAAAGTTACATTTTATTGTACACTTTCAATCCCCAGGCCAAAATCAGCTTGGGGTAGAAAGCCAGCCCACGATAAGTCGAGTGTAATTTTTTTCATGTTAAAAGGTAAGGGTTTTTAAACTATATTATATAGTTCACCTGCAGCAAAATCTGATTTTTGCCTGTAATGTGTATATATAGTGCCAATTTAAAAATCTTTGCTTGACCAATCTCCTGTGGTGGAGAGGGACAGCACGAAGAATTTTACTCCTCCTTTTCCTTCCCACCATTCAGACCCCCCACCCCACCCCCCACCCCCAGATTGGGCATATTTGTGAGCGCTCTAGGCTAAGGAAAAACAAATATTGGTTTTTACATATTTTTAGCAAGGATCATACATATGCTGTGATTAACTAATTCATTTACAGTTAAGCCTTCTGTGGAGTTATGTGTAAATCTCAGCAAAGTGGTTAATGAGAAGTAGTGCTCCTTTTAAGATATGTTAGTAAAGGCAGGCTCATAAGGAACCGCAGTGGGTTGTATCAAAGATGCACTGCAAAAAGGACTATCTGCAGGACAGAAATACAATCATTTCCCAAGGCAGGGAAGGGGGGGGGGAGGGGGAGGGGTCATCAGTATGGATAGGTGAGTCTCCTTCCATTTGTAGACTTGGTTTTTGTTTTGTTTTTTTAATTTTTTTAAAGCAAAATAAAAGTAAAAAACACAACTGAAGGTTAACTCCTCTAGAAATTAAAACTTAGATTAGGTATATTACAGAAACTGCGCCAGCTACTGGGTCACTACTACAGGTCTATGAGCTGATCCACCAGCTCCAGGTTAGGTTGGGAAGACTGGACTCAGAGTTCCCACTGTTGTTTCTAGAATGCCCACCTGAAAGTGTGTGAGAGAGGATTTCGGTATGGAATAGGACACAGAAGGTTAGTTTCAGATGTTCATGTACAAGCAAAGAAAGAATATAGCTAGGGAAAGCAACTCTATGCAAACTACTCTATATTAAGATTTGCATGGATGCAGCCACTCCCTGCATATACATTCACAATACATCCCTTCTGAAAACCTATAGCAAACTTAATTGGGCTGAGACATGTAGACTACTCTGAAAAGCCTTCAGAACGGTCTCCTGACTATAGAAATTTAAGCCAACCCGTGAGATTGTAAAGAGAATTGTATTCCCCTACTGTAGCAACATTCATTATAATACACAAACATTCTATTGCTTATAACTTAAAGACTGTTTATTCTATCACTCTAAAATTTTGCTTTGGTCCCTGCCTCTTTTTGTGTGTGTGTGTGTGTGTGTGTGTGTGTGAGAGAGAGAGAATGAGTGTGTGTTTGCTTGAATGTGTGCATGAGAATGAATGAATGTTTGTGATTGTGTGTGAGAGAGAGGAGTGTGTCTTCCCTGCTTGCCTTTGCCAGGAGTTTTGGTGGGGTGGGGGACTCATGCCGCCCCTCACTACCTGCCTGCCTTTCTGCTCTGCTCCCTGCCTAGGAGTGGGGAAGGAACTCATGCTGCTGCCCCGCATCCGCCTGCTCGCTTTGTCTGTTCCCTGCCTGGGGGCCCTCCCACAACTACTTACTCTGGTCCCGAATTGTGTGTGTGTGAGAGAGAATGAGTGTGTATGTGATTGAATGTGTGTGAGAGAATGAATGAATGAATGTTTGTGATTGAATGTGTGTGAGAGAATGAATGAGCATGTGTGTGTGTGAAAGAGAGAATGAGTGCGTGTGTGTGAGAGAATGTGTGTGTGAGAAAAGTGTATTTGAGTGATTACGAACGTACGTGTGTGTGTGTGTGTGTGAGAGAGAGGGTTTCTACCTCTCCTGCCCTGTGCCCTTCACCTCTCTCTATGGCTGTCCCGTCACCTCTACTCCACATCATGGCTCCTGGAGGGGAGGAGGGAGCCACCACCCAAGCCAATGAAAGACCCAGCCAATCTGCTCCCTCCAGCTGCCTAACTTACCTACGCCTGCCTTGTTCTGATGACTTGCCCTCACAGAAGTGCCAGGCCCAGCAGCATCTGAGGGAAGGGTCACCGGGCCCCAGAAAATCCACCTTTCCCCCCCTGGGATTTGGGATGGTTGATTTGCTCCTGTGAAGTCTGCATTCGTAGGTTGGGGTGGGTGGGTAGTGGGTGCCAGCTTCTTCCTATGTGGGTTTTTTTTGTGCTTAGTTTGCCCCTGTGCAGTCTGCTTTATATGTTTGAGGAAGGTGGTGCCAGCTTCTCCTGTGTTGTTGCTTTGTATACTTGAGGGGCAGTCATATTTTAGTACATGGTGGGCCTTAGAAAATCAGAAATGTTACTATTGTACTGCTTAGTGTTACTAATGCGTCAGCAGGACGAATTTTGTGTATTGCAAACTTTTTCTGTATTGGATATCTTTAAAAAAACCACAGGAAATTCAATAATAAAAAACCCTCCAGTTTATAGGGATAGTTAAGGTTCTTGCAAATTCAATCATGCTATAACAAGGCATGGAAATTGCAAGTTAAGGCCCCTGCCTTAACTTGTGAGTCATGTAAGCAGTAAAGACATTGTACAGTCTTGTAAATTGTGCTTGATTCCAACTTAGGCTCCATGCCCCCACACTTTGCATTGGTCTTTCAGTCCTAATCCTCTTCCTCTGCAGGTTGGGGCAACACTAAAGCTGGGGAATGGAGGAGGTGAGGAGGCAGCAGCAGAGCTGGGGGGAGCCCGGAGTTGGGAGAGCAGGGGCTGCTGGTGGGGACTGAGGAGCAGAGCAGGGGAAGCATGGGTGGTGAGTGGGCATTGAGGTACATCTGGAGAGTTGCAGGGGCTGGGGATGGAGATTGACAGGCAGTGGTTGAGTTGGGGAGGAACTCAGGACTGGAAGAGTGGGCTGGAATTGAGGGTCATCAGCAGAGCTGTGGGGAGCTCAGGGTGAGGAAGCATGAACTGCAGATGTAGATTTGAGGGGCAGTGGCAGAACTGGAGGAAACTTGGGTGGCGGATCAGGGCTATGGGTGGTTACTGAAGGGCAGCAGCAAAGCTGGGGAGGCAGGAACTGAGGGTGGTGATTGATGGGCTGCAACAGAGGTGGGGAGGAGGTCATGGTTGCAAGAGCAGGGGCTGCGGGTGGGGTTTGAGTAGCGGTGGCAGAGCTGGGGCGAGTCCAGGGCTAGGAGAAGAAGGGCTGTACTTGGGGATTGAGGGGCAGCAGCAGGTGTGGGGAGCCCAGGGGATTGATTGAGGGGCAGCAGTAGATGGTGGGAGACCAGGGCTGGGGAGCATGAGCTGCTGGTTCTAGGCTGTTGCAGCAGCATGAACACTCTGCAACACTCTTGCTCCCCAGTCACTTTGCTTATGCTATGCTCTGCTGGTGCCCCCTCACCCCCTCCGTTCCCCAGCTTCAGTGTTGCCCCCCACCTGCAGAGGAAGCGGATTGGGACTGAAAGACCAATGCAAAGTGTGGGAGCATGGATCCTAAGTTAGAATAAAGCGCAGTATGTGAGACTGTACAATGCCTTTACTGCTTACATGGCTCAGGAATTGAGGCCAGAGCCTTAACTTGCAATTTCCATGACTTTTTAGAGAATGAGTAAATTTGCAAGAGCCTTAACTATCATTTTATAAACCGGAGGTTTTTTCATTATTGAATATAAATACAACATAATCTAAAACTCAATTAAGACCATAAAGTAATAACGCTCGAGAAAATAAATACCCCCTTTCCTTAAAAGACCGCCCCCCCCAAACTGTAACCTGTCCCCCTCACCAAATGCCTGGTAAAACAGCACTCTTATGAATGGCACTCTTACCTTCACTCTTACGTACAATGGGACACTGAAAATGTGTGACAAGAATGGACATTCCAAAGTAAGCAGCTGTACCATGTCCAAGGGATGATATTTGAGTACTGAACAAGGGGGAGTATGGAATAAAGGTGAGTTAGTACAGAAGCAGGGGAAACAGACTATAAGCAGCAGTATTATCAACCGTTCTCTGATACCCACAACTTGAAGAGGAAGAGGATCAGGGCTGTGAAAGTCCAAGGCAAATGTTATGATGTATCAATTAGGCAATATTGGCCATGATCCGAGACACAAGCAGGATCAGGTTTGGACAACTCAGTTCAGTTTATTCAGACACAGGCCTCAAGCTGACACTATCCAACTAGGCCCGTGAGAATAAAATTGTCAAAATCACTTTCTAAGCAGAAAATGTATTTCCAAGGCCACAGTAACAAACCCTAGACAGCCACTATCTCTGAGAACACAGAAAGAGGCCTAAGAGAAACAAAGGGAGTTTGTAAGAAAGGGAGGTACCCTCCCCTACGAATAAACAGTAACTCCCTAAAA
>QEPC01003937.1:2006763-2044787 GCA_003113815.1 Sphenodon punctatus
CCCCGGAAGGCCTAGAGTGTCTCTGACGCCAGCAGCCACAGCCGGCGCTGAGGCCTCCGGACCACCCACCGCCGCCACCGCCGCCGCACCCGGAGCTCCGCTGAAATACAAAGGTACAGAGTCAACTTGTAGTAGGGGTGATCCCTGGGGGGTTGGGGGGGTGTTAAACACCCCACCCCACCCCCAGGGATTGGGTCTATACTTACCGGCGGCTGCGGGGACGCCGCGGCCGCTGGTGCTGGGGGGGCCCCTCTTTTTAAAAAAAAAAAATCCAGGCTGGGCAGGGTGGGTGGGGGGTGTCCCCCCTTCCACCCGCGCAGCCGGGGAGGGGGGAGGAATTGTATTCCATTTATTTCAATGGGGACACAGTGCCCCATTGAAATCAATGGAATAAAACCGGTACCGGATTTAATCCGAGAATCCGGTTCTTTGAGAACCGGAAAACCGGTAAATCTGGTATCCGGTAATTGCCCCGGGGTCCCATGCCTAGTGGCTATGCTCCAAGTGATAGCATAATGAATAGCCAGCTTATTCTCTGCACCTGGCAGAGGGGATCCTGCAACATGTATCCCCAATAAATGAAGCTATAAAAGGGAAAGCTCAGCCCCTTACCCCTTTTCATTAGTGCTGGCGGCTACTAGCATTGCAGTGAGCCATGTGGGCTTTTGACCCTTACCGTCGTTCTCAAAAGATCCAGAGACCCCTGGGCCAGCCATCTGCTGGGCCCTCTCCCCTTCTCCTCTGAACCAGCCTGCGTCTCGGCCTGTGCCTCTGACACGTAAGATGTCATGGGTTACTGGGGTTTGTAACTGAGAACACTGCCATGTCCAGATGTTAAGTGTCTATCCAATAAAACTGAGTTGTACTTATATACTTTGGCTTGTTAACTGGCAACCTTCGATCCCGTTTGGGTAAATTGAGGCACGCCACCTCATTTGTCCCTTGGATTCATTTCAATGTGTGGTTGCATGGAGAACCAGGGGAAACAGACTACAAGCAGCAGTATTATCAATAGTTATCTGATACCCACAACTTGAAGAGGAAGAGGACTGGGACTGTGAAAGACCAAGGCAAATGTGTGGTTGCATGGAATCTAAGTTGTAAACAAACACAATACGTGAGACTGTACAACATCTTTACTGCTGACATGGTGCTCAAGTTAAGGCAGGATTATGCAGATTGATTATAGAGAAAGAGTTCCCCCATTCTTTCATTATATAAATACAATATATATATGTGTTCATATTTTATTATTAAGTATGTCAGCTCTCAAATGTGACATGATGGACTACTAAACTCTGTCGATGAGTTAGTCCAACATTGGAACAGCTTCCTGGGGGAGGCCATTGACAGGGTGGCTCCAAGAAGCCCTCTGCCTCTGTCTCGTCACCACAGGGCCCCTTGGTTTACTGAGGGGTTGCGGTGTATGAAACAAGTAGGCAGGAGGCCAGAGTGACGCTGGCGTCAGACTCGCTCCGACCTACTTCTCCATAGGACCCATTTGCGGTCCTATGTTGAGGCTGTGAGGACAGCAAAGAAGGAGTTCTTTGCTGCCCTCATAGCGTCTGCGAAGTCACGCCTGGCAGAGCTGTTTTGGGTGGTGCGGGGGCTTGTCAGTCTGGCCTCCCTCCGCCTGGATGGGGACTTGTCCCAGGCCCGCTGTGAGGAATTTGTCACTATCCCAGTGTTTGGAGGCCGTGGCGGAGTGAATGTGGCGGAGCAAACTGAAGCACAACCCTGATAAGACGGAGGTGATGGTGGTGGGGAGGGCGAGGGAGTTGTCGGCCCCCCTGATTGGGGTGGTGGTTCGCCCTCCTATAACTTAGCAGGTTCGGAGTCTAGCGGTGGTGTTGGACTTGGATCTCTGCCTGGATCGACAGGTGGAGGTGGTGGCGAAGGCCGCCTTCTGCCAGTTGTTTCTAGTGCGGAGTCTGCGTCCATAGATCTCCAGGCCGGACTTGGCCTCCCTCATCCATGCCTTTGTCACCTTGAGGCTGGACTACTGCAATGTGATCTATATGGGGCTGCCCTTGTTCCTGGTTCGGAGGTTCCTGGTTCGGAGGCTGCGTCCTGATGGGGACGGGTCCTCGGGAGCATATAACACCGGTGCTCCAGACTCTGCATTGGTTGCCAATAGCGTGCCGAGCCAGGGTCAAGGAATTGGTAATGATCTATAAGACCCTTCACGGTCTTGGCCCCTCGTACCTCCAGGGACCGCCTTGCCCTCTGCACCCCAGAGCGGCTCCTTTGGTCTGCTGGGGGTGCCTTCCTGGAGGTCCCCCGTGTTAAGTGGGGGGCCACAATGGAGAGGGCGTTCTCGGTGTTCTTTGGAATTCCCTCCCGGAGGAAGCTCGCCTGGCCCCAAGCCTTTTAACGTTTTGGCGGGCTTATAAAACCTGGCTGTTCGCCCAGGCCTTTGGGGAGGGGGGGATAGGGTTTTTAGCTCTTCCCTGCCCTTATTTCTATTTTATTTTTATTTATTCTCCTACCCTTGTGATGTTTTAAATTGTGTGTTGTTTTTAAAAATTGTTTTTATGAATGTTTTATTTAGCTGTACGTCGCCCCGGGATGCCGTAGGCATATGGGGCGACTCATAAATGCTTGAAATAAATAAATAAAGACATTTCTCCCTCTCGTCTTAGAGGTATTTTTTGAAAGTATGGGATTATTTTTGAAATTTAGGAAGAATTGTTAGGAATATATGGCATCACATGATATTTTCGTCCTGAGACCAATTCAATACCAGAAAAAAACATTGTCTGTTCTTTAGAAAGAGAAACGTAAATAAGTGTTAGACAGAATATTGCAGAATCCAAGAACAATAGGGACATTCTAGTTCTTAAGTCTTATGACAGCCTGCATACTTAGAGTGGTTGGCTTTGGTTTCTATGTTTAATTGCCTCAAGATTTAAAAATATGGATTCTTTTTAAAGGGATGGAGTTATTTCTCTCCTGAATATAGATGTGACGTGTGTTCACTGCATTTTCCCCTTTGGTGGCAATGTGGAAAACTCAGTGGACATGGGTCCCTGGATATAGGAATATATTATCACAGGCAGTAGGAAATGTGATGCAGGAGTGTGACTAGTTCTTGCACTCCAAAGCAACCTGTCCCTGCACTGGCCACCAGATTGTGTGTGTGCACATGTACATCTGCATATCTGTGTTCCTTAATTATGTTGATACTTAAATGATTGTACCATTAATTATAAATGATATCTTAAAGGATTATATGAAAGTTCCCACTTTATTAAGCAGACAATTTGTTGTAATAGTGTTCTTTGGGAAGATGGCAAACCAAGAATAACTAGCTAATGCAAATTTGAAAGAGGAGCTAATGCTAAAGTACTTAGTGTTTTCTATCTTGTTTTTTGTTTGTTTGTGCAACAGTAGGGCCAACACTATGATTTAGCTGTATATTCCCCATGTTCTTTTAGCTCTTTGTAAGGGAAAGGATATGGAAGGAAGTTAATTTGAGCAAATGTAGTCTAGTGGCCATGCTTGCTGAAGGAATATTTTTGTTTTGTTGGTGATGATATGTTGTCTGATCTGGTAAATAACTACTCTGTAAGATAAAGACTACTTCAGTAATGGAATAATATTGCTTGGCTTTTCCTAAAACAATTTCTTTTATAAGCACTTATCTTATACAAAGCCTCCAAGGGAGCCGTCAGCCTATATAAACAAGCAGGATAAATGTAAGAAATAGCTTAGATTTTAATTTCTGTTACAAAAAAGGTAAAATTGATGGGATACAAAAGCAATAGAAAGAATGAGCCCATTCATTACATTTGTCCAAGGAACTGTAATGATAATAGCTTTCTATTCATTCCAGGGCTATAAACCTCATCAACTGTCTTAACCAAGGCCTGGAGATTTGTTCTTTTTTATTAAAACCTTTTCAACCCCAGCTCTTTCCATAAAACAATAAATGATGTGACCAAAAGCCACACTGTAATTCTTATCCAGTACAGCTCCTGTCAGCTGACATTACGCACAGAAAAAATCTGCAGTCAGATACCTTCTGATAATACAAAAGTCAGGATGCTAAGTGAGTTAAGTAGAAGTACTATACTATGTACATTTTTAGAAAACTAGGGAGAGAATATATGCAGCCACTTAATGCTATAATAGTACTGAGTAGCAAACCCATTTTTAGTAGCAATACTCCAAGTTGGTCAGTAGAAAATCAGAAGTCTCTTATACAGGATTCTTAGCTATTTCTTCACTTTTGGGAACAGAACCTTCCCCCGTATCCAAAAATATGAAGGAACCGATGAGGGAGAGAGTCTGTGTGTGAATAAACATCAATCTGAATTTCCAGTCGAGCAAAACCAAAGTGTGAAATGCATTTTTGGAAATGTAATGTATTTGTTTTACTTCCATACTAACAAATTCCATATGGTTGCTGAAGTAAAGGAGCTGGACAGACAAATGCTCCTATATTGTAGAGACAAGGTTCAAACTTAACAGGCATATATTTGTTCTTCAGAAAAATGTGATACATTTTATAGGGCTGTGCACTGGGCCGAGTATTTGTATTTGCATTTGTATTTATTTGTATTTGTATCTTTTCTTGTGTTTGCCACATTTTCCCCATCACCACTGACGTGGAAAACACAGGGAACACGGGTCCCTGTATATTGGTTATTTAGCACAGTGAAACAGACAGACCCTGCCAGTTTGATAGACCCATAAGGAAAGGAAAATGCAGTTAAAACTGCTGCTAATTCTGCTACCAATTTAAAAAGGGATGCACTTGTTTGGGGGAGGGGAAAGAATACAGCTAGCTTGGTGGGGAGGTTATTAGCTTGGGAAGGGTGGAATGAGGCATGGGTCTGGCTCAAGAGAGGGTAGCTGGCTTGGAGAGGGAGAAATAGGGTATGACTCTGGCTCGGGATTACTGATGAGGAAGAGCGAGGCATGCTGCGGGGAGGGGAGAATGGGAAATATGGGCTTCCTGATGAAGGGGTTGTTGGCTTGGGGGAAGGCTCAGGGGGAGACGTTGGCTTGGGGGAAGAGGTTACTGACTTTGAGATGCATTGGGGGAATAAGACTGCCACTAGGCACTCAAACATTTCACCCTGGCTGGGCTCTGCTGAGGTTGAGCCTGGCTGCAGTGCTGCTGGAGACTGCAGTTCTGAGACTGCGGCAGCCCCCTGCAGGTGTGGAGGGCTCACTACAGGCTCCTCAAGCAGGCAGCTAAAGCTGGGAGTTGGCAGCCTGAATTAGATGAGTGCTGCAGTGTCTAGGGTTCTGTTTGAGACCTGAGATACCATGTGTTTGTGGAAGTTTTGGATTCACTTGAAACTCAAATACACAGCCCTAATATTTGTGTTTCGAATCCAGAAGTTAAAAAAGAGCTTTTGTGTTTGTGTTTTATTGAGACCTGAATGCACAGCCCTAACATTTAATAACTACTAGAAAAGGAGTAGTCTGTTTTGGCTATAGAGGAAATACAACCTGCATAACCAACTCACTTTTCATTATCCAGTTAAAAACGTAAATTTTTGGTAAGGGAATCCTAAGTGAACTAATATCGAAATGTGTTTTTCCATTCTATTTGTCAACTTTTTTGATCTCTGCAATGACTTCTTGTGCAGATAACCCAGCGGTTCTCTGAGGCCATCTTGAATCTGCAAGAATCTTCACATTTTCTACCCCATCCCTCTTTCCTATAAATATCGTATTTCCTGTCCACTGTTATGCAGACTGCTGTCTCTGTTTTATTCTAGTCTCCTGCCAGCCAAAGAGCTTGGCACCAAATGGACATAGCAATATGGTATATTGGCATGGGTCAATTTAGCCAGACAAATCATGAAGCTGCATGTCATTAGGAATCTCGTGTGTGTGTGTGTGTGTGTGTGTGTGTGTATAAACTTTGGTTTTACACTATGTTGAGTTTTTATTTCCGTCTTGAAACCTAGCCACTATTATTATTTTGATACAGAAGTTCTTTAGCATATTTGTAGCAAGCTACTGGCCCTATGTTTTAGCAAAATACAGTCCCTGGAGGCTTAGGAGACAAGCCATGATTAATGGGGCTAATCTTTTCCAGCTGGAGACGCTTGAGAGAAGGAAGGTTAGTCAGCTGGGAGAAAGAGCATTAAGAATGAGCTTGGAGAGGGGTTTACTAGAGGGAGAGACAAGTAAACACAGCCTAGGAGATATAGTCTGGGAAGCTAGGCTTTTAAGGTTGAGGAACAAGTGTTCCACAGTGTCTTCCTAAAGGGAAAGAATTTGGGGTTCCAAGAAGAAAAGTGAAGACATAGGAGGAATCTGGAAGAGGGTGACCACTATTTTTTAGGGATGGGTGTTATGGATTCTGATTAATCTGTAACTGTCTGAAATCAGCAGTTACAGATTAATCCGAAAGTGCTTTACCGATTTACAGATTTGTTATGGATCGACATTAAATTATTTTTAAAAAAATCACTGCACATGCGCAAAGTGGCTGCTGTGCCACACTTAACCAAAATGGTAGCAATAGCATTGCCACCATTTTGGTTAAGAGTGGCAGCCATTTGCACATGTGCAATTAATGTTTTTATCCTTTTTAAAATAAAAGTATATAAAAAATTCATTGTGCACGTGCAAAATGACTGCCACCGTTAACCAAAATGGTGATGACACTATGCTGCCGTTTTGGCTAAGGGTTGTGCAGTGGTCATTTTGTGTATGCACAATGAATTTTTAAATATTTTTATTTTTAATATGGATCTATAATACAAATTTGTGGGTGTTTTTTTTTTTTTTTTTTTTTTTAAAAAGAGTACTAAAAGATCCAAATTCAGAATAGATCCAAATATGTAAATCCATCCAAAGTCCCATCCTGACTTTTTGTAAAGCTAGAGACTTGGGTATTTGAAACCTCAAGGGGAGGTGGGGTTGGCTGTGAAACTATTTGTATTAATAAAACTAACCTTAAAGTAGGGTTTCAAGTGGAATGGCTGTGTCTGTACTTATTTGGGGAAATGAAGGTATGAAGTGGGACAGAACTTGCCAGACTCCTTGTATAAGCTTATGTCTAGCTGTTGTTTCCTCCGTTAATAAGGATTTCAGAAGGACGTTTTAGACCATTGTTTCTTCCTAGAAGATACACAGCTGGAGAACTAGAAAATTCCCTGCTGCTTATGTTCTGATGGGTGTGTGGGTGTCAAAACCTTGCTGAAATGCAGGTTCTTTGAGGCATTATGAGGTGTGTTATGCCTATAGAATTGTAGGAGTAGAAGGACCTCAAGAGCCTATGTCATTCTCTGTGCCGGGACAGGTCCTTTTATTATAACAAATGGTTAAGAAAATAATGGGCTCTCCACAAGTTAATTTATGTATGGAAAACCATTAGTTTTCATAAGAACCATCAACTGAAAAAGATTTGCTTCTTTTAAAAACCCAAACCATATTTTTTTGTTCTTCCTCTGATTATTTCATCCCAATGATTCAGCTGACTGACTCCACTTTCTCCATCTTTCTAAGTTTGAAAACCCTTGCAAAGGCCTAGACACAAATTTCATTTACCATGAATTACAGCTTTTGAGTGGTACTCTAGTTTTTGCCATTGTATGAGGCTCAGAAATTCTAAGTCACAGCAGACTGCAGTTCTGCTAGAAGAAAAGTACAAGGAACAAGAATCAGCAAGTGTGACTTTGTTAGAAGATGTGAAGTTAAAGCTAGGGTTGCCACCTTTTGGTCATTTTTTACATCACGCTTCGATTTTGGTCTATGGAGTTTCGGGTAAAAAACAACCACATGTGGCAACCCTAGAAAGCTAGCAGACCAGCTTTGTAAATGGAGGATGAAGGAGGTAACCAAGTAAGAACAGCTTTAAGCTGACTTGTGAGAGAAAAAAGGACAAAAAAATCAAACTGAATAAGCAGTTAACGTAGATGTGAAAGTGGACATGACCATGGCTACTAAAATCTTTAAAGTAATCTTTAAAGTGATCGGACACTTATTTATGTGCAGGTAGAAAGTGATCATGATAAAATGGTAAAAATTACCACGATTTCATACGCAATTTCTTGCTCTGACAGGAGTAGTGTCATTTTGAATCTTGGGTAGTACAAAGTGTATTACCTTGATAACTCCTTGCAGTGATAATTGTTATATCTCGAAATAATACTGACAGTTTGCCAAACTCCTCACTGTAGCAGGGCAGAGTCCCTGTGGGCTGAGAGTCATCACCAACAGTGGAACTGTGCGAGCCAAGATGCAGGCGCCACAGGAACTGAAGGATAGCACCTAATTGAGTAGGAGCAGCTGAGACTGGGCATGACCACCCAGCCTAGATAAAGAAAGTAAGAGAAGCCAAAGCTCTGAAGGAGAAGCCAGAGCAAGAGGCAGTTGGAAGCAGACACAGGTTCTTAAACATCCACAAACTCATAGAAACCTACACCTTGTGTCCTTCGTCCATGAATGTCATCCCAGATCCTTTTCCCCAGCCTGGAAGCACATATTCCTATCATCCTTCTCTTCAGGCTTCTCTGGTGCTCTCTTTCTTTGCTCCATGAGCTTTTATCTGTAACTGGTCAGCCGACTCATCCCAGCCACAACTGCTCCCAGTCACCGTCCTTCCGCACACTTCAGCTGGGAGATGTAGCTAGCTAGGAGCAGGAGAGCTGAGCCCATTATCCCTTGCAGGTCCACCTGCTATAGGAACCCATGAAAAATTATGGAGAAGCTTTTTAAACAGGGGGAAGGGGAAAGCCTGCAAAGAACTTAAGCTGCTCTACAAAAAGTTAAATTTCACTACCAGCCAGCTCTGGTGAAGGTAGCCCATTGTTTTGAAATGTGTGGCAAATAAAATAGCAGAGCTCTGAATGGGGCAATAAAAGTGTTCTTAATGGTTGAGCTTAAAATACTTTTTTAAATATCCAGAAATAATTGCTTGCTTGTTCCCTGTATAAGATCACTCTCTGCTCATTAATTTGAAATGAGCAATAATATCACAAAGTTGTAGGCATCTTAATTTACAGTTTTATAGCTATTCTTTAGAGATGGGACTCTGGGCAAACATTAGGTTTCTGTTTCTCTCGGTATTGGCTCCCTCAGATCTCAGTTTTCCTGTTGGTGTCGATTTTCTTGGTTTCGGTTCTTTTCCCATTGAAATCAATTTTCCCATTGACTTCAGTGGGAAAAAGAACTGCCCAAAATAGGGAGCCAAGATGGAGAAAAACCATCTGGTAGGGCCGTCCCACCCCCACCACTCCACTCCTGGCCTAGGATTCATTACCCCTAACACCCACACCTGCTGGGGTCTGGCTTTACGCATCCCCAACCCCATGGGCCCCTGTAGTAGTACTTAACATTTCTTGTTCGCTGCAGAGGGTGGGGGTTCACAGCCGCTGCCTGGGCTGCTGGCTCTTCTACCAGCAACCAGGCCTTCTCCACTGCCTGGTGTCACTTTTACCTCCAGCTGAAGTCAGTGGGAGCTGTGAAAAGCACTTTTATATGGTGTGGGGAGGACTGCCTTCCATCCATCCTTAACCCTGCCTGCCCTAAGAGGCCAAACCAATTGAAAGAAAATTGCGGAGAATATTTCCGCTGGAAACATTGCTTCTGCAGGGAGCAGAAACTGCCTGCAAGTTGCCGGCTTCCCGCGCCGAAGTAGCGGAAAAAAGAACATGTGGAAAAGTGGCCGTGAAAACAGTGGAAATCGAGAGGGAAAGTAGTGGGATGAAGCACAGCTTATGATCCGAGCCACTCGGGGTGGAAGAGCAGTTTCTGGCAGAAAAATTTGCCATGGGGGAATGCTGTTTCAGGCCTACTGCTTACATGGCATGGAATTTAAGGCAGGAGCCTGAATTTAACAATCTCTAAGGAGCATGAGTGAATTTTTAACTTAACTTCTCTGTTAAACTGAAGGTTTTTTGATCCTAGAAAATATATATATATTGTGTGTGTGTGTGTGTGTGTGTACACCCATAGTGCAGTATGTAATGCAACAGTGCTCCTGTTATCTGCCACTTTCCTGAACAGCAGGAATCGGTGTTACACCTGCTTGCACTCTAAGCCCCACACTAGGCTGATTGCTTGCAATGCAGTGTCCAGTGCTCCTGTTCACTGCCATTCAGTTGAGGAGCAGGGCTTGCAGTGTGGGAACGAAATAGGATGTGCTTCTGCGTTGCGTTGTAAGGTTGGATTGTATATGCTATACTAAGTATTTTAATAGCCACACTTTGCAAAGAAATCATTCACTCATTGGCACTAGTTTTTTAGCTGGGTGGGTATACGCTAAACACCTGAAAACTTTTGAGTTCTCAGGATACAGAATTTGACTGTATCCAAAATGAAAAATAATACATCTATTAGCCTTGAGGTTGGGGAATATAAAGTTTGCCAGAATTTCAAGTTATGCAAGTTTGACTTAAGTAGATCCTCCGGTAGAAGGTACAGTCAATGTGAAAGTAAGAAGCTTGGCTATAGCAAAGTCACTCAGATCAGTGGTGATTGTAACAAACAGTCTAACACAGTAAGTATTTGTCAGGATTCAGTTCCCAAATCAATGATGACAACTCTGCTTCTGTCCACCACATGTGGGTTTATTTACAGTATCCCAACTATCAGTACAAACAATACACAGTTCTGTCCTCAAGTACGGCCTGAGTGGTGAGCCCTTTATCTGGTCTCCCAGCCTCCAGGTCCTCGGAGTTCTGGCTCTCTTAACGTACTCGGCCCTTTCCTTCAGGTCTTGCTGCTCTGAGACTTCCTGGGCCTTCTCACCAATAGCCACACTGGTGCAAAGCGTTCAACTACTCCGCACATAGCTCTGCTTCTCATGTTTCTTCTCTTGGGGCTTAAAGCCCTGTCTGGCATACCCTTGCTAGCCTTTGTGTCCCAGCCCTGGTAATACAGGCCTTTCCCTCTCTACAGGCCCCTTTTCTCCCTGGTAGTCCTGCAGCACTGTGCTCTCCTGTTCAGTTTTTTATAATTCAACCACCATCTTTAGCTGGCTAATAGCTCCAAACTGGATCAGTCAATTGTCTCTAGTTTGCCCTTCAGCTGTTTGACTGAACCCATAAGCATTTACAATTAAGAGTCATGACCTTGAAATTCCAGCCACACATTAATGCCAGAATCGAGGGCTAACTCTAGCTTGCACATCCATTTCTCCAAAGATTTTAAAATACGTACAATTTTATAGAATCATTTTTTGAGAAGGAAACACATTATTTGTGTGTGACACTCCTAGTTTTTTGTGTCTTATGTTTTTTCATGTTTGTCATTTTAATTGGAATAACTGATGCAGCAGAAATAAATTGTTATACTACTGTCAGTTCTCTACAGGCCTGCCAATGCTAGATGGTCAAAAATCATCAGTTAGATCCCCCCCAAATCACGAGATTCTGGAGGTTTGGTTTTTTTTAAAAAAATCCCCAAATGTCTTTTGGTTTCTGAGCCTTTATGATATGTTGCGTGTTTCAAGTTGGAAACTATGGGTGAGAAACATAAAAAAATCAAACAAGAAGAACCCCCCTGAGATTTTCATGATTCTGGCAAGGTGGAACAAAAAAAAATAATCACTTAATTACAAGGTTCATGATTAAATTCTGAACATTGGTAACTGCAAATTGAGCTACATGTTTGTTTGTTCTGAGTTTTACCCCACCCTTTCGATTAAAGGTCAGGGAATCTTATATTACGTATGGGGATTTCTCAGCTGTTTCTATATAAATCCCCATCTGAACCTCTTCCCACACCTGGCCAAACAAAAAGGTCTTGCATCGCTGCTGGAAGATGAGTAGGCTTGGGCTTAGATGGATCTCCAAGGGAAGGGATTTTCATAATTGTGGGGCAGTCACCAAGAACACCTCCCTGCATGCCCTTGTTGTGGAAACCCCATGGGCAGATGGTACCTGCCAGAGGATGCTCCTGGCCGACCTCTGAGGTCAGAACTGAACATGAAGGAAGAGGCAGTCTTTCAAATACCTATGCACAGAAATCTCCACATTGGCTTTCTTCATAAGCCCCCAATGACTCACCAAATGGGGAGGATCTTTTGAGACCAAGCCCTCTTTCCGTAGTTACATTAATACTAGAAGATGTGTAGTGTTGTTGGTTAGCTAGGTGCCACAGTTTCTAGGAGTGACCAACCGTTATACTGCAGTTTTCCCCCCCATCATACACGACATATCCCCTCAATGCAAGTTGGCTATGGCAGAGCAGACTGAGGCTCAATCTCGATAAGACAGAGGTGATGGTGGTGGGCCGGGCGGGGGAGGTGGTGCCTCCTCTTGTGGAGGGGGTGCACCCCTCCGTGGCTCAGCAGGTTCGGAGTCTGGGGGTATTATTGGACGCGGGTCTCATCTAGATCAGCAGGTGGATGTGGTGGCGAAGGTGGCTTTCCGCCAGCTGTATCTGGTGCGGAGGCTGCGCCCGTATATCTCCGGACCCGACCTGGCCACTTTGATCCAATACCTTCATCATCTCGAGACTGGACTACTGTAACGGGCTCTATGTGGGCTTCCCTTGATGCTGGCGCCGAGATTGCAGCTAGTACGGAATGCGGCGGCCCGTCTCCTAACAGGGACAGGTCGATGAGAGCACGTAACACCGGTGCTCCGTGTGCTGCGTTGGCTGCCTGTAATGTGCCAAGCCAGGTTCAAGGTGTTGACGTTGATCTATAAGGCCCTGTACGGTCTTGGACCTGGATACCTCAGGGACCGCCTCACCCTCTGTGATTCAGGACGGACTCTCCGGTCCACCGGGGGCACCTTCTTGGAGACCCCCCCCCATCTAAAGCGGGGGGGCTACAATGGAGAGGGCATTCTCGGTGGCTGGACCCCGGTTGTGGAACTCCCTCCCAGAGGAAGCATGACTGGCCCCGAGTCTGCTGGCCTTCCGTTGGGCCTGCAAGACATGGCTGTTCTCCCAGGCCTTTGGAGGCGGGGAGGGGAGGGTGGGCTAAATTTTTGTATGGGGGTATTATAAAATTGTTTTAATATCTGTGTAGATTTTTATATTTTTTTATATTGTGATAAATTGTTTATTTTATGTTGGAAGCCGCCCCGAGTTGCTGTAGGCATAGGGGGCGGCGTATAAATGGAATAAAATAAATAAATGCTTCACTCCCAAATGAGGATTGTATGTGGTGCTGTCTGTTACCTAATTAATGATACTTAATAGAGCAGAGACACAAGGAACTCGAATCTTACTTCCTCCCCTTCTTCTCTTAGGCCCTTTTTACACGGACACCGCCACAGGCCAGAGTGGGTGGAGATGGGTGGGTGCATCATGTGTGAAAAGGGCCTTACATTTTGGAAACCTTCCATCCCATTCATGTGAAAATCTTGGAAGGGAAATCCCTGAAAGTACGCCTATAGTCAATGTTGATTAGAGCTGGTAGGATGGAAAAACTATAAACAGAAGCCAGACCTTAAGTATGAACAGAAACCTTCCTTTTTATTCTTCCTGTTGGAATAAGATACTCTTGGGGACAGCCAGGCGTTCTTTCTGCTGTTAACTGCACTTACCTGAACACTCGCAGAGTTCAAGTTACCACCAGCCCAATACATCTGACCTTGACAGCCCCAAACCCTGAAGAACAGCTGTAGATCACCTCAGATTATATCTCCTAGTCTGGGCATTCTGTAACAGCTGCAATTGGATACTTGTAAAGCAGGTTTGTACATCAATGCTGCATTGTAAATTCAGATTCTTACTGGAGTCGTTTTCTTTTAGCGTAGGAACAGTGTGGCAAACTGGTCACGGTGATGTTGGACAAATGCTGATCAGCAGTTACCTTTCATTCTTTAGAAGATGTTCTTTGATTACAGTGGATAAACTGGCATAGAATAATGCATACATTTAGAATTCAGATACCATTTAGATTTTCTTTTCAAACCATATCTAAAAATTAGCTGTATAGCCATTAATCTTGTGTATCTTTAAAACAAATGTCAATCATAAAAAGTGTTGATTAGTTTAAGGGGGGGGGGGAGGCAGCACAGAAGAAGGGACAAAGATGGCTTAAGTTTAAATGCTACTTTGTCGAGGAGGAGAGGCAATAGTTTAGGCGCATTATCTGACTGCCAAGTTTCCCAAATAAAGATCTAGTTCATTTTGGGCATGCACAATCTCGATCAGGGTTTATTTAATTACATAACACAGTACAGCTCATAACCGAAAATGGGGGTTTCTCCCCAGATTTATCAAAACAGACCATTCTCAAAGATATCTCACTCCAAGCCCCTTCTTTGGCTGGAGGAACCTTACTTAAACTCAGATCTGTTCTCCAGGTTTCCCTACCTTTCCTAGCGAGCTTTGGCTTTTATCGGTGACTGGCCAGCTAAATTATTTTCAGCCACAAGTGGTTAGTCTCTCCTTTCCACAGCTTCCCTTCACCTCAGCTAGGAAGCATGTTAAAAGCAAGTGGAATTGAGCCTGTTCACCCCTTCAGGGCCAGCTCAACCTGCTGTAGGAACAGAGGGTTCATCTGCGTTGGTAAACATATATAGTCGCTAAAAAAATTTTTAAGACCAGACCAAGATACTCTTGTCATCAAGTCCCCCTTTCTAAAAAAATCTGGCAACAAATCCTCATGTTGTAAGGCCACCAAGTTGGTGATGGAGTCTTATCAAGCCCCTCCAGATAGATGTGAGAGCACAACATACTTCGTTATTGCTGAAGTTTGGCAGCTGAAATTATTGCTGAAATGGACAGATTTTTCATCTGTTGGACTTAATTATTAGGTGCAGTCATCAGTTCTACTTTCTACTTGTATAGGGCAGCTGTTCTCACTCCTCAGACTTCTCTTTCCTGAGGATATTGGGCATACAATGACAGATTGCCTATTCTAAGGATGGGCAAACACTGGGACTCCGGGAGCTGCCTAGAACTCTTGGGCAGTTCAGCTGCAGCTCTTGTTGCCCCATGCTGCCTTAATGGCTCCATAACTTGCTTTATTGCACCTGAATCTTAGCAGCTGAGGCTGCATTATCACCTGAGTTCCGCGTTTGTTTTGGCTCCGGAAAAGAATCGGGAAGCCAAAACGTGCAGAGTTCGTTGAGTGCAAATGTCCCTCAGCCCCATGCAGCTTTGCTGGTGATCATCTGAGAGATTGCAGACCGGATTTCCCCACTCGGCAGTTTCCCAGATGATTGTCGGCAAAGCCACGCGGGGAGGCTTTTGCACCCGGCAAACCCTGCACATGTTTTGGCTTCCGGATTCTTTCCCATAGCCAAAACCAGTGCAGAACGTCAGGGAGAATGCAGCGTGAGTCACAACTACTTCTCCGAATTCCAGCAGCCAGGACTGCAGAGGACTAGCTCTGCCAGCCAGTCACAAAGCTGGTTGCTCTTGGCCATATGAAAATTTGGTATGTGGCTTTGAGGTTGGGAAACTTGCCCATTCCTGGCCTATTCTCATTGTTAATGTATGTTGAAAACAATTTTGTATATCATTTCACAGGAAGTCAAAAAGAAAATAGTGATGTCTTTTTAGTTTTACATCCATGTTTGTAAGGTCTGTTTATAATGTTGCTATAGATCCCATTAATTCAAGGCTGTATGGTAACAGTGATCACTATGCTTGCTTTCCTTCATTATGAAATTGCACTGTAATTTCTCATGTAATTTAGTAACTCAGTCTAAGGTTATAAATGATTATACACAGCTCAAAACAAAATTCAGTCCAGCTATACTAGTCACCATATTTGTGTTTAATTGTCCATTTTATAGATATGAGTGCCAAGAACTTACAGTTTATCCATAATCCCACTCCTCAAAAATGGAAAATGTGCATTCAGGGTTTTTGATCAGTTTATCAGATAATTAATTGCACCGTTAGGACACAGGATGGTAGAATTGCGAGCAATGGTGGTGTGTCATTTGCTGTAGAATAATTTAACCAACTGCAATGAGTATGGAGTTGACTTGCTCATGCTGAATATATTTGTTAACACCATTATCTCTGTGTGGCTGTCTCAACAGAACTGGCATTAATATCTGCAAAGAGATTCTACTGAGATTTTTCTTTTAGCTTGCTTGCTGCTAAGCAGTATGCAACACATGAGACTTATGCCATTTTATATTTTTTTAAGCTTGCTTGCTGCTAAGCAGTATACAGCATGTGAGACTTATGCCATCTTATATTACTTTTATTTAGTATGTGTTAAAATTCCAAGATGATCAATACTTTGATGTTTGCCACTTGTATTCCATTTTTTCAATGAGGGTTCTAATTTGGTACTGATCTAAGTGCAAGGTGGTAGCTCTTACTTAGACTCTTAAGACTGACATTTGCATAGACGATGTCTGACGTTTTGATTTTGGTGGGAGTTCGCTTGTGTAAAAACTGAAGGATTGAGCCTTTTAGATTTTGGTATCTATTTAGAAAATAAGTATCATTATTAAACCTAATTAAAAAGACATGCAATAGTAAACATTACTTACCAGAGAGGTTTGAGATTGATTAATAAGGCCTCTCAAGTCATGCAGCAGTCTTCTGTCAATATCGGGTTCTCCCTTTTTTACAGTCATTCGGATACTTCTCACTATATCTCAGTATAGCACCCTAACTCCTCACCCTTCTTTTGTGAGTGGATAAAAACATTGTACTCCACTTAAATGTCAAATGTTTGATACATGAGACATTTTTTAGGTCTGCTAGGGGAGAAATGTTTCCATAGTGAAGAAATCTAAAAACCCCACCCATATAGTCTCCTCTCTGTCATCTGGCTAACTTTCCTCCCAAAAGGCAGAGAAAAGTCTATTGACTGTTGTCTTCGATACAGCAGAGGATAAACAAGGTCTGCAGAATTTTACAAGTCTCTATTTTAGGTAGTTTTTTAAAACCTACAGTTGTGAGACTCTTAATAAGCTCCTGAGTCTGACCTTTAATTTTTTTTAACCATCATAGTGGTGGAGAAAGGCTTGAAAATACAGATAGACTGTAACCTTAAAGGCTCAGATACCAGTATAAGAAAAAACTGGTATGATGTTGCTACTATAAACGTTGTCAAACATTCTTCTGACACTCGGATCACTTAATCTTAATGGCAACATAGTTCATATTACGATTGATACTTGTAACAAGCAAAATCTAGAGCGACTGCCTGCTTGCATCCTTCGCTTTAATGTATGAACATTCTATAGCGTATACATTTGGAACCATTTATCCTATTAATTATGGGGCTGGGGTGGGGCAGCGGATGTCGTGCGGGCTGCAGCTTTAAACCGCAGTGCTCCCAGGTGGCTCTGGGCAGTTTATAGCCGAGTGGAACCCTTCCCCATCAGAGCGTACCTGAGGCTGAGATGTGCTCTGGGGGGGGGGGGGCAGAGTGAGAGGCTGCTACTTGGGGGAGGGTCAGGGATAGCAAGTGCCTAGGTCCATCCCAGAACATTGTCAGGATTGTAAGGAACTGGCAGAGGTGTGTGGGGTGGGTGTCCACAGCTGGAACAACAGGGACTGCAGATCAGGATTGCAGGCCACTGGCAGAGCTCTTTGGGGTGGGTGCACACAGCTGAGACAGCAGGGGCTGAAGGTCAGAATTGCCACAGTTCAACATGATGAGGGATTCCAGTATATATGGTTACCCCCCTCCCCAAGAGGCAGCCATATTTCCATAAATCATGAGGCTTTGAAATTCTGAAATTTCATTGTTAGGGCACTAATCATGGTAATGTTCCAGCAGGGGAATTTAATGAATTGCATTTTTAAAAAGGAGGAAATTCTGTATTCAAGCCAATTTTTTTTTTTAAGAGAGAAGTTAAGGCCCCTACAAATACAGTCCTGCTCCAAAAAGCATGGAAATTGTAATTTAAGGATCCCACCTTAATTTCCCTGCCATGTAAGCAGTAAAGACATTGTACACTCTTGCATATGGTGTTCACTTAAAATGTTAGGCTCCATGCATGCACACTTTGCCTTGAGCCTCAATCCTCTTCCTCTGCAGCTTGGGAGCAACACTGAATCTGGGGACAGGAGGGGTTGGCACCACGTCCTTTCCCTGTATCCTTTGATTTGGGTTGGGGAGAGAGTGGGACAGCTCAATACTGGCTCCTAGCTCTCCACTTTTACTCACTAGCCTCCACTGGGACCCTGGAGTCTCAGAGGACCCTGGAGTCCTGGCTTCTAGCCCCCTCTCCCAACTTCAACCCACTAGCTCCCACTGCCCTCCCAGAGAACTGAGGAATTTGGGCTCCCAGCCCCCCACCCACTAGACCCTGCTTTCTTCACAGAGAACCCAAGAATCCTGGGAA
The DNA here is from genome assembly GCA_003113815.1 of Sphenodon punctatus. Classification (NCBI taxonomy): domain Eukaryota; kingdom Metazoa; phylum Chordata; class Lepidosauria; order Sphenodontia; family Sphenodontidae; genus Sphenodon; species Sphenodon punctatus. Next base: position 2,024,964 of record QEPC01003937.1, read on the forward strand.
ATACAGTGAGCTGTATCTCGGATAGGGAACAGGAGTAAGTGTGTGTGTAATGACAAAAAAGAAACCGGAGAGGAGATAGAATGAGAGGAAGGCAGCTATGGGAACTGGTTGGAATGATAGGTGTGCTCCCCATAGTATCGGATCAAGTTTCTGCATCAATTATTTCACTCAGAATCTTGTCATTCTAACTGTTTGTCATGGCATTCCTCCTGTCATTCCACTCAGTTCTGTAGTGCTGCACCCTATCTCTGTTCATCCCTGTCATTCCACCCATTCCATTTGCGCTCCTTGGTACCTCCTCATTAGTCCACACTCCCATAGATGCAGCTGTGTTGCATTCCTTCACCGCCAGTTAATGGGATCTGCAAATAACAATAGGATTTATTTTCAACTTGTCATTGTTGTTGCCTCCATTCTTTCCAGTGGGCATTCCATGTTATTAATTTCAATATGTGTAGCAGGGTGTCTTCCAGGGATGCTGGGGTATCTTTGGGGGAATTAGCAAAACCCGCTGCCATGCCTAGTCAGCCGTGCTGTATCCACCTAAGAAGGGGTTTACACTATGTGGCGTACCCATGTAGGGGTCTCACCCTTGGCCTCCAATCTCCCCTTATAGCCAAGGCCTACACCTCCAATAGTGTACTAACATATGGGTTTTATACCCTTTAGGGTCCTCAGACCAGTCCCTTAGTTGCAGGGTTCAGCCTCTCAAGGTTTGAGACCCTCAGAGTTCTTCGATAGCCCTGGTGGCCTAAAATAGGCAGATCCCACCTGAGCTGTTCCATCTCCTGTTCTGCCAAGCAGGTTCTGCAGACGAGGTTCCAGGAGGTCTCACTGGAGAAGCTCCAGTGATGAAGAGGCAGGCGCTGAAGCAGTGAGCTCTTTCTCCTATGGCCACCACTAGCAGACTGAACTCAGACCCTCTATAGGCCTTGAGCATGCTCAGTTCCAACTGGTCTTACTGAGCATGTCTGTGGACTTAGAGCTCAGAAGGCTTTCTGGTGCTCTACTGAGCATGTCCCAGGACTTAGACTCCAGAGGGCTTTGAGTCTCAACTGGGCATGCTCCAAGTTTGATGCCTGGCTATATAGCCACTAGGCAGCCCAGTAATAGGGCCAGAGAAGCCACCTTATTACAGTATGCAACTTTAAATTCTTATTAAAACATTTATATGGCGCTGTCCCCAGCTTTAGTGTTGCCTCCCCGTAAGCAAATGCATTATGAGACTGCACAATGTGTTTACTGCTCACATGGCACAGATGTTAAGGCCTTAACGTACAATTTCTGTGCATTTTGGAGCATGATTGACTTTGTAAGGGCCTTAAATTCTCTCTTAAGCCAAAGTTTTGTTTTTTTTAAGTATAGACTTCTATATATATTCATGCACAGGTGGAAGTATAAGAAAAAATTACTTTGGTAATCTAAATTAATTGGCATTTCATATTTAAAAAGAAATAATTTGGATCTGTCACTCATTTTAGAAGAATTTAACAATTCAACCTTGAATCATAGCTCTATATATCTGCCCTTATAGTATTAGAGATTTTCCAAGTAACACAGAAGCAAGAGTACCATAGACACACAAAGTGAGTTATTTAAATTATCCAATATTTTTTAAAACAGTCATCTATTCAACATAGAAAATTATTCGTGAAAGCCATCTAAGGTTACTTGTGCTGTCCTTATGAGTAAGGGTTTACATTTCAATTTAAGCCTCAGCTGTATTACATCATTATTTTCATTTCCACTTCTCTTTGAAAGGACATATTTTAAGTAGCATTTCAAGTATATTCCTTGCTATAGACAAATAAAATTGTGTTCCCACTGCCTACGTCACCTGATGAGATGAAAGATATAAAACAGGTTTTATTGCTCTCAGATCCCCCTTCCCTGTTGTTAGAACTGGTACTTAAGTGGGCTCTTAAAAATACTTATTCCAAGCAAGCACAGCTTCTCATTACTGGTTGTAGCCATAATGGCATGAAGAGTCAAATTTATTTAGAGGCATGATTTCTCCCAACTTACTTTTCCTTCCTAACTATACTAGGTACTAATGATTCAGCAACTGTGTAACAGGATTAGCCAGCTAGTATTTGTGCATAAAGCAAAAAAGGATTATATCTTTACCTATGAAATAATTTTCTACATATGGTGTATTTTTAAAATTCATCATACTACTTTTAGATATTGGTCAGTTTTATTGTCTTAAATTGACTGAAAAATGCTGTACCTCTTCTGAAGTATTTCATTGTTTATTTTCTCTAACTCTAAATGTACTAATGTAAATGGTCCTAAATCCATTCAGACTCAACAAAGGGATGTTTCTAATCCTGGCTGGCTAAGAATTACACATCTGTTCAAGTAAGACTGATGAAACATCCATTTGATTGAATCCCAAAGCTTTGCGTTAACCGACTATGAACACCCATTTGAGTATTAATTTGGTTGATAGTCTTGACAATGCCAGTGATGAAAGCTTGGAATGTTGCTTTATAGTTTATTATTGTGGATATGTAACTACAGGATTAGTAAATACAAATACCACATTAAATATTTTGTGATCTTGACTTTAGTTCAGTACCATGCAGCTAGTCATGCTGCTGTCATTTTAAAGCAGTTCTTTTCACCTCTATAATCGACCAAATCTGTAGAGGAGAAATAAAACATGAATGATTACAAGTGGTCAGTTCTTGAATATTCTGTTGCAACTAAAGAGCATAATAAACATTGTACTATAACAAATGTTGTATAATCCCCTCTTTTTAATTACATGACCTAGTAAGCCGAGCAGTTTGATATACTATACACTCAACACCAGTGGCCTACGTTCTCCATGGAAAATCTCCAAAATAATCTAGTTAGAGCAATTCAGTGTTAAATGTAAACCGGTCGCAAACCATTTTTGAAACTACAGACAAGGGCTCAGTACCTAAAAAGGGGGAGAGCTTTACAGTGAATTTCTTAGATGTATTAAAGTTCCAGTAAAATTTTAGGTTATAAAAATGTATCGGAGCCAGAAAAACTAGGTGGGATGGAGTGATCAAGCTTTCATATTTCTGGAAAATAACACGTCAAAAACTGATGTCTTGTCCTCTCTAGGAGATTTCAGTTGATTTGTGATCCAGTAGATTCTTTGGGTCAAATCTGCTAGTATTAGGGACAGGAGACTAGTCTTTGGTGTAAGAAGTTCTGGGTTCAACCCAGGCATGCCCAGGCCAAAGGGGGAGAAGAGAACTGTACCTCTAATTTTTTGGTAAAGTGTGGTTGTAGAGGTCTCATTAATTAAAACCTTTAAAATTAGCTAGATAGACCTCTCTCATGGATGGTGTAGGGTATGGATCCTGCCTTGCAGAAGAAGATAAGATGTACCATAGTGGATCAGACCATAGGTATGTTGAGCCCAGCATTCTATATCTGACAGTGGTCTCCCTTGGTTGCTTTTAAAAAGAACTCACACAGGTCATAATGGAGTGATCCATTACCTGATGTTCCGTCCTAGCTCTTGACAGGTTACATCCCTCCACATACATGGCTGGTAGCCATTCATGGACTTCTCCTCCAGAAACTTATCCATTCCTTTCTTAAAACTAGCTATACTAGTAGCTTTGACCACAGTCTCTGGCAACAAGTTACACAAGTGAATTGTGCTTTCCTTTTAGTAACAAATATTTCATTTGTTTACAATCTGCTACCAGTTAGTTTCATGGAACCTCCTTTAGTTCTATTACTATTGCAGAGGGTATGTAACAATTCCCTATTTACTCGTTCCACACCACTCATAATTTTATAAACTTCTATCATATTCCCTGTGTTGTCTTTTTTTCAAACTAAAGAGTCCTAGCCTGTCAAGCCTCTCTTCGTATTCTGTTTGCCTTTTTGCCCGCTGCCATACACTGAGCTGAGATTTTCAATGAGTTGTCCACAATGACTCCAAGATCCTTTTCCTGAGTGATTACCCTTAAGTTAGAACTGAGCATTATGTAGGTAAAGTTTGGATTATTTTTCCCTGTGTGTATCACTTTGCACTTGCCAACATTGAATTTCATCTGCCATTCAGTTGCCCAGTCTGAGTTTTGCAAGATCGTCCTGTAATTCCTCAATGTCTGCCTGGATCTTCTATTTTGAACAACTTTGTATCAACTGCAGATTTGATCACCTCACTCTTCACTCCCTCTCCCAGGTTGTTATTGAATATGTTAAATGACACCGGTCCCCGTAAGGACCCCTGGGGCGCACCACTATTTACTCTTCATTGTGAAAACTAACAGTTTTGTCCTTCCCTTTGTTTTCTATTCTTTTTACCAGTTACCAATCCACAACAGGACACTGCCTCCTATCCCATGACTATTTAGTTACCTCAAGAGTTTCTCATGAGGAATCTTTTCAAATGCTTTCTGAAGAGTAAAGGGGTCTGGACTACTCAGAAAGCAGCTTGAAGATTTTGTTAAAACTTGCAGCAGCTGTTGGCTAAAGTGCATAATTACTGTAAACTGTAGTGTCCTGTGTGGAATGGGGGTGTCCCACCATCAAACAAATGTACAACTACTATTGAAAACCTGTGTTTTATGGTTGTTACCTGACCCTTAAATGCATATCATAAGTCCCTAAAGCAGTTTGGTTGGTTTTTTTTTTAAAGCAGGGCTTTTTGTGCATAGCAATCCACATTCTGAGAGGTACACTGATATTAAAAAAAATACAAAGCAACCGAATTACGTATTGTTTCCATATCTAGCAAAAATATTTTCTATAGACTCAGTCTGGTTGTTTGGACAATGGGAGTGTTCTCCGCATGGCCAGCAGGAGGCAGCACTAAATTTCCAGCTGGGCATGCTTAGGGAGAGCACTCCCTCGCTTCCCCAGTTGAAAGTCTGCCTCCGGCCAAGAAGCAGCTGCAGCACGGGTGCTCTGCACCCAATCCTACTAGAGACCCTTACAGGGGTCAAGTGAGTAAAAGGCTTTACTTAGAGGCTCCTGCCTCTCCACCAGCGCCCCGTGGCGCTAATGAACTAGCGGCTTACCGACCCCCTTGGATCCGACCCCCGGGTACAGACTGGGGCAGAGCAGGTGCGGGGGATCGACCCCTGCGGTACGCCCCCCCCCCCCCCCCGGGGTACCCACTGCCATGGCCGAAACGACCAAAACAAGAAGAAATGCTGCCCACCGAGCCACAGCAGAGTGGGAAAGCCGTGGCAAGGAAAATGAAACCGAATCCCTGCTGCTACTCCAGCGCCCCGCATGCAGCACCAGAGCTCTAACTCTGGAGAAGATGAGGACCACGAGGAGGCAGCCTCATCTGTCTCCCTGCAAGTAAGGCGGTCCCAGGCAAAATCCCTCCAACAGCTACAAATTATTATTATTATTAACAAACATATATATAGTGCCAGCAGTGTACCTGGCACTTTGCAAAGTAATAAAATAGACACGGTCCCTGTCCCTAGGGCTTACAATCTGAGAGACAGGAGCTGGGGGAGAGACATAGGAAGGGGAACAGAGGGAGAGACAAGGGGTCTAACTTTCATGAAGATGCGAGGTCTCAAGTGCACGTACTTGGCTTGGTTACGATGAGAATGACAGCAGGCAGGTCCATGTGGCAAGGATAAGGGTAGACCGACCGTAGGTATAGGAAATAGTGGCTCAGCAGGATAAAGGGTCAGACAGAGCAGAGTGAAAGAGGTGAGTTTTAAGGAGAGATTTGAAGGTATGAAGGGAGGGGGCAAGGCGGATGTGGACAGGGAGGGAGTTCCAGGCATGGGGGGCAGCAAGTGAGAAGGGACGAAGGCGCTTAGGGGAGCAGGGAAGGCGTGGAAGGGTGAGAGAAGGGACAGAGGAGGAGCGAAGTGCACGGGCTGGAGTATGGAGGGCGATAAGTGCAGAGAGGTAGGGGGGAGCAAGGTTGTGAAGAGCTTTATAGGTGAAGACTAGGAGCTTGTGCAGGATTCGTTCAGGAAGGGGAAGCCAGTGAAGCGAAGAGAGGAGGGACTGCACATGGTCGAAGCAACGGGCTAGGTGGATGACCCTGGCAGCAGAGTTTTGGACGGAGATGAGGAGAGAAAGGTGAGATCGGGGAAGGCAAGAAAGAAGGTGGTTACAGTAATCGAGGCGAGAGATGACCAGAGCATGAACAAGAGTTTTGGCAGACAAGACAGAGAGAAAAGGGCGAATCTGGACACGTTACAGTCTATGATGGGGATTCTGGCCCTATGGAGAAGAGACCAGCCAGGGATAGACTTTCTCGCAAGGCTCCCCCCCCCTCCCCAAGCTGTCTTTCAAGGGATCCTCGAAGCTCTCGGGCAAGGGGAAACATAAGACCTCCCGCAAATCCCTTAGAAAGAGACCCATCAGGAAACTCCTCAGCTCTTCCTCTGAGGATGAAGAAGGGGGCTCCTCAGTCAGGGAGGAGGGCGAACTTCCCCCCACTGAGGGCTCAGTCTGATTCTCCTCCCCCCCCCCAAACGGAGGAAGGGGGGCAGCCGAACCCAAACTCCTCAGGTCACGATCCAAACCTCAGGGGAGGATTCTGATCAGGCATCTGGCACCCACTCCCCCCCCCCCTCATCCGTTAGAGACCCTGACAAGTGGGATGAGGTCCTGTCCAGGGATCCGAAAGAGTTTAGCAGAGAGCTGCCCTCTGACCAGGGCCCGAAGATCCTTAGACGGGCTGAACGGGTCCTCCGGATCACCCCCAGGACCCCAAAGAAGGGGACTTGGACTCGGAGGAGGACTCTGATAGAGATTACATTCCTAAACTGGTGACTTGGTCAAGGGCGCCACCCTCGATAGGGCCTTTTAAAAAAATTATAAGAGCCCAGTGGAAGCAACCCACGAAAACCTTGAAATTATCCAGGGTTCAGCAGTCCCTGTATTCGTTCTCCAAGTGTAGCGACACCATCTTTAGAAAAAAAACAACAGGTCGATGCCGCAGCTGCATCTCTGGCCCACCAATCAGCATTCCCCTCTGTGGGAGTTCTGTTGCTCAAGGACCCCACCAACAAAGGGGTGGAAACAGGGCTCAGGAAGAGCTATGAGGCCTTGGCGAACATATTACAGATGGCAACTGCGGCCTCATACGTGTCCTGGGCCATCATGAAATGGTTTCAACTGGACAAGGACACCAACATTTCAGAGGCACTCTCAAGGAAACTAGCCTCTAACATGACTCTGGCTCACGTGTTCCTCATGGACGCTTCAATGAACATTGTCACCTGGGCAGTCAAGGGCATGGCTACTAATGTGGCCACCAGACGCCGGCTTTGGCTCCCCTTCTGGTGCGCGGACCCTCATGCAAAGAACCTGCTCGTCAGTAGCACATTCAAAGGGGGAATACTGTTCGGCTCCGCTTTGGACAAGGCTCTGACAGAGGCCTCAAACAAAGAGAAGAAGCACACCCTTAACCAGATCCAGTCGCCTGCCGCAGGGACAACCCCTTTGTCACCCAAGGGCCCGATCCTCCCCGTTTACAGACTCTTTAATCTCTGGGTTCGCAAGAGCTTNAAGATCTTGAGAACTCTTGTTGCTCACTTGTGTTCCAATGTTAGACACAGACACTTCTTCTTAAAGATAAGAAGTAAGTTTATTGATTACATAAGCAAGATAGTTTATACAGAGTGGTACTAGAAATCAAAGGTAAATATAACGCATTCCTGATCTATACTGGTTGAGTTCCTAAATAAGGATCTTACCCTACAAAGGTCCATAAGTTCTGATTCCTCAGTCATAGGTGTAGAATGACTGGGCACTGATCTCTTAGTTGGTAGAAAGCAAAATCATGCCTCCAAGTCCATGGCTCGACTCAGCCCTCCTGGCTGCAAGATGTTGAGTGAGTTCCCGATAGTCCCTGTCCCCTCTGGGGTACAACTCCTTATATCCCCATGAGGAAACCCCTCATATCTTCTTGAGGCTTCTAGAATTCCTTTTGTTCTCTTTATCAACTTTCTATGTCTCTTGCACGTAGGCAATGGCTGCCTGCATTAGCATTTTAAATGTGTCTGGCCATCCGTCTGGGGCAAATCCACAAACTGTCTTTCCATTTCCTGGAGCTTGGTCAAGTGTCACAGTCTTGATTTGAGTTTTACAGTTCTTAATTGTAACATTACATACATGTGGAACCGTTTGCTTTACATATTTACTAGACTTGTAGTCTACATGTAGGCCAGTATCACACGTGTGTGACCCTATGTTCCTCCGTAACACCTCATCCCCAGGCAGAAGCCCACGATGCCCTCAGCCAACAGTGGCCACAGGACATACTATACGCCTTCCCTCCGTTTCCCCTACTCAGCAGGGTGATACATCGGTGCAAACTACAACGGGCCATGGTCATCCTAGTAGCCCCCTTTTGGCCTCGCAGACGCTGGTTCCTGTATCTGCTCCATCTATCGAGAGGAGAACACATGGAACTTCCCATATCGACAGATCTGCTATCCCAGGGCCCCTTAGTTTACAAACAGCCACAATTCCTGAAACTGACAGCTTGGCTCTTGAGACCCTAGCCCTTCGGGGCCTGGGGTATTCTTTCTCTGTGATAGCGACACTCCTGGCCTCTAAATGCGAGTCGACTCAAAGCATCTACCAGTGTACCTGGGGCATGTTCGTGAAGTGGTGTCGCGCCCATGGAGTGCCAGCCCGGTCTCCTTCTACTGCTCAGGTTCTCCAGTTCCTACAGGAGGGATTAGACAAAGGCCTTAGGCCTAACACCCTTGCTAGGCAACTGGCTGCCCTCAATCGCACCCTGGGGTCCTGTTCTGGAATTCAACTTTCATCCCACCACCACATCTGGCAATTCTTAAAAGCAGCTCGCCGGATATCTACACACCCCCCCCAGTCATTCACTGGCTTCCGTCTTGGAACCTGAACATGGTACTTAATGCCCTTACTGGGCCCCCCTTCGAACTTCTCCAGGAGGTCTCTCTATACTTTCTCTCAATCAAAGTAGCTTTTCTCATTGCCATCACCTCTTCTAGGAGATTGGAGTCTGTTGTCCTACGCACCGATCCTTCCTTCCTGCCTAAGGTGACCACCTCCTTTCACCTTTCTCAGGAAGCTATCCTTCCCTCATTCTGTCCTCGCTCCTGTCACAGGTTAGAAAATTGGTGGCATTCCGTTGACCTTCGCCGAGCCCTTAAAATCTACCTCGAGCGTATGGAACCCTTCCACCGTACCTCTGGGCTCCTGATTAGTTACAACCCTCGATCCAAGGGAATAAGGCTTCTAAAGCCATCATCTCCCGTTGGAGCTCGGCCTGCATTGCCGATGCATATAGTTCTTTTGGTCTGTCCTTTCCCAATAGGGTGCTGGCCCACTCCACCCGAGGGGCGGCTACAGAGTGGGCTTTTCGTTCAAGGGCCCCTTTTATCCAAAATTTGCAGCAACCCTCATACTTTCACCAGGCACTACAAGATTGATCTTTTGGATTCCGCAGAGGCCTCCTTTGGTAGGAGGGTCCTGCAGAGCATCCTAAATCCCATTGTTTAGATTGTGCCCCGCCCATTGCTGAATTTTGGGGACTGCTTTTTAACTCCCATTGTCCGAATAACTGGACTGAGAGTCCATAGGAAGGACAATTGGGTCCCTTATCTCAGGAATTGTCCTTTTGTGGACTCGATGGGAGGTTATTTGGCCCTCCCAGGCATCTTTTCTTTACCTCACCATTTAGTGCCATTGTACACCAGGTTCCCTGGGTCATGTTGCACCATTCTTAACGGGTGCCTGCCATTTTTCTCCCTGCTAGTTGCGGGGTTGTGGTGTTCTTTGCTTGTTTTTCAGATCGTTCCTGGTCCTACGGTTTCATACTTCTGGGGAAGCGAGGGAGCACTCTCCGTACACATGCCCAGCTGAAAGTTTAGTGCCACCTCCTGCTGGCCATGAGGAGAACACTCCCATTGTCCAAATAACCTCCCATTGAGTCCAGAGAAGGACATTTCCCGAGGTAAAGGACCCAATTGTTCTTTCTTTGAGTTTATTCAGTTATAAATCTTGACAGGAACAGATTTTAGCTCTGAATGTTGTATGTAAGCTCTCAGTGTAATAAAACTAAGCCAAACTTCATTAGTTGCTCAACGAGAAAATTAACCCACACAGGAGGAGTTAATGAAGGGAAGTTGAAAACCAGTTGTCAGTTTGTGCTCTAGAATTCTAGGGCTGAATTGTTCGTTGGTATTAAAATACCAAAGTTTTGATTCCTACTCCTTGCAGTTAGCTAGCTTGTTTTGAGGTACTTGTGTTTTTCCAAAACTTTATCAGTAATAAATGTCAGATATCGCAGCCATAATTTACACACATTTAAAACTGTATTGCACTTAAAACAAAAAACGTATGCAATGATATTAAATATTAAATGGATTTTTCTTTTACCGAGGAGGTTTCTTTAGAGTAATTTAAATATAACTCCATTTACTGGGATAGCTGCTTTTGTTCCAGTCTATTGCCTAATCCTCTTTTCTTTGCACACTTGTAACTCCCATTAAAATCCTTGTTCTGCCTGAAGGATTCTAGCTCCCACCTTCTTTATTTAATTGTATTTTGTGGGTTATTCTGTTTATCTCCAAAGAAATGATTGTATGGAATGGTGGTTGCTGGTGCTTAATTTTTCTTTTTGGGTGAAGCTGTAGGAGTAGGAGTGCACATGAGTCATAATGCTCCCACACCGCTAGCCCCCCCAGAATTCTCATGCACAACTCCCCTCTCCCAAAAAAGAAAAGCTGTTGACCGCCACCATGGAACAGACTCGATTGAAGCAAGCTCTTGTGCTTTCTCACAGCTCCTTGCAGTGCCTTCCCGTAGCTCCCCAAGTACGGGCCCTTGTGATGCTGGTGGAGCGCACAGAGAGGCAGCCTGATCTCTAGCTGAAAATTGTTCTAATTTGAAGTAAAGTTGTGAGTATCGGACCACCCGAATGCTGCGTTTCAACATAAAACTACTCGGCTAACAAAGACAGTATGTTTCTGACCAGTCTCTGAGACAGATTAACCCTGTGAATTTATACAGTTTAGAGACTGATGTTGAGACTGAGTTAGAGACCAATCACTACTAAACTAAGAGACTGCTGCTGTTCTTTGTTTTGCACCTCAGGACCTAACGTTATGAAACACATCCCCATCATCTCTTTTTGCCGTAGAACTTTATGCTTGTTGCGTACAAGAAGCACAACTGCTTTTAAATGATGTTACTTACCTTTATCAGTCTGTTCAACAAGGAACCCATTCAGCTAAACTTTTAAGAGTTTGATTAAACTACAATTAAATAGGCAAACCAGACATGTTAATCAGTTTATTGCTATGAAGAGTATTCTTCCTAGAGGAATAAACAGAATATCCAGGCTAATGTAGTCTCTTGATACGGTAACCTTGGGTTTGGAGTTTCATCACCTAGTGGCCTCTGATCAGACGTTCATCTGAACTTGTTATGGGCAGTTCTAATATTTATTCATACTGGCCATTCTTGGACTGTGTCTCTGGTTCTTTTCTTGACAGTTCAGGTTTTTTTACCTTTATTTCTTTTGAATAAGTTGGAAGTATTTTTAAGCTTGGGTTTTTTTGTGCCACTCCACACATTACCCACTGGTAACCAGTGGGTAAAGCGTGGGTAATGTGCGGGGAGACGCTTCCCTGTTTTCACCCAAAGGAAATAGTGATGGGTCTCTTGTTATGCAGGAGAGAGGTGGTAGACTGGTGACAATGCCTGTTGGTACCCTCATGGATTACCCTGTCAAAGTATTCTTTCCAGCCATTAACTTTCTTTCTAGTGGATCCATTGAGAGAACTCTTAGGAAATTATGCAACATAATACTCTACAATAGTATTATAAATGTTTTAGTCAGGTGGCTACATTATTAGTTGAATGTTACTGACCAAAATGCTTGACTGTGCCCTCTTGGATCATTATATGTTTGACATTATTACACCGATTCTGTATGGTCCAGAAGAAAAGATGGAGACAGAGCAGTCAGATGATATCTTTTATTGGGCATACTTCCGTTGGTGAGAGTATGCAAACATCTAGACCACAGAGGGTCCTTCCTTAGGCATTTAAAAAGTCAAAACTAATATGGATATATAACACATCAACACCACCTGGGAATCTATTATGGAAGCCCATGTGGCAGTAAATGCACGCCTTGATCAACTGGCATAATTCAAACCTAACATTTCTTTGAAGTGCTTCACTTGAGAAAAAAACTTCAGTCTGAGTTTCACTTCTTGGTGAAGTATTTAATAATCTTTCAGTAAGTAAGGCTTGTACACTAGGTTTCCAAGCTAGGCCAGTATGCTACATTACAAAGTAGTGTGGAGGGGATTGTTTCAAATCAACTATTTTGGGGGTGCGCTGTAGAAAAGTGGGCAAACCATATTTCTCTCTTTTTAAAAAATGTTCTGACCTAATATAGAAGGTGGCAGCTTCTGATTCAATTTATTTCTCATTATTTAATAGTTTTAGAACCATTTCAGCCTTATCTTTATTATTATTAGACATTTATAAAGCGCCAGTCGTATGACCTGGTGCTGTACAGAACATAGAATTAGACGCGGTCCCTGCCTGTGGCTTACAATCTAAAAGCACTTGAGGGGTGGGAGTCTTATTGATGTCAAGGGGTTCCCACCAGTAGAAGTATTTTGAGGAGAGATCTGCGAGCTGGGTTTTACGAACATGTTAGAGACATGATGACAGTCAATACAGAGCGCAAAACTCCGGTATAATTTTGCTGTATGAAGTAAGTGGGTGGCTGGATTATTCTACAGTAGCTAAAATTTCTAAAGCTATATTTAGAAGAAATGGAAAAATACTTGTTCTCCACATAAGAATATTGTGAAACGAATGTTTGTAAAGCAGAGGAGACCAGGCTTACCTGGGCAGGGATCTATGCTGCACAGTTTTGGGTGGAGTAATTTCGCCCTGCCCCTTTGTGAACACATCCTATCCTAATGCTTGGAAGGGTGTGTGGCTATCCTGGAAAGAGGTGAGAGTCCCTTCACCCCATCCCTTTATGAATGCTTTGACGTTATGAAGCTCAGACAGGAATGAGGTAGAGTGACTCTCCTGCTTCCTCCCCAGGATAGCCACACCCCTTTATGAAACATTGTGATGTAACAATGTTTGGTAAGGGGTGTGGTTATACCTGAAAAGGGTGAGGGTTTCCCTTTATCCCCTCTCTTATCCAGCATTGTCCCACTGCCCCACCCAAGGATCAGGATTCCCACAGGCATCTTCTACTGTAAAAAATGTACACTTCTACTGTAAAGCATGTTTACGTGCTTCTTAACTTCTATCCAGCAGTGTCCCACTCTCCTGCTAAAGGAGAGCGAGACAATGCTGGATAGAATAGAAGTTAAGTTAATTCAAGACCAGAGGGAAATAGTCTTAAACTGTATGAAATTGATCCCGTTAAGCGGGTGCAAACTGTGACAAAGAGGACCTTTTCAAACTGGTCTTTGCTTGTATCATAGCGTAAGACTTGAAATTCCAGGCTCACTTTATTTAATATTTGTGAGCTTCTAATTACCATCACTTCGGAGTACTAAGCCCTATATGCTGAAGAACTTGGAAGTGATTTCTAGACATGCATGGGACTTTAGGGTTGGACTAGTATGGCGCAAGTTGCTAACTTTGCTCCCACATTAATATGAAGTTTTAAATGGACTTGGTTAAACTAATATCCATCTCCAGTATAGCTAAGACCTTAATTTATGATTTGTGAGGTATAGTAATTTCAACAGAAGGCTCACCCGTGTAGTTTTAAGCATTGTTACGTAATTTTTAGCCATGCTTTTCTCTTGGTTTTTTCTCTTGGTTTGCTCAGGAAGTTCACGCAAGTGCTTACTAAATAGAAAGCTTAAGGACTCTTTAACAGCATCACACCTAGATTTCCCACCTGCATGTATTGAACTCAGGAATGTTGGAAGTGTAGTCATGTGCCAGGATGGATAACCATTTCTGTGCCAAAATACTTGCAGGTGAATTGTTCTACTTTGGTAAACTTGACCTTGGGGTCAGTAATTTGCACATAGGTAAATAATAATACTCTTGAGATACTAAATGCCCAAGTCCTTGGACTTGTGTTTCATGTCGGAGGCACATAAGTTATAAAAGTTTGTGGTTTGATCTTTATAATTTACTCTTAAATAAAAATACAAGTTTTTATTTAAGAGTAACTTTGTGTTAGTTACGCTTAAATAAAAACTAAGTACTAATGGATTTGGATTTAAATCTATAAAAATAATTAATAATAAAAAAATTATTGAGCACGTGCAAAATAGCCACTAGACCATTTTTCGCTTGCACAGCCCTTTTTCAAAATGGTGGTGGCAATGTTGCCGTTGTTTTAGAAAAGGACAGCCGGCCTGCACATATGCAATGGCCACTTTGCACATGTGCAGACCGGATGCCCTGTTCCAAAATGTCAGCGACACTGCCGCCGCCATTTTGGAAAGGGGCACACACATGTGCAGAATGATCCCTGGTGGCAATTTTTCACATGCGCAATATATATATATATATTTAATTGTTTTAAAATTTACCTTTTTATTTATAAATTTTAATACAGATCTGTAATCCAAATTTGTAATTAAGTCCAGAAATTAGAATCCGATCCAAATTAATAATTTCACCCTTCACCAATGCCCACCCCTATTCTGTAGGTGCACTGGCTTTCAACAGCTGTTGAATCCACTTGCGTTTTATAATTAAAAAGTGAAGCATGGAGCAAAACGTGTTCTGTAGTAGGTATAGAAAGACTAAATAAGTCAGATGGACCATCACTTTATCCCAGTGCTACAACTATAAAAAGAAAAAGTAATGTTAAATGGAGAGACAAATGCATAGAAGCACAACATTTTCAGTTGCCTGCAATGTGCCTAAGGTTCAGTTCGCACTACAACGCTCCCATTTAAAATGTCACCCTATTATGCTCATAGCAAGATGTCTGCACATCTCCAAGTATTATGTGTAGCTTGGATCACTATGCTTATTATGTGACAAATTGCTCTAGGTAAATGCAGGGTGATTTGCCATTAGATTAGCTAAAAGTCACCATGTGTGTTTTCAAACAAGAAAGCCGATGGGATGTGTGTGTCTTTGGCTGCAGCGTGGCTGTGCCATGGAGCACCCACGCAAGTGGAGTGTGTGGGGTGCAATCCAAACGCACGGCTCCCAGCGTGGCTACTATGCCCGCCATGGAAGTGGCCACCATACATTTGGCTGGTCCCACACAGAGCACTCTGGACTTCTTGGCATTGCTCCATGCGAGGCCATGAGCGAATGCCCTGTGACTCACAGGAATACATATTTGACCACTCCACCTTCAGACGGACAGTTGGATCTGTGGCTCCTGGGTAGCCCTGCCGGGTAGCATCTCATTTGAAAATACCATATGTTGCAAGAGTGCACACATGACTTTAGTATAGGTGAATAGGTAGCAGGCAACACTTGCCCGTTATTTACTATTCTGATTAATTGATGCGCGTCTCCACGCTCAGATGTTTCAGGCCCTCAATGTAGATGAAGGGATGTGTGTACCCTTGCGGCTGGTTTGTTATTTTTAAAATGATTCCAGGAACTCTGTTTCGAGGATGGTGGCTTCCTTTGCAGTTTCTGCAGCAAAACTGAGAGTACAAAATAGTGGGTACAGCTAATATCCAGGGGAGTGAGATCTATGATGTCTGTTTGCTGTAAGAATGACCTTTTTTACATGGACGCTGCCACCGGCCCACTGGGTGAAGATGGGTGGGCAAGCACACCCAGCGAACACCTGGCGCCGCCGAGCTGGGTGACGTTTACATGGATGGTGCCATGGGGGGTTGTGGGACGGAAGGGGAGGGGCTAGCACACACCCAGCGGCCAAACACCCACCCTGGGAAACACCGAGCAAACACCCATGACATTTACACAGACACCTGAGACACCAAATGGCAGGGAAGCCCCACCCAGCACAGCGATGGCACAACATAGCCGACTGAGGGTACGTGAAGCCGCGGCATGCAGCTCTGCCCATGAACCGCCAGACCCTGTGCGGGTTGGGTAGGAGGGAGCTGGGATGACAGGAGACAAACAGTAGCAGACCCCAGCCAGCCTCGTGACCGGGCCAGACAGCTGGGTTCCACGAACCACCCTCCCCCAGAAACCGCCCACACACAACCGTGAACACAACCACACAGGGAAGGGCCACAAGGCCAAGGAGGTGGGGGGGCCCCTGGTGGGGAGGACAGGGTGGGAAGGGGCACAGGGGAGGGTGGCAGAGGCCCGATGCAGCAGGAGACCCCAACACACCCCCACACACCCCAGCAGAGGACCCGCATACACAATCCCAAGGCCCCCTGGACAAGGAGCCGGGAACCGGACCCATGCAGGTACGCTGGCAGGACCGGAAGCCCACAGCACAGCCGGGCTGGCAGGGAATGGCATTGGGGGGGGCGACCCAGACCACACCAACAGGCAGCAAACCCGCCCCAGGCATCCCCACATCAACAAGGGATCCGTGCAGCTGATGGTGGGGGCCCATCACAAATGCTGGGAGTGGTCAGGTCCCCAGGACAGCTGCCATAGGGACGGACCCCCGGCCCAAGGGACATGGGGAAAAGAGATAGAATGAGACCGGGCCGGTGGGGGACAGAAGGTAACTACGACAGGCAGCCGACCGGCCACAAACACCCCAGGCCAGGGAAACCAGGGGGACACTCAAAGGATACAGCAGAGCAGCTGCTCATATGGCGGGGCGGGGGGGGTGAGGGAAAACCTGTCTGTAATAGGTTGGCTTTCCCATTCAGGAAGCTTCCTACCCACAAGGCCTGGCCAGGGAAGTTCCCTAGCCACAAAGCCGAGTTAACCAGGATGTAAGGGTAGGAGCATGCTCAGTAGGGCCAAATGGCACTGAGCATGCTCGAGGCCTATAAAGGCCTGAAGCTCAGTTAGAGCAGGGGGAAGCTAGGGGAAGGAGATCACTGTCAGAGCGCCCTTCCTCTCTGGACTGGACTCGCAGGCAGAACCCCAGGGACCCGGACTGGGCCTGACCTTCCTCAGAGGATCCAGACCAAGAACAGGTCAGACAGAAGGGACTGAGCAAGATGCCCGACAGACACGCTACTTGGCGGGGCAGGCCTTGGCTGTAAGGGGAGGTTGGAGGCCAAGGGTGGGGACCCCATGGGTACCCACGTAGCATAGCCCCGATAAAAAGGGGCAAAGGTTGTAACCGGGGGACTGCTAATTCCCCTGTGAGCTCTCCCATGCCCCGCGGGCTCTGGGAGAGACCCCCCTGACTACACTGTCCCTGCCAGGCAACAGTGCCACAGCCGCCATGAAGCGCCCACACAAGAGACCAAGCCACACGGAGGAACATGACACACAATCAGAGAAGGTGGCAAAACAACTTTATTACAAGTGAGAAGGGCGTGGAATACGGGAGAGGTCCAAGGGAGTTGGGGAGGCAGCACAGAGAGTGGGTCCATGGGGCAGGACCCCGGCCTCAATAGGGACGCCGGCCTCGTACCCAGCTCCAACGATCTACCTGGGTGTGGTCCAGGCGGTGCACCCGCTCCAGGAGGTGCAGCAGCAGCTGCACAACCTCCTCCTGGTCAGCTCTGCAATCATCACCTGCACAAAGGGATAGAGAGAAGGGGGCATCAGGATGGGACAGTGGGCCCCAACAATGTGGAACCCCAGACAGACACCCGGGGAGAGGGCCCTGCACACACGCAGTACACTCACTGATCTCATCGTACAGGCAGGCCCCACCGTGGAGATCCGAGGCCGCATGCTGCAGCTGCCCAGCCAACTGTGCCAGGCAGAGAACGGCCAGGAAGACAACCAGAGTAGCGAGAAGGGAGAGAGAGAAGGGGAGAGGGTACACGGAAAGGGTGAGCAGGGGTCGATAACCACACAGCAAGCACAACCCATGCAGTGGCCAGGGACACCCAAGCCAGCACCCCACCCACTCACACCAAGGGGGAGCATGGGCGGCCAACAGGCCCCCAGGGCAGCACTAGCCGCTACCGAGGGGTNCAAAGGCCCCCAGGGCAGCACTAGCCGCTACCGAGGGGTTGGGACCCGCAACCTAGCCCCCCACGCCAGGGGTACAACATAGAGCACCGCCATGGGACATCACCAGAACACATGTTGCACACGCACACCATGACTGCCCAGCCAATCCACCCAGGCGGTACACCACACCTCCACAGGGAGAACCAGGGGATAGGCCAGAGGAGAGGTGCCTTCACAGGGAAGAAGGACACCAGACAGCCACCGGTAAATGAAGGACAGGGCTCACAACGGGGCACGGTGGGCCCACACCAACCACTGGGTAGAACCCACGATCCAACCTGGAGTCCACAGGGGTATCCAGCACACACCACTGTATGCCACCCAACAGCCTCAGTCATGCCAAGCAGCAACGCCAGGGACCCTCATCACAGTAACCAATACACAAGGACAGGGCAGCAGCCGGGGGGGGGGGGTGACTGCCGGCGCACACAGACACGAATGCACCCAAGGTGGTACAGGCAAAGGCAGAGACATGATGGGGTGAAAGGGGGGAAACGGCCAAACAGAGGCCGGTGTCGGGGTGATCAGGGACTCGTGTCCATTCCCCACAAGCAGCGCACAAGTGCACCGTTGCAGTCACTGCAAGAGGGAAAAAGGCACTCGGTAATGCTACAGGGCAATGGGGGCCAGAGTGAAGACAAGCAGCAATGGGGGCCGGCTGACAGGCCAGCCTACCTTCGGGTTACACGGTACTGTGGGCTGGAGCAGGGGGCGAAAGGTGGAGGTGACCCATAGCACAGGCACGGCAACGGCAATGCGATGGAGGGGCCAGTCGGGATGCTCTGCTCATGGAGAGGCCGGAAGATGCCCCTGGAACCACTGCCCCAAGTCCCTCCCAGGCGAAGAGGCCCCTGCGGAATCCCCAGGAACGCATATGCACATCCACCCCGAAACCGGGCAAGAGGTGGTTCCCCGTGGCAGCAGCAGCCCTCACAGCCCATAGGTTCATCACCAATTGGAGGGTGCAAAGTTCACATGTCGTACGGGTCCCAGTCAGCAGGGGTCCTCCAACATCGGTGGGTGGCAGGCCCAGCTCCCCAAGAAGCACCTGGCAGTCTGATCGCAGATGGAGATGCCACGGGCATGCAGTAGGATGCCGGTGTATTTGATAACAACATGGGGACCCTCAGCCTGGAGGGTCAGTCGATACTCCACCCAGCGGCCTCCCCCTGCTCCTGGCGAACGCGGTGTCGTGTAAGCAGGAGGCAGCTAGATCCTCATCCATGCAGAGGAACCAGTCCAGCTCATCCTGGAATTCCATTGTCTGCATGGCACGGCCGGACTTGAGACTGTTGTCCTTGATATGTTTATATCCGGACCTCAAGTCCTTTGCCTGCTGCATGCACTGGGTGACATCCCTCTTGTACTCCTGCCGTTGCATCTCCTGGGCGATGGCTTCATACACCTGTTTGGTCTTGTAGCTGCGCACCAGGTCGTGCTGGTCCTTTTTGGCCTCCCAGATGCGTATGAAGTCCCTGGTCTCCTGCCTCGACCAGGACTCCCCCTTTTGGGTACCGCATGTGGGGGGCCTACCAGCTTGGCGGCTTGGGGCCTGCCCAGTAGCCGTGGTGACAGCAGAGCTGGTCGTCTCCTGTTGGGAGTATTGCAGAGGGGTTAGCATCTGCCCCTCAGCCCCCCTGTGCTCCTTTGTGAGGGGATCCCTCCCCACTCCCCCGGGGGGCACAGGCGCCTTACTTGGCTGTCACGGAGGCCCTCCTCGGCTGTCTCCCCGGTGGTGTGTTGCTCCTGTGTCTGGGTGCTGTCCCTCTCCTGTTGGGGGTATTGCAGAGGGGTTAGCAT
>QEPC01003937.1:2048891-2069552 GCA_003113815.1 Sphenodon punctatus
AATGGGGACACAGCGCCCCATTGAAACCAATGAAATAAAACCGGTACCGGTATACCGGATTTAATCCGGGAATCCGGTTTTCGTAGAACCGGTAACCGGTAAATCCGGTAACCGGTAATGGGCCCGGGGTCCCACCACTACTGTGCACAGTGCTCCTGTATTTTTTGTGTCACAGACCAGTACAATGAATGCCTCTCTTGTTTTGGTGAAGCCCACTCTCTCCAGTGAGGTCTGACTTCTGCATGGCCCTCTCCTCAACAATGATGAAGGATCACAAAATCTCACTTTGCCTTGCTACTGGTGAAAGAAAGTTTTGACTGGAAGGTGAGACCAGCCTTGGCTTTCAAATCATGGTCACCAGAGGAAATCTGGATCACAGAAACATCAACTGCCAACCCTGGCCTGTTACTTAGATAGAACAAAACATACAAAATACTATAGCAGGTCAGACCAGTGGTCCATCGAGCCCGCTTAAATAGAACAAAACATAAGATCAGCCTCTCCTCTCCTCTCTCCACTGGCTCCCTCTTCCGGAGCGTATTCTGCACAAGCTCCTCGTCTTCACCTGCGAAGCCCTTCACAACCTCGCTCCCCCCTACCTCTCTGCCCTGATCTCCCTCTGAACCCCTGCTCGAGCACTCCGCTCCTCTTCCATCCCCTCCCTCACCCTCCCACACCTCCCCTGCTCCCCCAACCGCCTTAGTCCCTTCTCCCTCGCTGCCCCGCACGCCTGGAACTCCCTCCCTGCCCACATTTGCCTTGCCCCCTCCCTTTGTACCTTCAAATCCCTCCTCAAAACCCACCTCTTCCGCTCTGCCCTTCCTAACTCCTGCTAAGCATCCCCACCCAGGATAATACCCCACCTGTTATCTGTAAACTCCCAACTTACTGAAACCAAGCCAAGTACGTGTATATGAGCTCTTGCATCCCCAAACCTACCTAGCTAATATCTGCTAATGAGCCTATCCTTCAGAAACTTGTCCAATCCTTTCTGAAACCCAGTTCTACTACTGGCCTTGATCACATCTTCTGGCAACAAATTCCACAATTGAATTGTGCGTTGAGTGAAAAAAATACTTCCTTTTATTTGTTTTAAATCTGCTACCTTCAGTTTCATGGAGTGTCTCCTAGCCCTAGTACTCTTTGAGAGGGCAAATAACCATTCCCTATTAACATGTTCCACACCACTCATGATTTTATAAATTTCTATCATATCCCCTCTCAGTTGTCTCTTCTCCAAGCTGAAGAGCCCCAACCTATCCAGCCTCTCTTCCATACCCCGTACCATTTTTGTTGCTCTTCTCGGTATCTTTTCTATTTCAACTATATCTTTTTTGAGATGAGGCGACCAGAACTGCACACAATATTCAAGGTGTGGTCACACCATAGAGTTATATCATGGCATTATGATATTTTCAGTTTTATTCTCTATCCCTTTACGAATAATTTCTAACATCCTGTTTGCTTTTTTGACGGTTGCCGCATACTGAGCTGAGGATTCAGTGTATTGTCCACAACAACTCCAAGGTTCTTTTCCTGAGTGGTAACTTTTAATTTGGAACCCAGCATTGTGTAGATAAAGTCTGGATTGATTTTCCCTATATGCATCACTTTGCACTTGTCCATATTAAACTATAAAGGATTTAGGCACTTCCCTTTCAAAGAAAAGACCACTGTATTTGTTTAGCCTACTTTCTAGCTAATTGTGACCCCCCAAGATGGTTTAAAAACATACTCAAGTTGTTGCTTGTTTTGGCTGTTTTCTATTACATACAGTTAATTAATTAATTAATTACGTGCAATTATCTTCATGCAAGGCATTCCCCCCTAACTGTTGCTGCAAGAACTTAGACTCGCTTTCTGAAAGCAGTGGTCCACTCTGTCTGTAATTAGACCTTCTCAACTCACCATCCAGTTGAGAGGAGTAGTGCCAGTTAATCTCCCAAAGCTGGGAATGGATGAAACCACACGAAGAAGAAATGAAAGCTGCTTATGTATAATCTTAATTCTTTGAGATGTACTCAGCTGGTTCATACCTCCCACCTTCCTTCCAAATTTTCTACAACTCTTTTTCACCATATGGGTTTCAAATAGCAGATGGAAGGACTTGAGGCAGTCAGACCACTCTTTTAAAAGCTACCCTATGATGTTTATGACACAGCGTAAGGAGAAGGGAGGGTCAGAGGTTGCATCCTTCTAGAAAGTTCCAAGTTGATGACACATCCAAGTAAGTAAGCAACCCGTATTTGCTTTGATGAAGCCTTACTACCATAGCAGACTTCCATATGCAGGAGAGAGCACTGTCTATGTACAGGTGATAAACTTTGCAGGTTGGACTGTCATAAGGCAAAGCGGTAGGTAATCACACGTATGAACGCACAATTCAATTCGAAGATACTTCATTGTCATGACAAGTAGTACATGACAGTAGTAGTACAGTATTGCCAAACTATGTTGGAAGGACAGATCCCTGGGGTATCTATCATGGCTGTGGGAATTCCCTGAATGGGCAAGGGGGCAGAGGAGACCAAGAGTCCCTGTGTGCATGGGTAAATGTGCCAGAGCCCTCACAAGGACTCATTAACAGCCCTAACTGTTCATTTTCAATCACAGAGTGTAGGGAGAGGCCAGAAGCCTTATATGAAAATAAAGGTGTCAAGCCTACTAAATGGGAGTAGGCCTCTTATGTGGATCTCCAGCAGTTGTTGCTGGTAAGGAGTTCTGTGTACATTGAAAATGCTGTTTGACGAAAGTTAAAATGCTCATTAAACTGGAATCCAGATTTTAGGATCCTGTTAGGAGCAACTCTGAGCTAGTCTGCACACTCACCTTGACAACCAGAACAGCAGTGTCTATTTAGAGTCATCTCAGAGACACGTGCAAGTGGCTTTCTGAGGAGGGAGAGAACTATGGGGAGGAGACAGGAATTTTGGCTGAGAAAAACCCTTTTCATGTTTGCAAGTACAGGCCTGCCTTGGAACTTGGTTTCTCTAATAGAAAATATAGGCAAACTCCAGGAAGGGGGAGAGTGTATGGACAATACCCTATTGTGTGTATTGTGAACGTAGGAGAATGGCACACAGATTGCCCATTCACACACAAGTTCCAAAATATTGGAAAAGTAAAAACATTTGGAGAAAAAAAAGAGAGTGTCTCTTAAAAGATGATGGGGGAGGACAAATGAACATTTTTTATATTCTAAACCTACACAAATATAAGAGTTCGTTACGTGTTAACCTACAGATATGAATTAAAACATTTCTACTCAAGAACGGCTTCATTACTTTGGATGGTAATTCCTGTTTGATATACACATCCTGACACACTACTGGACATATGCACACTCTTACACTTATATACTCACTCAAACACTATTGCACAGTTGCACGCGCACACACACACACACACACACACACACACACACACACAAATAATATACAAAACTCAGTACTCGAATACATGAGGCTTTTGCATGGAATTAAAAGCCCCCAAAAGTTGTCATATTTTTTTCTATAGACATGCGATGGATTTCTCAATTCTGTGTTTTTAAAAAAATGATTTTGTTTCATCTCATGACATACTCTTCTGTCATCCTCTCACAACACAAACTGGCTGAAAAATGAACAATATGCTTTGAGTCCAAACTGCTGTGGGAATTTGGAGAAAGGTCATTTATGGTTGAGACCAAATTCCCCCCTCTGCAGTAATCTAAGATTTAAGCACAGTCAAGAGTACAATGCAGCCTGTGGGAAACAGCTTCTTTTTGGTGTGAGACCATGATTTCCAAAGGAACTTAGTTTTAAGGTATAAAGCACGATAATGCAAATTTCCGGGGGGTTTTAAAACTTTGTTCAGTCATTTGTTCAGTTCAGTCAGACCTTCTGTCAGCATTTTGAAGCAATAATCATGAGTAAGTTCTAAAACTTAGTACAAAATGCAGATGTTAGTTCAGCAATCGTAGCATTGTTCATTGTTGACAGTGGTAATTTATTGGTTTAGTGTACTGTAATTATGTTAGTGATACCACTTCACAATTCCCTAGGTTAATGCTGTCTCAAGTTGCAGACATAAAAAAATCCTTTTGGTTTTTTGCTCTTTAAAGGTACATTTTGATGTTTTGGTGATTTTCATTGATGTAATTCAAGGTTATATTAATTATTACCTATTGTATTCAGAAAATGGTAACTTCTTGTTTAGTTGTCAAACTAGCTCTTCCAGTTCAGTTATTTTTAAAATAATTTATATAAGCATTTGTGATCATCCTCTAGAGCCTGCTTATTTGTAGAATTATAAAACTATGAACTTGTCAGCAGCACTCTCCCAGTGAAATATAAAAGACTTGTATTCTTGTAGAAAAATAAAGTAAAGCATTGCCTTTTATATTCACATGGCACTTGAATGGACTGTGATTTGCTTTTTAAAATGTATATTGTTTCCAGTTAAATATTCATAATGGTGATACTACAACTGTGGATTTTTAGTGCTTTTTTAAGTATCTGGAAAGGTTCTGTTTTTATTTGGTATTCATATGCAACTCTCGTATGTTTTATATGTTCAAGGATTTTAAATGTGCATTAGGAAAAGTGGTTGTATAATTGCAGAACATGATTTCAACAGCTGCAGAATGGTAAATGCAAAGTTTTTCAGTTAAGATGTTAGCTGCTGTGTCATAACAAAGACACTGACAGACAGATACCAAACAGATATGCTTTGAAGCATGACAGAATAAAGAAAGGATGTGAAAGGCAAAAGAGTAATTCTGAATTGTTACTGTCCAGGCCAGTTTTTGTGTCAGGCCCAGCTTAGCATGTATTATGAAATCTATGCATAACAGATAAAAATGCACATGCCATAATGGATTGGAACAGCAACATTGTTGGTGCATCAAAGAAAGCAACAGCTGTCATTGAATTTTAGCCAAGGCCTTAATCTCCGTATGCAGCCAAAGCAAGCTTCCTCCCTCCCACCCTCTTAAAAGACTATTTTGATGTATTTTGTAAAAGGGTGCTTTCTGGGTCCAAAACCTTTATTCAGGAGGCAAATTAAGCTTGTTATAAGAAATTGTGTTTTAATCAAATTTAATAACAAATATATTTGCATGAAGGAAATTGTATTACATTGATTGTAATATCAAGAAAATAACTGAAAACATTTTAGACATCTTCTGTGCCTTTTAATCCAGTGTCTATAAAACATGGAACTGGTTTGCAAATTATTCTTTTAAATTTGTTTAAAACAGTCTCTTGATTTAACAAGACTAAACTGTTGACTGAGAAATATTTCTGCGTACTGTTTGCCAGTGCTTAAGAAATTATTAAAAAAATTGAAAATTTCAGATAAAGATGTAGTTGAACTTGCCAACTGTTCTAGTGTAAATATGGAAGGCTTTTAAACTGTGGAATACATTTATTTTAGATTGTTCAGTTCATGTTAAGGTTGTCATACTGCAAATGTAGGAAAATACTTGGGAATTTTGGCAACTCTATGGAAGAATATTGTCAATATAGTAAAGTGTTAATAGGAGGAAACTGGGTTTTTTTATAACTAATGTGCTGCTTTGTAACTGGTCACTGTAAAACACTGAACATTTCTTATTAAGGCAGTTAATGTTTAGGAATGTTTTGTTGTTGGAAAAACAAATAGGGAAATCGGTCATTTCAATAAGCAACACTTGTACAGAACTAGAATATTCATTCTAACTAATGAAGATATGAGAAGTATCACTAGTTTCAGCCTTAACAGTGGACTGACATTTCTAAACTCATGATTCTAAAGTTCATGATTAGGGAATGAAGCATATAACTATCAGTCCCATTGCTGATCTGTTTTGGGGTGATTAGGAAAAGGATCGCTCTCATCTACCAGCAAGTGGTGGTGTTGCGAGGGCCTGCTGGGGAATCCCCTTTGCTGCCAGGAGTGGAGCGTTAACCCTACGGCCATGTACAGACCCATTCCTTGCTGGCCACCTGAGGGTCAGCTGGCCTAGGGCCAGGTCAGATCGCAAGACAGGGGCGGCACCAGTGCTGGCTTAAATAGCCAGGACACACCTGGGCAGTCCTCTTTGTCTGGCTGTCCGATACGGATCCAAATCAGCGATCTAAACCATCTGACCACCCCTACTATCCAGTGGGACTTTGTAGCAGGTGTGAATTTGCCAGGGTAGGGAGTATTTTCAGAATCCACACCAGCCACACACAGTCATTGGGAATTAGCATCAAACAGTCCTTTATTGTTACATTACATATATAGTCTCTACTTTAGGCCAGGCAGCAAACCTCTGACCATTCACATAAGGCACACTTGCCATAGGCCTAGCCAGGTATCAGTCCTCTGGCTGGCTTAGAGTGAGTATTTGTATCTCTTTTGGTCAGGCTTCTTCTCAGTCTCCAGACTTCATCTCAGGCCTCAACTCTCTGGCAAAGATGTTGCCTCTTCAGCATGCAGACAGCTTCTGAGCTTCCACTTCCTGCTTCCTGTCTTATATACTACAGGGAGAGGCTTGGCTTCTGCCTTCCTCAACCTCCCTTAGAGGCACCGCAGCCTTAATTATGCTGCTCTCTGCAACAGACTTGCATTGGAGTGGTGGGCCAGTGCTGGCACAAAGTGAAGATTGTTCCCAAAGCCTAATTTCAACATTCATTGAAATAGTTTACTGTTTTACATAGTGAACTTAGTGGCGGTTCAAGCGGGGGGGTTTAGTAACAAATAAAAAAAACTAAAAATAGAATTTAATTTTACCCCACACTAATTTCTCTTCTTGTACTTTCTACTCATACATAAATCATCACATCAAACAAGAAGTATATCTAAGCCTTGACTCTAAAAGACCATTACCCCAATCCAGCTTTGTATGCGTGTGCAAGGGACATGCACAAGTGGAGAACACAGATACGCTGATGCTTGCTATGTTGCACCCCCCTACTGACCCCTGAGAAGGGCAGGTTCTAAAATGAATGGCAGAGGCAATGAGATGGGGGCAAGGGGTACAGCTAGGTTGGAATGGGCTCATGTACAAGTAATGGACTCACTCCACCCCCTCAGTCACCATCCTCTCCCCTGTTTCACCCTCTCTCCTCCTTCCTCCCCTCAGCGTCTGCATGTCAACTTACATGGTATACTCCAGAGACACTTCTGAAATGGCAGCACCACTCCCTCCCTCTACTTGCTGTGTCTGAGCACTGGAGGCTGCAGCTGCACTGCCTGCCTGCCTGCCTCATGCTGCTTCTGCTGCTGGTGCTTACTCTGTTCTGTGCTGCCTGTCGGGTGGATCCCACTCACTCTGCACACTGCAGGAGCTTCTGCTTCCGCTCAGCTCAGTCTTCGCCCAGCCGCAAAGCAACAGGACAGGACTTGTGCCCCTACCCCCCCTCCCCAAGCTTGGGCCCTGGGAGAAATGTCCCTTCTGCCCTTCTTATAGCTATGTCCCTGGGTGTAACAGGAGATAGAGATGGGCCAGTAGGCACCAAGGAAGGCATGAATCATGCCCTGTCCACAGAGGATATTTGAGTAAGGCTGGGGTCAAGGAGCCTGTCTTGCCAAGCAGTGGGAGCAGAGCATCTCCCGCAGCCTATAGAAGTGGTGCTGTGCCACTTCATGTGTCTCAGGTTGCACTGCCATTGCCCAACCCCACCCCACCCCACCCCGTTCCCAAAACAGAGGAGGAGGCTGTCGCGACTGTGTGGGCCAGGTCCCTACCTGACATATAGAGCCCACACATTGCCATACCTCAGTTGGTATTACCAGTGGGGATGAGGGGAGGGAAGGGCATCTTCACTGGTGCAGAGTCCTGACCGCCAGCGTTCCACCCCAACCCAGGACTTCTGTTAGTGCATATGCAGGAGGATGCCAGCACTCAGACCCGAATGCTACCTGTGCACTGGTGAATGGTGATATGCTTAACTAGATTGGGGTCCCTGTTTTCTTGAAATGTTTTAAAGTGTTGTGTTCTTGAATAGCTCTGTATAAATAATTGTCTAGCCTTGGAGGGAGCATTGGCTATGTCCCCGTGGGATCTGTCTTTCGTCAACTACATAGCAAGCAAATAAATGCTTAATGGTTGACTAGAGCTCAGCAGTGTTCTAGGTCATTCTTTCGCATAATTGTGCCCAGACATTTCCTGTGACGATTAAGTTGTGTGGTGGTGCAGGTCAATAAGTAGTAGTCACAACTATTCATGGAAATTGCCTCCACCTCCCCCCGCCCTTCGCCTCACGTAGGAGGGGGCAGGGCACCTGGAGTGAAAATGAGCAGCGGCAGCAGTCGGTAAGGAATCCGGCAGGGGTTGCTAGGCGACACCCCCCCCCCGTGGGCTAGGATTGGTTAAAGGCAGGCACGCCACGTTTTAGCAAAGAGACTCGCTCCAGCCCCACTTGCGGCCAGGAGCTTCATTGAGCGGCAGCACCTGCTGCACCCGCGATCTTCCAAGGAGAAGGGGGGATTGCCTTGAGTTCTGCGGTTGTCAGGTACCAGGAAGAGGGCTGCACAGCAAGTACATTTCTGTAATGGGGAGGGTCAGGAAGAAAGTTGCCGCTGCGGCGGCAAACAAACGGCAGTGTGTGGCTGTGCAGCCGGGCACACCCCCCCAGTGTGGGGGCCCCAAAGGAGGGCAGAGAGCCTTTGGCGGGCCCGATGGGCCAGGAAGTTGCGCACCCCCCTCCAACGGTGTGCACGGAGGGTGGGGAGGAGACTCCATTGCGGGAAAGGCTCGAGGGGTGCGAGGCCCTGCTGAGGGAACTCACGCAGAGCCCTGTCGAGCCCCTGCAGCCGGCCATAGGAGCCATTTCAACTCTTCCTGTCTAGGCACAGGTCGGGGATTTAAGGCAGAGCCTGGGCCCTCCGTGGCACACACCCCCTGCGTCATGGAGGGCAGGTAGTTAACCCCTGGCTCGATTTCTCGAGCAGGGGGACACAGCCAGGGGGTCCAGTCACGTGGGGCACCCGGCCCACGCGGGGTGGCCCGATGGGGCCTGTTGAGCCTCCTGCCGCCGCCCCCTCCCAGCAGCAATGGCAACAGCCACGGCTGTAAGGGGGGGAGGAGGCGCGGGCGGGTTTACACCACCGGGTGCGGCTTCACCGGCTATGGGGAATTTTTTGGGGGGCCCCTGGCTACCTTGGACCCCCACCCCCGGCTCAAGCCTTAGCTGGGCAGCCACAGACAACTGGGCCAATCCCTGTGCGGGGCTGGGCCAGGGAGCCCCTTCCCCCCTTCTCCCAGGGGTTGCACCTGCATCGGCAGACCCACAGGTGGAGGACAACAATGACCTGCGCCAGAGGGTTGCATGAATCGAAAGTGCCTTACAGGCCCTGATTCAGCAGCGTGCCCAGCATCCGGGAGCACAACAAGGGATGGCGGTACCAGCAGTCTATA
This sequence comes from Sphenodon punctatus, assembly GCA_003113815.1. Lineage (NCBI taxonomy): Eukaryota > Metazoa > Chordata > Lepidosauria > Sphenodontia > Sphenodontidae > Sphenodon > Sphenodon punctatus. The sequence goes on from QEPC01003937.1 coordinate 2,058,259, forward strand.
ATCCAGGTGAGGCGGGGGCCCACCCATGGGGGATGGACAACTGGGGCGCGGGGGTAGCCCCCCAGGCTGTGCCTATAGCCGCAGAGACAGCTACATGGGCCAGCAGAGCAGCAATCGTCTCCCACCAGACGGGGGCTGTTGGAAGACCCCATTTGGTGTGATGGAATGGGACTTGGGTCCCGGTGACCGCCCCTTCTTCACCTTTACCCGGGGCCAGCGGCGGGATGGGACCGTCAGGGACATGGCCTGTGCAGGTTCCCGGAAGAGATGCCGCACACCTGGAAGGACAGGCACTCCAGGTCTGGGGCCCAGCGGCCGTGGTTCCCCCGCTGCAGAGCAATTGGGCAGCCGCCACCCAGTCGCCTGAAGGTAGTCTGTGGTAGCGCCCTCCAGCGGGTGGGGGGTATTCAATGGTATCTGCCCCGATCGGTGACCACCTACTCCCGACAACCAGAGAGAGAATTGGGGGGGGGAGGGGGAAGTACGTTGACATTTTTGCTTTATTGTTCAGCAACCCTATAGTGGACCCGGCTGAACAGGATGATAAGAAGGAGAAGAAGCGTTTCAAATGGCCAAAAGCCAAAAGGAACTGGTCAAATTGGACCGCGGCCTTTTCCATTTATTAAGGAGTCATGATCCAGGCTTACCCCAGTTGAGCTGCAGACTTACTGATATACACCAACATTGTGCAGCATGCTTATGAGGCGGGCCTGGCGGGGGCATGGCTGCACTATGACGAAGTGTTTCGGCATCGCGCAGCGTATACCCCAGGGCTCAGGTGGGATTTGCATGCCAATGATCTTTGGCTTAATGGTATGAACAGGTCGGGGAACGTGCCCAGGTCTGACAGTGGCCATCTTCTGGTGAAAGGCGGGGCCTCCTCGGCCTCCGAGTTCTGTCTGGAAGAAGGAAAAAAGGCGTCGGGATCATCTCCAGTGCAGTGCTGGGAGTTCAGCCGCGCCGGGAAATGCACCCACACAGCGTGTAGGTTTCGCCACTCTTGTTCCACCTGTGCAGGTCACCACGCGACCTCCGCCTGTGTGCGCGGGAGACTCGACCCTAGAGGCAAACCTTATCCTGGGGGCCCCGGAAGAGGAGGTCCCAGAAATGGTAGCTTGAACGCCACTGGCAAAAGCCCCAATGCCAGTTAAGGCAGCACAGCTCAAGCTGGCCCTCCAGTGTCACCCTGACCAGGTGGAAGTGAATTACATGGTTGGGGGTTTCCGACAAGGTTTTAGGATACCTGCCCATGATGTCCAACAGCAGAAGGTAGCTCCCAACCTAAAGTCCATATGGGGGATGTAAACTGTTGTACAGGCAAAAATCGAAAAGGAGCGAGCAGAGGATAGGGTGGCTGGCCCTTTCCCTGCTCCCCCTTTCTCCGGTATGGTGATTTCCCCATTAGGCGTGGTTCCAAAAAAGGCCTCGGATGAGTTCTGACTCATCCACTACTTGTCCCATCTGAGGGGCGGCTCAGTCAACGACGCCATACCCAAGAACCTCACTTCAGTCCGGTGTGCATCATTTGACTTCACAGTGTTGCTGGTTAGGTCTTTTGGCCCCGGTGCAGTCTTAGGGAAATGCAATATTAAATCCGTTTTCCGTCTGCTCCCTGTCCACCTGAGAGTTTCCCTTTGCTTGGTTGCCATTTCGACGGTGGGTACTATTATGACAGGGCCATGCCAATGGGGTGCTCAATCACTTGTTCGGCTTTCGAGAGGTTCAGCTCCCTTGTCGGATGGATAGTAAAGCAACGAGCCAGGGCGGGGGGACTCACAAAATACTTAGGCGATTTCCTTTTCATTGGGGGGGAGGGCGGACATGGAGGAGTGCTTCGGGCTTATGCAGATTTTCCACCAGGTGGCGGAGGAACTGGACATCCCCCTGGTACATGAGAAGACTGAGGGGCCGACCACCAGATTGACTTACCTCAGGATCGAGCTGGATACGGTTGAGGTCGTTTCCCATCTCCCGCAGGAGAAGTTGATCTCCCTACGGGCCAAGGTGGAGGGGTGCCTGGGGTGGCGAAAGTTACAGTCCACCACCTCCAGTCAGTATTGGGGAACCTTAATTTCATGTGTCAGGTCGTGACGTCAGGGCGGGCTTTCCTGTCCTACATCTACGCCAAGCTGGCAGGTAACCCGCCCCCTCACCACCATATCAGGGTCACCAAGGAGATGAGGGAAGATCTCCAAATTTGGGCCACCTTTTTGACAAATTTCAACTGCACCAGTTTCTGGAGGGACCAGCTGTTGTTGGAAGCTGAGCTTCAGGTGCATTGCGATATGGCTGGTGGGGTGGGATTCGGGTTATTCTTCAGGGGAAAGTGGGTGGCGGCCCCATAGCCTCCCGAATGGGTGGAAGTAGTAGTCACCAGGGATCTCACCTTCCTGCAGCTCTTCCCCATCGTGCTAGCTGTCCATCTGTGACCAAATGAGCTGGTGAATCACTCTGTACTGTTTTGGTGTGACAACCAAGCCATTGTCCACATCATTAACACCCAGTCTTCCCGGTCTCTGAGGGTCATGAAGCTTGTCAGGGCGCCCACTTGTCTGAAATTTAATATCCTTTTCCAAGCCAGGCATGTTCCTGGGGTAGACAATGATGTAGCCGACACCCTCTCTCACTTCCAGATGGAGCATTTCTGTTTGCTGGCACTGCAAGCCCGGGCGACCCCAGAGCCTTTGCCGCCATCAGTCTGGAACCTCGGGTTGTAGAGCTGCGCACCGCCGTTTGGGGATCCCTGGTGCCTCACACAAGAGCGGCCTATGACAGAGCCTTCTGGGAATTGCAGCAATACCGGTTGGCGCGCAGGTGGGACCCGAGTTTTCTGATCCTGGAGCTGCAGATTCTCCAGTTTGCCCTGCATTTGCAGCAAAGGGGGGCGGCCCCAGGTACCATAGCCGGAAAGCTGTCGGCGCTTGGTTTCGTGAGCAACCTCATGGGGCACACTCCTCCTGATGGCGGTTTCTTTACCAGGTGCCTTCTGGAAAGCTGGTCCAGGGAGCAACATAGAATTCCGGACCAGAGGGCCCCCATTACACCGAATTTGCTGTTGGATATATGTAGAATACTTCCCCAGATCTGTTTCGATTGTTATGAGGTTTCGTTGTTTAATTCATTGTTTAATTTAGCCTTCTTTGGAGCCTTTCGCGTGAGCGAACTGGTAGCCGAATCAACCAGGGACTCTTCAGGTAGGGCGCTGCGTCTCGGCGACATCCAGATTGGCCCAACCTCGATGGCTTTGCACATTCATCATTCTAAAACTGATCAGAGGGGGAGACGGCAAATTGTAAAGCTGAGCAGAGCTGGTGCAGTCGAATTGTGACCAGTCAGGGCTGTCGAGGCATTCCTCGCGGTACAGAAGACTGTATCAGGCCCCCTTTTTAGGCATGCCGGAGGTCAACAGTTGACCAGGTACCAGTTCACGGCGGTGCTCAGGTCTGTGCTGTCCCACCTTGGGCTGCCACCGGCCACTTATGGTACACATTCATTCATGATAGGGGCCACCACATTCGCAGCAGAGGCCGGCATGTCCGAACAGGGTATCTAGGCAGTGGGCCGTTGGAGATTTGAGACCTTCCGCACATACGTGCGGGGTGCCCCATCCCACTACCAGTCCTAACTTTCCTTTCATCCCCATGCACCCCCATGGCTCTGGAAACGTGTGTGGATCATTGGCCACAGCCTGGTGCGATGGGCAGGCAAGGCCGCCGGCCAGTCCAGATGGGGAACCCCGCTGGGTTTATCGGCGCAGGCTGAGATCCACTGGAAAGGTTGGGGAGATATGAGATGGCACCAGCTCCTGCCAACCCTTTGGGGGCCGGCAGGGGGACCCCTTCCCGACATCCTCGTGCTTCACCTGGGTGAGAACGACATCCCCCACCTGAAGGGTGTACAACTTATCAAGGACATCAAGAGGGACCTGTGGGAAATCAAGAAACTTTTTTTCTTTCGCTCTAATCATCAGGACCAATTTGGTTGAGTGGATGACGTGGGGCAGCGGGGTCCACCCCAGAAAGATCGACAGGACCTGAAGGACGGTCAGTAGAGACATAGGAAGGTGGCTCATAGGCCTGGGTGGGGAGCACATTGACAGCCGAGCACTGACGCATAGATGCCCCGCACTGTATAGATGGGACGGGGTCCACCTGTTGCCTGAGGGTAACGACCGTTACCTGGGAGCCCTGAAAGAGATGCTGGTTCGGGTATTGGAAAGGTCCAGAAGGGTAGGTGGGGGGGTCAGGCTCTTCTGGGTAGCCCTGGCAACCCCTTAGTGGCAGGGGTCCAGTACTGTAGGTTAGAATAGTGTAGACATAGTCATAAGTAAGAGGCATCTCCTTAAAAGATAGTGAGGCCCACCCACCGGAAAGCAGGGTACGGCAAGCGGCGGGGCAGCCTCCCTAGAAGGGGCATCGAGTGAGGGCGGTAGGGACAAGTATGGTCCCCTGTTGGCAGACGCCCTCATCCTTGCTCAAGTTTGGAAGGATTTGGTCCCCCTCACCCGTGGCAGTGGTCACCGAGAGGGGGAGACATTGTATGCACATTTGGGGTAGTAACTGAGGGTACATCGGAATCACCCTGGGTTACTGTTGGTGGTAGTTAAAGTTCAAATACTGGACCCATATTGCACTAGGGGATTTCCCCCCACCTGATTTTAATTGTAATTGGTTGAATAAAGAGTGCGGCTGTTAAATTCCCAGTAGTTGTGTCCTGTCTCCTTCGGTGCGTCGGCAAGACTGAGATGTCTTTGGGTAAATTGTTTTTAAGAAAAACAATATACATGCATGCTTGTACAGGAATCTGTAGCAATATTTTCATATGTGGAACTCTAGAAAAGATCAAAACTTCAAAATGTTGTAAAATCCTGCTTTGATTTTAAATTAATTTGTTTAAATATGTATGATCTTAAAAAAATAGCTAGGTATCTAGAAGGTGTTATTGTCCAGTTGCACAGCAATGACACAAAGTAGAGTCTCACTTCTTCTGTAATTAATTTCTATGATCTTATGCTGTCAGATTTAAAATAATAGTTATACAGTATCAATATAGCAGCCATTGTTCAAGGATATTCATATTGTTAAGTTTTATCAGTTTATTTATTTTGATTTCTAGCCCTTAATTTCTACCTTCCTTGTAGGGTCAGGCCAAATAAAAGTGCGTGTGTGCGTGCGTGTGTGCGTGCGTGCGCGCATATCTGTACATATGTATGTACACACACACATACACATAGTGTTAAACGATAGGAAACAAAGAGTAGGACTAAACTGTCAGTTCACAACGGTGACTAAACTTCACAGTGGAGAGAACTAAATAGTGGAGTGCGCAGAGATTTGTACTAGGACTTGTGTTGTTTAATATATTTGTTAATGATCTAGAAAAGGGAGTAAAAAGTGAGGTGATCAAATTTGCTGATGACACAGTTATTCAAGGTAGTTAAAACCCTAGCAGACTGTGAAGAATTGCAGGAGGATCTTAGACTGGGTGACTGGGCATCTAAATGGCAGATAAAGCCACCCCGAGCTGTTTTCAGGAGGGGCGGGATATAAATCGATTAAATAAATAAATAATTTTTACTGTTGACAAGTGCAAAGTGATGCACATAGGGAAAAATAATCCAAATTATATGCAGCCAATGCTGGGTTCTAAATTAGGAGTTACCACTCAGGAGAAGGATCTTGAAGTCACTGTGGACAATACATTGAAATCCTCAGTTCAGTGTGCAGTAGTGGTCAAAAAAGCAAACAATGAGGCCAGTCCCAAACCCTGCAGATCCCCTGCGTATGCATGCACGCAATTTCCGCACAGCACAATGTGCCTGCATGGAGGTCTGCAGAGTTTGCGCACAGCTGTGCATGGAATCCGTGCGGCTTAGGAATTATTCGGAAAGGGATAGAGAATAAAATTTAAAAATATCATAATGCCTCTATATAAATCAATGGTGTGACTGCACCTTGAATATTGTGCACAGTTCTGGTCACCCCATCTCAAAAAAGATATAGTAGAACTAGAAAAGGTAAAGAGAAGGGCAACAAAAATGATAGAGTATGGAACATCTTCCATACAACGATAGGCTTGATAGGTTAGGGCTCTTCAGCTTGGAGAAGAGGTGACTGAGAGGGGATATAATAGAAGTTTATAAAATCATGAGCAGTGTGGAACAAGTTAATAAGGAGTGAGTATTTACCCTCTCAAATAGTACTAGAACTAGGGGACACTCAATGAAACCAAGGCCGTTTTTAGATGTACGCTGTGGGGGGTGGAGGGATGGGCCCGTGTGTGCTTGCTTCCAGTGGGTGTGGAAGGATTTTGACAGTGGTGGATGGGTGTGTGCTCGGTGTGTGCTGAGCAAACTGAGTTTTTCACAGTTGCTCAGTGCAGGGAGATGGGTGGAGGTGCATGAGTTGTGGGAATGCGTGCCCACCTATTGCCCCTTATAAATGGGCAGTACCATGTATCCACTGGGTGGACTTGTTTCAGGGCATGAAGTTTCAGATCAAATTCTGGGAGCAAAAAAAAATTTAAAAAAATTCAGTTGCCAGACTTTATCCTGCTATTAAACTGTCCTTGCCCCACTACACCCCTGAACTAGTCACTAGCTTCAGTTTTCTGGACGCCAGTGGCTCCCAGGCACCTGCAAATTTCGTGCCCTGCTTGTGTGGTACTTTCACGTCTAAAAACGGCCTAACTAGCAGCAGGTTTAAAACAAATAAAAGAAAGTATTTTTTTAGTCAGTGCGCAATTAACTTGTGGAATTTGTTGCCAGAGGATGTGGTCAAGACCAGTAGTGTAGATACGTTTAAAAAAGGATTGGATGAGTTCTTGGAGGGTAGGTCCATTAATGGCCATTAGCCAAGTAGGTATGGGTTCTACCTCTTAATGTCAGGACCTGGGAGTGAACAACATAGAGGATTGATCGTCCCATTATGACTTGTTGGTATTTCTCCCAAGTGACCAAGATTGGCCACAAAGTGAAGTCTTGCATCACCTCCAGAAAAAGCTCCGGCTTTGGTAAACCTCTAGAGTAAGGGAACCCAGAGCTGTGAGCAGCCAGTGACAATGCTTCACTGCACGCCCTTGCTATATGGACCTTGTGTAGGGATGGAACTTGCAAGGGGGCACCCCCTGCTGAATTTAGGGATTATGATGGAACTTGGGGAAGGAAGCTGTCATTTAGCTTGTCTAATAGTTTATCTGAGAAATCAATAATGAATTTCTTTTCTTTTTAGGTTATCGAATCATTGGGGATTATTATTTACAAAGCACTGGATTATGGTTTGAAAGAGAATGAAGAGCGGGAGCTAAGCCCTCCCTTGGAACAGCTTATTGATTGTATGACCAATACGATGGAAGCAGATGGGAGCAAAGATGAAGGGTATGAGGCTCTGGATGAAGGAGTTGAAGAGGAAGATGATGACAAAGAGAATGTTGAAGTTATACAGTCCTATAAAGATGTAATGAAAGTACGGTAATAGCCAATTTATTTTATTTATTTATTTATTTATCTTAACATTTATATGCCGCCCCTTCCTACCTCAGGCATCTCGGGGCAGCTCACAACATTTAAAAAACATTTTAAAACCTTAAAATAAACAATAATAATTACAATAAAAAAACCAATATAACCCCCCCCCAACCCAACCACCCCATCTCCCTCGGGAAAGGCCTGGCGGATCAGCCAGGTCTTACATTGTCTGCGGAAAGAGGGGAGGCTGACAGCCAAGCTGATCTCCGACAGGAGGGGGTTCCACAGCCGTGGCGCAGCCACGGAGAACGCCCTCCTCATAGTGGAAACCCGGGGGACCTTGAAGAGGGCGCCCCTAGCTGACAGCAGGGGTTGTTCCAGGACCTGGAGGGTGAGGCGGTCCTGTAGATAGGCGGGGTCCAAGCCATTTAGGACTTTAAAGGCCAACACCTTGAATTGGGCCCGGAAACCTACCTGCAGCCAGTGATACTTTATGTGATACTTTGGTTTTAAAAGTAGTTTTTACCAGTAGGGCAGCAGGCCTATGTTTTATGTAGTAGCATGTGGACGTGATACTACCAATGTGGCAGGTCGGTTTCTTTATGTAAAGGTTTTTTCAGATGTAATATGCTTCTAGCTTTTCCGCTTTGACAGTAAATACTAAAAAAGTTGCATGCCCAGCTAGCACTCCTCCTACTAGATATACACTACATTTGATGTCAGCTTGGGATTAGATGTTAAGTCTTGTAGAATTAAACCTGATCATTTCTTTTGTACACACCTTGATAGATTGCCCAGTAATATGTACCAGCTGGTTAGTGTAGTCTCCAACCCTCCTGTGTAATGAAGTGAATGTCTATCCTCAAGAGAGGCGAGACAAAGTAGTTGAAATGATATCTTTTACTGGAATAACCAACTGGTGGAAATGTGCAAGCTTTCCGACCTCACAAGGTTCTTCCTCAGTACATGGTGTCTCAGGATGCAATAATTTCACTGCTTATTATTCTGGTTCCAGTTTTTTACCTGACTAGTGACACTTGGAAGTAAAGTGCCTATCTTTAAATATAGCCGCATCTGTGAGGCTGTCAACTTTGCTCATGACTGTCAATTCAAAGTTATTAAACCTTCTATTTTCCAGAGAGGAGCCTTCAACTGGTGTCAAAGAACTCTGTGTGACAGCTGTAATGGTCACATGATCACACTGAAACACTGACCCTGCATTTGCACAAAAAAACACTTTTTTCTATAGTGTAGTGTTTAAAATATCATAGGCTGTTTACAGCAGAAGTCACTTAAGAGGCACGTATAGAAAATGTCCTTTGCAACTAAGAAAATTTTTGTTTTAATCGGATCTTAAATGGGCCACTGGGTAGGACAGGGAGGTGCACAAATGTATGGCCAGCCAGCCCCACACTGCACTCAGCATCCCGCCCCCTGCCATGATGGGCAGCTATGGTGGCCAATGACAGCCACTATGGCAGCCGTCCATGGGGGACCCGATCTGGGTTAGGTCACGGCGGGCCATAACAAACGTTATAGCCCGTTGTGGCCCAGTTTTAGCCTGATCGGGTGGACAGTAGCCCAGGCTGTGATCCTGGAGGTCTCCAGGATCACACCCTGTGCTCGCCGCTGCTACACCTGGAAGCAATCCCAGGTGAACATCTTTCAGGGCACCAACAAACGTACTGATGGCTTGTGGGCCAAAGCAGGCACTGTCTTGTTTATCACTTGATGTGTAGGAATCCCCTTGCCTCCAATTGTATGAAGAGAGAATGTGACTATTTCATGTATTATTATGACCCTGCGATGCACTGTCCTTTAAAGTGTTACCAATTCTTTAAAATAGCAAATATTTTGGTTTTTTGACAGGAAGATATTGGAGGGATGTTGCCAACAGTACTATATAGATCCTTTTTCCTTCACTGTCCTTCAGGGTATAGGGCAACACTGAAGCCCTGCAACATAGGCCCTTTTCACACGAAATGCCTCCACCCAGCATGGAGGCGTCTGTGTAAACACCACTTGTGGTCGGTGGGGTGCATTTCGCTGGGTGGAGATGGGCGGTGTCTGTGTAAACACCACTTGCGGTGGGTGTAGGTGCGTGCATCCTCCCGCGCAACACCCATCTCCACCCCCCACCCACCCACGGAGCAATCAGCAGTGGAGTCCGTTGCTCTGTGGGTGGGTGGTGGGTGGAGATGGGTGTTGGGTGGGCACCCATAGCGCACACACACAGCCCTGCAACATGTATAATAAAATGTAACACCCATTTTATCGGTGTTAGAGTGTCTGTGTGAAAAGGGCCCAGCTCAATCATTATAAGTGGATTTAAAAAAAAAAAAAAAAAATTTACTGGATGAAGCTCATTATACACCTTTACAAATTGTTATAGACTAAGATGCATGGGACTCTGATGTTTTAACCTTTTAAGCTTTTTTGTTAACATCCCCAAAGGCAATATGTTTCTAGATGGCTAGAAAATTAATTTAAGTATTGTTATCTCAAGAACTCGTATAATACATTCTTCTATATTATATTACGAACAAACCTAAGAATTTTCACTGTCTTCATAGGAAGATTTTTTTTTTTTTAATTTAATAGCAACAAGCTTAGTGCTGTGACTTGTCTTTTCTCATTAGACTGTAGCACTGCAGTACGTCTGAACGCATTACTGTTGCTGTATACAATTATCCCACCATGCTCCTCGCACTGATGAGGTTCTGTAGAATTCTTTCACTGTGGCATCACTTTTGACCACACCTTTTCAAGGCTGAGCCCATCTGTTGGATGTGACACAAAAGTATATTTTTCCCAGTTGTGTAAGTTACATCCTTATTTATCCAGTAACTGCCTACCAGCAGCAGTATGCAGTTTTATGACAGAGGTGAATTCGTGTAATTCCCTGGCAGCAAGGCACTCAATAGTCGAGTTTTCTCTTGTTCTTGTAGAGAACACTGCAGCACATTTGTTGCTGGTTTGGGCATTGATGAGCTTGTCTGCTAGTTAAGTGTAGTCATAGAGAGAGTGTGTGTCAAGTGTAGTGTGTATGTGTTAAGTGTAGTGTCAATAAGCATTTTAAAAATCACACTAAGGCAATCTAAAGCTGTTTGTTTCTGTGTAAAAATTTTAAGCTGTTTGCATAGGCAGACCCTGGGTACATTTATGGCCTTGCTTTGACACTTCCGCACCAGCGCTTTTTGGGGAATTTCACCATCGTCACAATACATCACCAGTTTCATAACATGCCCATCCTTTTACAAAACCAGAACAGTGAACTTGGTACTTAGACAAGTTAATTCCTAAATGCTTGCAATCCCCGATGTGTTGAGCTTGCAATCAGGTGTGGCAATCAGATGACCTCATCTATAAGAAACTGAAAAGTAAAGTTTCGTTAATAGCTTTTGGTTTTCCTTTGACTTTGTCTGTTACCACTATCACTACTCTGTATCTCTCAATTAATTAGTTGGCATGTGTCTATTAAACGAAGAGTAAATACAGCTACTGAGTTGCACCAAAAACTGCTTTGGCTCATAGATCCTTCTGTCCTCTGAAGTACAGCATTTATAAACACTGAGCTTGATCCCAAACTCCATGTGCTGTGCAAACAGAGTGTACGGGTGTTTTCAGACATTACGCTAACCCTAGTTTAACCACACTTGAACTTTTCTTGTACATGGGTGTTTTCAGACGTGACGAGATCACAGTGAACCACGCTGAATACCTACGTGTGGTCACTGTGCCCTGCACGTCTGTTCGGCAGCCGCCAGATGTTCGCCATGCTGAATACCCACATGGGGTCAATTTCAACCACGCTTCCCGGGCTACCGGC